>VXBI01011038.1:225451-420200 GCA_013397375.1 Toxostoma redivivum
TTGCCAATATGCTTCATTTTGTCCTGGTTTTCATTCACATCTGTATCCACCTCCATCATATGAAAAGCTTATTTACAGTCCTGCATATTTCAGGGCTTGAAATAACTACATATGACTGTTGAGCTCACCATTTCCCCCACACATCTGCTCTTAAGTCAGACCTTACTAACAGGATCTCAGGCGACTGACTACAATCCCTGGCTGCTAGAGATGTCCCCAGTTTGGGCAGTCACAGTTTGGTGTGCCCACCTTGCTTCAGCCCCACTAGCTGGCACTTGTGATGAGAGCTATCTATCCCTGGCAACCCAGGGACCTGCCCCAGCCCCTGGATCCGTTGTGCACCTACCCAGGGATCAGTGCATTCCTGACTTCCTAGGAAACCACCGGGCAGGTCAGACAGAACACTACGCAGATGAACTGCTCGAATCCTCGCAGAAAGATCAGTGAAACAGGGTGGAGGAAATTATGCAAAACTCTGGCTAGACAGACCCAAAAAAAGAAAAAACATAAGCCCACGCCCTCTGTCTGGTGATCCTGATGACTGAGCAACAGTGGAAACATTTATTTGCCAAAAAGAGCTTCCCTACTGCTTAAAAGGAGCTGTGTACACTCATCCCTGCCTTTGTGGTCCTTTTAAGCAGTTGCATCTCCAGTGCAAGGAATGAAAAGCTGGTCAAAATTCGTCACTGGAATGAAATGTGAGCTTCCTGCCGTCACTCATCCTTCCCCCCCTTCCTTTCTCTGCCAAGAGATAAGGAGGTGGTTCTCTCCAGAAGGGTTTGTTTGCTTTGTGAGGCATTTCAAGCTGAGTGCCCGGGGCTGTAAGGTTAATGCTGCAGGACAGGGTGTATTGTTTCTCAAGTCAAGTTCTGACTTGTGCAAGAAGGAAAAAAGTCATTTCTCATGCTGTTTTCCCCTCTCATAAACAGAGATGGTTAGAAGCAATTTTTTTGCAAAGGTTTTGGTGAGATATGGAAAATGTGCACTGTTCTCTCTGTTTGCAATCAGCACTTTTCATATTTTTTCCTTCTAACCAGCTATTTTGAAATAAGTCTGCTCAGCCTATTCCTAGCTCATATTTTGGATTATGGCATTGTAAAATGTTTTATGGTGTGTATGTACTGCATACACGATGTGTTTTTTTTTAACCTATCATCAATTATTTTTTTCCTTTGGCACTTCCTGTCAGATAAACAGAGATAACTGAATTTGGATGTGAATTTTATGGGTGGAGAGGGAAGGAAAAGAGGAGGTGGAGGGGGAAGGGAAGGAAAAGAGGAGGTGGAGGGGGAAGGAGCAGCAAATTGTTTCGCAAAGAGTCTCTGGGCTGGAGCCATGCCTTTGTTTGAAAACATAGATATATACCCAGTGACTGCTAATGTTAAAAATAGCATAATGGCAATGATCTATGAAAAGGCCTAAGTTATAGGTCATGTAGCTATTAATGAAAAGCACCTATGGCTCCCAGGTGTCACTTGGCACATGATGGATTCATGTCTCAGTCCCAAAGGTTTGTGGGATGAGGGAAACCAGCCCACAGAAGCTAGTCTGATAATTCTTGTACGTGCCTCTGTCTCCACAGAAAATTGTCATAATCCCCTGACTAGTCCAGTGAGAAACAGGCTGAGGTTAGGTGAGCATTGCTGCCCCATTAGCAGAGGCCTGGGAGCAGTCTGGGGTGGGGGGAGGAACAGAGGGTCCATGCTTAGGATGTGGTTGTGCCCTGTGGAGGGAGCTTTTTAAGATTTTCCCCTGCTGGGCTAGGAGTCGTGGAATCCTTGCCAAAAAAGAGAGGTGGAAATATTTTTATAGCTGTTTGTACTTGCATTTCCCTGGATTATTCAGATACTGCAATGATAAATGCAGTAACACTTGCAAGTTACTCAGCTACTATGGTGTTGCAAGCTATATGAGGTAATAGAGAAATATTTCATTCATTTCCAGGGACCAGATCACTGGCCCTTTTCCAGCAGCACTGTAAACTTGTAAAACTGATGGATCAGTTTCCCAAGGGTCTTTATTACCAAGACTTCTGACTTCTCAGCAACTGGAACAGCCTTGCAAACTATTCAGAACATGCAAGATGCTTAAAATAAGCTTGCAATTAGTGTTCCCCAGGGTTTTGTGCTGGATTTCTTTTCCCAAAGACTCTTTTCTGTCATATTTAGCACAGGAGAATTGGATGAGGCTCTCTTGGGGCTTATCTCTGTCAACAGGAAAAGCACATTTCTAAATGAAATTAAGTGCTACTGCTCCCTTCCCCAAAGGCAAAAACCACTGCAATGACAAAGTTATGTCTCCAACCAGTTTAAAAAATTCCAAACATTGGGATGACTTGAATCTGCTTCCAAAGGGGCTTAGCACAAATATGTGCACAACTGAATTTCAAACATAGTTCTGCATGTGAATTAAACTCCACAAAACACAATTACTTTGACTTTTGCCAAATAAAATATGCACTGGTGTGTGCCTCATGTCTCTCTCAGCTGTCCTACTTTGATATCCCTGTCCCTTTGTGTCATTAAGGCAACCACTTCCTGAGCAAAGCCATCTTCTGTTTGCTGACACCTAGAGCACACGCCAGGTATGTCATCATTACACGTGGGATACTGGATTAATTTTTCATTTTCTTAAAGGTTGTCTTGAGATTTTGTTTTTAAAAGTTTAAACAATAGTTAGACATCTAGTAATAATATATATGTTATATATTATTTAGAATATAATATAAATACATATATAAGATAAACAGCATAAGGCTATACTGGTAACAGTTTTTTTTCACTAAAAAGGAAAAAAAAATTAAAATTGTCCATGCATACTCCTGGATAATAAAATCTGTGAGCTGTGCCCTTCACCTTCAGTTTCAGGCAAATAAAACAGAAGCAGAAGAACCACTTTGTTCCCCAGCCCTGCCCTCGGGTGTATAAATAGTAGGCCAGGCGGCCCTGCGCCCCAGTGGCTGCTGGAGTTCCACTCATTCCAGGAATCTTTGGACACCCTCTTATCAAAACAGAAAGGCTGACTTCACTCCTGCTCTCCCCTGATTGATTTCATGTTGGAAACAGGTAACACGACAGCTTCCATTGTCCTTGAATTAGCCACCTACTTCCAGAGGTCAAACAAACAGGCTGAAGGTCCCGAAACTCACTTCAGCTAATTGCTGCCAAAATTCCTTCTCGGCGAAATAAGCAGGGGCTGGAGCAGTCCCGGGTGACAAATGTTCTCTAGAGAGATGGACAGAAACCATCCTGAGCAGGCTAACGAGGGGTATCGAGCTACAGGGCTGGGGAAGAGGTGAAATGCAAGACAAACTCCAGTGCCAATTTTAAACTTAGGAGCCAGAGCCACAGAAAGTTTCTACTTGATTTTAATAGGCTTTGAAGTTTTGATCAAGCTGAGGTGGAGCTGAGCAGTGGCATTAGGACATGGCTGTCAGATTCAATCCTGGAGCTCTGGAGGCTCAGTTTTACACTGGGCACCAGCATGGCCCTTTACTTGCTGAAAGCTTTCTGGCATCAACATTTCTGACCAGCTTTCTGCTTTTGTATTTTTAGAAACATTGTGAGTTTAGAAGCAATAGGTGGGGGCTAGAACTTTTCACTCTTCTCCCTCTCATTTTCACTGTTTTCTCCTTCAAGCTGTTTCTTTAACTAGTCTCTAATATATTTTTCTGTCACTTAGCACAGACACTGCAGGTACTGCTGTGGGACGTGTCATACATGTCAATATGTACACCGTGCCTAAAATGATTGATGCCACTCTCATGTATTCTTTAGAGTGAAAGCTTCAAGAGTGAGAGGATTTTATCACTGTGCTTTAGAGGGTGGTCTCATGCAAAGAGAGGGAAAGTGCAGGCCTGTGCCCAGCTAATAGGTTGCAGGCACTTCATGTTCTTCCAAAGTACTGTCAGCTCCTGTTTAACACTAGATTGATTGATGTGATTCCATGTCCCACCTGCAGCTGCACAGATGCTGTGGACAGGCAGCTCATAGAGCAAATTGCACCGGGTCCTGCTTCACTTGCAGTTGTTTATATATAGCCTGACCTCTACAGGAAGCTGCTGGTATGTTTTTCCATATGTGGGTATAGTAAATAAGCTCTGAGACCAACTGAGATATCCATAGTTTTGATTTATCCATATTAGGTGATCACCTTGTTCACAGGAAGCATGGATGAGAAATATTTCCACAACAGCTTTTTATTTCTTTTCCTCTTCTCTTAAATTTTCTAAGAGAGTATCTTACCCTTGCTTTAACAGCCTTAAACTCTAAAATACTGTTTTCTCTATCTTTCTTTTGTTCCCTATCCTGTTTTGAAACAAACAGGTCTCTGAGCAACCTGATTTAGTTGAAAATATCCTTGTTCATTGCATGGGGTTTGGACTAGATGACCTTTTAAGGTCCCTTCCAACCAAAACTAGTCTATGACTCTATGACACTGTCAAGTGCTTTGCTTCTGCTGCCTTGCCAACATCGGCATGATAATGTTTTGTCAAGACATTGTGAAATATAATTTAATACTGGCTCTCTCTGTTTCCATCTCCACTCAGACCTCTTAGCAGCCTTTGACTCCTGTGACTTTGGTCTGAACATCTCTCCAGACAGCGTTTGCAGTACTTCTGCACTTTCCTCCCAGCACAGCTTCTTGCTCTTGCCAAGGGCAGCCTGTGTCAGACTAACCTCACAGCTGTCCTGTCACCGAGGTAATAAACAAAGGCAATGTGTCAGATTTCATTCATCTGGGCTTCAGGACAGCATCTGATGTCCTGCTTCCATCCTTACACTGCCAAAGCCATCATTTTTATGCCAGATGAGCAGCAAGACTGCAGCAGGGAAGACTGCAGCAAGAAGTACAAGGCACAAAGATAGTTAATGGAGTTTGTTTAAATATATGGTTATAAAATTAAAAGGTCTTGAAAGCTTTTCTGCTTAATGTTTTCACAGTAAACTAGGCACAAAGACTGCAAGTTTGTTAATGACATTTGTGGATGACAAAAGTTGAGAGGCCCTATCAGGAGGAAGAGCTGAAAAATTTTATGAGAAGAACAGCAGTGTAACCGAGTTGAATTCAGAAGCATAGACAACAAAAGCACACGTTGATATAATTTATCTGAAAACTGAAAATGGGAGAAAAATAGGAAAAATATTAATCAACTAGGCAATTCTCCAGTACCTTTGGAGCACTGCTACGGTTTTCTTTGGAGAGGGAAGTGTCATTCTGGGACACGTCAATCAAGATGTTTCCAGTGGAAACACTAAATCCATGGCAGAAGATGACATCAGTAAAGTCAGAAGATGACATCAGTAAGGTGTCCTTAGGACACTACATATGATTTTGATGTCTCATGCTCATGGAAAATACAAATCCAAACAGGTGTAAGGACAGGCTACTGAGATCACCAGGGGTGCCACGATTTTTCCTTACAAATGGAGGTCAAGGCAACCTCAGCTTGTTCAGCCCAGGAAAATGAAGGTTGACAGGGGATATGGTTTCCCTCTAAAAATACCCAGGAGTCAACCAGCAGTGAGGGAGAACTATTTAAACCCATATGTGACTAAACTTAGTCTGGAAATAAGATGCAGGTTGCTGGCCATTAAAACAACCAGGGGAAAGAAGCCCCTGTTTCAAGCCTACCAATGGGAACAGCTGGGACCAGAAAAGCACAAGCACTTCCAAGATGTAACTTCAGTTGGGAAGAAATGCTGTAGCATTTCAGGAGGAAAAGGCTCAGCCTTGATGGCTCCTGGATCCACCCAGGGAGGGCACAACAGTTTCTGACAGAAAGGGTGCTTCTGTGTACCTCTGGTCCCTTCTGTCCCTCTTGCTCATGTTGACTTGTGCACAGAATTTTGACCAAAAATATCAACACAATGCAGGTTTCAGTCATCAGTCTATAGCTGTCACCATAGTCTGGGTGACACCCAGATCTGTGTGGCAGCCAACCTTGCAAAGTCAACAAGGAACTGGTGTTTTCACAAATAAATCATCACAAAACAATTCACACATAAATACAACACTGGTGTGTACAAACTTGGTTCAAATTCTTAGAATGTGTAAGTACAAGCTCCTCTGGTATCTGTTTATTTCCTGCTGTTCTCATCTGTGAGTAAAATTTACCTGTATTTTATTTACTGTGGGAATAGCTATTAGTTGATATAATATTTTATATGGGCAGCAGTTAAAATAGGATCTCCTGGACATGTTCTCTGATCTTACTGCTCTCATGCCTGTTTTGCATTCTCTGGGCAAAAAAAGCCCCAAACAACTCTAGAGATGGATACAAAGGCCTAGAGAGGTTTCTCTGTAAGCACAGGTTCTTGTATGGCTTTACCTAAGCAGTTATAAAATCCAGGGCAGCTAAGCCAACACAACAGGAAAGGTAAGTTGAATTGTTTCCCCCTTAGCTTATTTCCAAACATTTGTAATGTATTGTTAGACCTGTTGATACAGTGGGATGTCACTACTTTGGACTATGTTCATTTTTGTTCTAGTTAAGTTGTGTGAACTGGCTGAAGGGTTTTGACTTGAGGGTGATGTGGGGTTGTGGTGGTGGAGCCCCAAACAGCATCTGCTCAGTGCCCAGGCTGAACAGCAGAACAGACCCTATAAAAAGCCTGTGCTTTTGTGAGTGAGTGGTGCTGGTAGGAATAAAGCAGGGAGCTGCCTACTCCCCTGCTGTGCCCTCTGTCCAAATCCCTGTGCTGGGCTGCTCCCGACCTGCCAGGCTCTTAGGGCTGCAGCTTGTGTCCACTCCCTCCCTCGCCAAGGCAATCTATCATGCACAAGTCCACAGGCAAAGCTGCACCTCCTCTCCCATGGCATTAATTAATATAAATAACTGCAAGGATCACTCTGAAAGTTTGGCTGCTTACCTGTCAAACCCTACTTAATTGGTATTCATGGTAGATCTCAAACATAGCTCAAAGAGATCACTCAGCAAGCCCTTCCTGCACAGCTGATGGACTGTAATTAAACCAACCAAGCCACAGGTTTCTGCATTAACCATTCCTTGACATTAAGGAAAAGGAAATTAAGGCAGGCAGCTCGCTTTAAGAACAGGGATAACAGAAGGCAATACTCCCATAACTTGCTTGACTCTGTCAAAAATTGTAAATACGAAGTCTGATTTTTTCCCCTCCTTTTTTCTTCCCATGTATTGCTCCATCTGAAGAAGCAGAAAGGGCTGTGTCAGCCTGAGGTAGAGTAATTCAGTAGTTAGTTGTTAGTAGCTGTGAAGGAATTTGGAAGAACTGGTTTCAATTCTTTGACAGTTAAATCCTTGCATGTGTAAATGTTTATTGCCTCTGGTCACCATCTGTAAAATGAGGCTAACGCCTCACAGCAGGGCTAAGGATGAGGCTGTTCAGGCTGTGACATTCTAAGAAGCTTCAGATTGGTTTCAGTCCCTAAAATGGGCCATGTTTAATGTGATAAGAAGATAACCTTAAGCTTCTGAATAGGTTAATTGTGTTTCCTGGAATGAAGATGTTTAGTTGCTGTTTAGTTGGTTTGGACTCACAAGGTAGAAATGTTTAACCTGTGGCATGGGCTGTGGCATCCACATAGGTGGTCCTTCTTTTACCTGAGAAGGAGGGAACAAAACAAACATTCCCAGCTTAGAACTAGGAATGACCAGGCTCCAATGTCTGCTCAGTCACTGCAAAAGAGTCCAGTAATGACATGCATTTCCTCTGTTTACGCAATTTACCAAGATTCTAGAGACACTGCAAATAAGGAGTATTTTATTAGTAAATATTACTTTCTCTTTACAAAGAATAGCACCAATAAATAAAAACTAAAGAAGGCTTCATTAGCTAAAATAAAAAAGAAACCAGGGTATAAAAAAGACTAATAAATCCATTTATAGCATCAAGAACTTCGATGGCTAGAGTGGGAACACAAACACTTAACTTTTCAATTTGGTGAAAAACATGGGCTTTAAAGCTGTCTTGATCACCGAGATGGAGAGCAAACTGGTGTCGGAGAGGACACAGCTACAGAAGAAAAGAGAACATGCTCAGTGACAAAATGGGCTGATGACAAGTGAGGATGGTCAGCACAGCTGCGGGGAGAACAGGGCTCTAAGAGGAGAGAAAAAAAGGTGACAAGCAAGAGAAAACTTGACCATGAGTTGTTTTTTTTTTTGGCTGACAAAGTTGTTCCAAAGTGAACTGGGTGGGTCTGGCTGGATCCCGAACCTCCTGCCAGCCACTCTGACCAACCACATGGCTCCTCCCCCACGTGAAGAAGTCTTTGGGCTAACTGGACTTATTGTGGTGGACAGGATGTATGAAGAGGATACAATTCAGCACTGGGTATCTTTCCAGAACAGGGACAGAAAAAGCAGAATAAAACAAACAAACAACAAAACCACAAAATACCAAACAAAACAAAACAAACAAACAAACAAAAAAAAAAGTTCTTCTGTGATACCAGTTCTAGGTGGTTTGGGCTTTGCTGTGACCAAAGTGTTACAACTTGCGCTGTCAAAAGCTGACTGCAGCCCCTGCTTCTCAGAAACACATAGAAATTATCTAATTTATTGTATTTTTTGGCCACAGAGCTATCTTGGAACTGGAAATAAGCTGTTATGCTCCAGATGATATTCACATTAACCTCTTTAGAAAGAGGGTTACTTTGTGCTGAGCACCAGTTATACACTGAGTGTAAATATTTATACTAGCTAGCTTTACCTTTGGAAGAAAAGCAAAAGTGAAAGTAGTAGTGCAGTAAAAGCACAGCTTGTAGTTCAATGCCTTAGCACACAGAAAGGTAATGTAACATTAAATGCTTCTTAATTAAGAATAATTCAACTATGAGTTGTTAATCTGTTCATAATTTATGGGCAACTTCTGCCATTTACAAATACATTTTTGTACTTCACCACCGCAGGTGATATTCTCTGTCATTTTTGCAGTGCCCATTACCTGGCACCTAAGGCATTTCATTAGCATTTAAACGAGACTTAAGTGCTTGAGTAATTCTGAGATAGACTGTATCTTCCTGGCTAGTTGACTACTGCATTTAATTAATTTCCAGACTCCTTCCTTCCTTGTTCAGAGGGAAAAATGCAAGCTCTGTGTAAAATCCAGTAGTGGTAGGAAGAACAGGCAGGCCACAGTTCTATCTGCTGCTGAGGTTTCTTGCTCAACTTACTATCTCTAATTTTGCTATTCATCTTTAATGAAAAGCTTTTTCTCAAAGAGGAGAATATTTGAAAAGTGACCAAGAATGGAGCGATCTCGAGCTAATGAGTTGCCTCTATTTCTGTGCTCTGTCTCCGGAGACAAAGGAAAACAGATTCATTTGTTACAAACTGATCACGCCACAGAGAACTGATGATGGACTTACAGACGAGACTGCCAGCTTGGAGCTGGGAGTGGCACTGGCCTTGCTGCAATGGGTGGGTATGGTGCAGATTGCATGCAGGCTTGCCAGGGCTGAAACCTGCTGCAACACCAACTAGCAAAATCTCTCTACACGTTCTTCTTCATCCATGATGAATTAATGCAATACTGTCTTGAGATGCTGCATGTGCAAGCTACTTCTCCAACAGGAAAAGCTGAAGGCTTTGGGAGAACTGAAGTGGAAAAGGATGTTTTTCACTAACATGGCAAAGTGCAAAATCAAGCAAGACCACAGGCTGTGTGCTCTGGTAAGCTGAGAGCAGACTGCTACCCAAGCAGTCAGCACAGGGACATGCTGACACTGGAGATATCACGTGAGTCACACCAGGGAGTGGGGTCCTGGAGCTTTTTCTGCTCTAATAAATGAAACAGCTTGAGAGTGACCTACAGCCCTTGTGACATAATGAAAAATCCCTGTGTTGGGTAATTTTTGCCTCCATGAATTAAAACCATGTGAGAGTCTGTTTGTGTAACAGGGATTTTTAGTTTTGCCTGATTGGAGAGACTTAATAAGAAAAGAGCAGACTAAGGAAGGAAGATTTCTGAAACAGTGGTTTGGCTGCAGTAACGGGAGGTTTAGATGATTTTCTTTTTGAGATGCTGTTTGAGGCGCATTTGTCCTAGTTATGGCAAGTGAGAAGACACACAGCTCAGTGGGACACTGTTAAAATACCCTTGTTAAGGTTCACAGAGCCACGGCTCAGAGGATTGGACAGGCCCTGGTTTCATTCACACCCAGACACCTAAAGCACAGGTCCTCTAACCCAGCATCAGCTCCAGCCTGAGGGCTCCCGTTTGGGGTAGCCTGTGAGGGCAATGGGTACAGCAGGGCCAAAATCGGGCTCAAGGCTGTGCAGGTGACAATAAAAGCAAGGGACTGTGCTCTGGGGCCAGAGGGGTGAGGCAGGGCTGTCCATTATGAGGACTGTGTGTTGTGTTGGATGGTGACAAATAAAAATTTAAAGCTTTCTTCCACACTCCTTCTCCACAGTAAATCCATGCTTGAGGAGGGCACTGAAATCCTTTGAATCGTACTGATAATGGTACTGTTAACTAGACACACATTTCTTTCACAGCCATTTTTACTTGTAATGACTTCTTGTCGCATGTGAAGTTTGGCAGGGACCTCAAGCCTCACTAAGCTGTGAGGTGCAGCTGAATGTGACTCCAAAGCGCCGCTGTTCATCTCCGCCCTGTTCCTGCCTCTCCCAAGGCAGTGGCTGGTGCTGGCAGGCCCAGCAGTGCTCTCCCAGCCAGCCTGCCCCGCTCCACGGATTCCCAGCTGCATTCCCAGCTGGACAGTCTCCGTCTTAAAGAATTAGTCCTGTAGCAATCTGATCAAGCGTCACCTTAGAACCTGGTTCATTTCATGCACCCACTCCCACAGCGAAGCTGTGCCAGAGACCTTAATTTCTGGCGGATCCCTTCCAATTTCAGAGCTGAACTTACGCATGGCTACTCTATACCTGTTTGTTCTTGTGCCAGCCTTCTCTGTTAGGTCCAGCAGCTCTTCTGCCTCGCCGCCGTTCCCCCACTTTGATGTCCTCAGGGGGCGAGTACATCCCTGTTATTCCTCACGCTACTCCACATTAAATCTACCAAACTCCCTCTTTCCGTAGGGTCTCCTGCTCCGCCTCAGGCTGCCCCCGCAGCCCCTTCCCTCAGGGCGGGCACACGGGGAGTGGCCCCTTCACAGGTGCGCCCGCTCGTAAATCAAAGCGGCGTGAAAGTGAGGGTTCGCAATTAAAAACAAAACAAAACCAAACCAAACAAACAACACAGCAAACCTGCGCACCGCGCAGGTTATCCGCCCCTGCCCCGCTCCGCAGCCCCGACCCGCCGCGGCCGGGCAGGGCAGGGCCGGGCCAGGGGAGGAGCGGCGGGAGACGGAAGTGAAAACAAGAGCGGGGGGCCGGAGCTGCCGCCTCGCAGACGCGCCGCGGTGTCCTCGCCTCTCCGCGCTGTGCCGCACCGCCGGGTGAGTGCCGGGGTGGCAGAAAGCGAGCAGGAAAAAACGGGGGGAATTGGGTAAAAAGTCAGTGGGCTGGGCGCGGTGTGCAAAGCTCCTTGGTGCTTATTTTCTTTCCATTTAACTTCTGTAAGCGGGGTGCGCAGCTTGTCGTGGTGGCGGAGCGCCCGGCCAGGGTGCGGCGGGGGCGCGGCCCGGCCCCGGGGCAGCGCCTCGGGCAGCGGGGCACCTGCGGGGCTCCTCGCCCTCAGGCCAGCGCTGCCGTGCCCGTGGGGCTGCTCTCGCACGGGGCTCCGGTGCGCCTCGCTCCCCGGGCTTTGAGGCACCCGCGGTGCTGCGCGCCGGCTGCCCCTGGAGCGGCCGGGGCTGTGGGAGCGCCTGGAGCCGAGACCGAGCGCTCCTGCGGGGGTCTGGTCCCCAGCCTGCGGTGGCCGTGGGGCTCCTCGGCCCGGGGCGGCGGGCAAAGGAGGGTGCTGGGTGTACGGGGGCTTGCGCTGGCGCTGCCCGCACCGCCTGCTCCGGCACGGCCGCCCCGGGCAGGCAGGCCCCGCTGGCCGGCGGCTCTGTGCCCTGGCCGGCAGCGGTGCGGGCCGGCGTTCCTGCCGGGCATTTGAAATTCCCCCTTCCAGACGCACGTCCACCAAGCGTATCATCGTATAAAGGAAAGCTGCACAATTTCACCCTTAGCTGGTTTGTTTGCACAAATGCTCCCCACGTGAAGCGAGGTTGGTAGTTTGCGTTGTTTTCTTTTTAGCTGTTGCCCTGGCACATTTTAAGAAATTTGTTAAATAAAACTTGAAAACTTGGAACGGCTCTTCTTTGTTTGCCGGTCGTGCTTGGTGTATCTGTCAGGCTAGAGATGCAGATATACTAGAATTTAGGGGCTGATAAAAGAAAGATGAGTGATGATGAGTGGGATGCACGGTATTTCAGCGTGCAGTTTCTTCCTTCCTATTTCTAGGAGGGAATTTTCATTTGCTACAGATGAAAACGAATAGTATCAATTCCTATTGGTATTCATTCTTTTTCCTGAGTCTGTAATTGTAACTAGCTGATGCTCAGTTAAAAAAAAAAAAGGCTGCACTTTTTACAGTAAAGCTAGGTTCTTTAGTTTCAATTGCCAGGTAAAGCCTTCTCACCTGTGTGAAACAACTGCACTGTGTGCTGTTCACTAGATGTGGCTTGCTTTTCTGCAGTCTCATAATTTACAGTGACCTGTCACTGCAGTGGATTTCATTTAGCGGCAGTGAAAAGAATGTGTGTTTTTGTGCAGAAAGAAATCTGTGACTAATTCAGATCCTCTTTTTAAAAGAATTCTGTGTACAGGGCAATTAAACAGCTTAGTTCTTGCTTTAGTGGTGAGCAAGCCTCCTAAGACTCTTAGCTCAAACTTGGCGGGGACTTTTCTTCCTCTTTAGCCACAGGAGACCTCAATCTTGTACGTTTCCCCTTCTGTACATTGGTGCTTGTCGAGGCTTTTCAGGGTGGGGTGAGTCAGCGCCTGGGGTCAGAGCTACCCCTTTGCTGGGTGCCATCAGGCAGTGGTGGGTTGGGAATGGCCCAGTTACCCAGGCACCTCTAGTACAAGCTCCAAATTCTGCTTCGTTTTATATCTGTCTATCTGTCTTGTGCTGCCTAATGCCAGTAGCCCTGCTCTGGTTACCTGAATGGCCATCGGTGTGAATAAAGTTCACAGTTTGATTTAGAAAAAAGCCTTCGCAGTGGATCTCTGCTGCTTTGGGAGGTGAACCCAAAAATGTGCTTTGTGGATGGCTCTCCTGGGGAGTGATATCCTTGCATCGGTGGAAGCTGTGCAACAGCCCTGCTCTCATGCTCCTTGTGGGTGAGCTGCATTTGGAAAAATCCACCCCCTGAGAGAAACTAACCCTGCAATGTACGAGCAGCTAAAACCGGGCTTTTTGGAGTTCGGTGGAGTTTGCAGCCGCCTGCTGCTGCTTGGCTGAAGGTCCACCTTAAATGTCCCTATATGAGTATGGAATCTGGCTGTGCCCCGGTGTAGTTTTACACCAGCCTGCCCTGGTGTGCTCCTGCCGGGCTTTAACTATACAAAAATAGACGGCATCTACTACCTAAGATGTCATTGTAGCACTACTTATCAGAGGTGGAACTGAAGCTCTTATCTTTGACGTTGAATAGCACTTAAATATCTCAGTTGCCTTTTGAAGGTAATTTGTTGGCTACATGTGTGGAGAGGGAGATGTTTGGGTTTTGCTTCCTCAGCACTGAATTGTGTCTGTGGATATTTTGCTTTAGTTCACAGCTTTCATTTTGAGGGTTGATTTTAATGCCTGTCTTGTCTGTGGCATTGTTCTGCCACTATGAAGCTATGATATAAAAATAAAAAAGTCATAGGGATTTTATTTTCTTTTGATTAACTGCAAAGTTGTGATGCTTTGACATTGTTGTGTTTAGAAATAAGCTTTGAGCTGATGACATGGCAGCGTATGATATTAATTTTGTTAGAAATGAATGTGCCAGTAGTGCTAATGTCTTTCATACTTCAGTTTAAGGGATGCTATCAATTCATGCTTGTCTCAATATTGACTTTTTTTAAGCTGAGCTTGAATGCTGAAGGGTTTTACCACCCCCACCCCCCCCACCCCACACAGCGTTTTGTTAGTAAAAAGTAGTTGTCAAACATTTTGGCAGCAGCAGCAGCAGTTTTCCAAGTTCTGTTTCTTCCTAAGCTATGGAGGGAAGCAACATATGAGGAATAAAAGCACAAGTCATGACAGACCTGGTGTGGGGTTTTTGGCTGTTTTGGGAGGAGAGGAATGCAGCCAAAGAGAGAAGGCTTTCAAAATTGCAGACAGTGCCTTTTGTTTTTATCACCTTTAAATTAAAGCTCTAATCCTCTTCTGCAGGCATCAGTTCTTTGGATTTGGTCCTTGAATACTAAACATCATGAGCAACTACAGCGTGTCTTTGGTCGGGCCGGCTCCCTGGGGTTTCAGGCTTCAAGGGGGCAAGGATTTCAATGTGCCTCTGTCTATCTCTCGAGTAAGTGCATTTGCTTCTTTTCCTGCATGTGGGTATCTGTTGTGCTGTGGCCAACCCACAACCTTCAGACAAAGCCATTAATTACAGACACTGGGGCTCAACTTGCCCTGTGGCATGGAAGACTGTTGTAGGGGAGGGAGGGATAGAGAGGGGAAAATAAATCTTTATTGTATGAAGGCTCATGAAAATTAGCTTAGGAAGGAGGTGTTCATTTGAAATGGTTCTTTTATCTGCATTTGTTTATTCAAATAACAAAAGAAATTACCCTCGAATTCCCTTCCCAGCTCCCATCCAGAAAACAGAGATGCAGAGGTTGGAAGCTGACAGGAAACAAGCAATTTACTTTGCTGGGCTGAGCCTGTGCATTTCAAATGGGAAGCAGTGAGGAAAAATCACTGTGCTACCCTTGTTTATTCAGCAACTCTTAGCTGCTTGAGGATCTTGTGGTGTCTGTTACTGCAAATCCTACCATTTGTAATAAAAAGGTACTTAAATGACAGTAGTTGTAAATAGCAGTTCATCAATATGTGCATAAGTGAATGTGGCAGTTTCTCATGAGTGTTTTCTAGAGTATGTGCTCTGAACTGGTATTCAAAGGATTTGAGGAACTAAGTCAAAACAAATATGATCTTTGTACCCAGCACTGTCTAACTAGTTTCCTTCTTTAAAACTGTGTTTTCAGGGAAGGCTTGTCTTTCAGTGTGGGCTGAGTTTCAAAGCCTTTTTCAGATGGTTGAAGCACTTTGCACATGAAATATAGGGACAAACTTTGCAGTATTGAATTTCTAAGATCACTGGAAATTTCTGAGAGAAGGGACTGGCTTCTGATGGCTCTGTACCCTGACACCTTTAAATCTGATTAGCCATGTGGAATCATTTATATACAAATGGCCCCTCCTCTGTCAACAGCTCTCTTCTCCCTCCTGCATTTTCATGGAGTTTAGTGACAAAGATGAATTATTTTTTACACCTGTTGGGATGGCAGAATTGATACTGCCTTGGGAGATGGAGCAGGTTTCTATTTGGGTTTATGCATCATGGTGATATTTTTAGCTAATCTTAACTAGTGTTTCAAACCCTTCCAGTTCATTTAGTCTTGGCTTATCTTATCCACTGGTGGATTATGCTGGTGAAATTACAGTTTGGCTCTGAAAATTTCATTTTATATGGCTAAAATAGACTGGAAAGCTGTAAAAACGCCTGTGTACTGATTAGGACAGTTAATATCTGAGACAAGAAGGGATTGAAAAACAGTTTATTCCTGGATTTCAGGGACTTTAAAGCTGAACTGTAATTCAGTTTCTTTTTCAGTAGCTAGTTACTTGTACACTAGTGAGAAATTTGATCTGGGGATGTGGGTGGCACTCTACTTATTTGATGGTACAATGGCTTTTATGACAAGGATTTACAAAGGCACAGGAGCTTGCCTTGCTTGCCCAGGGTCCTTGTGCGTGATAGTGACGAGCAGTTAAGCACTACAGGCAGTAAGCCATGCAAAACAACCAGCTTCAGAAAAGGGTAATACTTTTTTTGTAGAGGCCTCTGTTATCCTCGAGATCTAGAGTGCAGTCCTGCTGTAAGCAGGCTTCCCATCTAAAAGAGGAAACATGTTGGAATTAGCCTAGACTACAACTTTATTGCAGGAATCAAATGCACTGTCTCATGGAGTAGCCTGCAGGAACTGACCTAAAGAGGTACCCATAAAAGCCTCACTTAGGGATTCCCTAATGACAAATGTCAGTGCCCACAAGAGCAGAACATAATGAAAGACAGGGGTACTGGTGTGGTTTTGGAGCTTTAATTTGTGCATGGGTGGGGAAGCATAATCTCTGCTTCACCTCAGCACCTCTTCTCAGCTGCTCTGTGTCTTCCTACTTGCAGTTAAGAGTACGCAAGTATTAGACTGCCTGATGCCTTTTTTTTTTATTTCCCCCCCTCATTTGGATCAAAAAAAAAGCTTAGTTCTGGTATGCCAATCCAACTTTGGCCCGATAGTTTTTACTGGAAGAATTCAACGCCCGTGTTCCTGGTATGCTAGAACAGCATGTACGATTCACCCCCCAAGCCCTTCTTTTCCTGATGTAGCATAAATTCCTTCCTGTATCTGAAGGCTGCTAATTAAATTATTTTAACAAAACAGTAATGAGACAGCATAATTATGTTCCTTGGCAAGGAGGACTCTTTGGTTTTGTTTTGTTTTTAATTTGTCCTCTAGATGCTGAAGATGAATGCTGGGCTGCTGAGGGCTAATTTCCTGCTTTAGTTTAAACTCCTTGAAATTAAGTTTAAATAAAGTATAGTTTATGAAACACAGAATATGCTGGTTTCTAAAGCTGTTTATCTGAAAAGTTAACCTCTTCACTAATGATTTGAATAAATTAAGATCTCACAGTTCCTTGAAGAAAGTTTCAAGTAAGTCACTTGAGTTTGTACAGGATACAGTTTAAATGGGCATATTCCTTGTTGCCTCTGTAGGGTAAAATAAGCCTATTTTGTGCCCATCAGCTGAAATTCTTATGGTCAGCTAAGATTAACATTAGTGCAGGGGTAGCATTTGATTTTTCATAAATTAGTATATTGCAGACTAGTCAAAACTTCATAACCAATAGCAGCAGTTATTGCAGGGTTATATCAGTTATATAGCTGAGTGCTGTAAAGTCGTATGTTTAATTATACAGCTGTACACATTTCATGGGAAGTAATAAATGTGATGTTGGGGTTGCTGTGATGGGATGGTTATTACATATATCAGTGTAAGTATGTACCATATATGCATGTAGTTATGTATATATACATGACATATATACATTTAGTATATAGGTCCATACAACACAAACGTATGCAGAACTTGTTACGTGAACTGGTATCCGGCTGGACTTCAACTGGGTGACTTTTCCCAGTCCTCCTCCCTGCCTGGTGAAGGCACTTGTCTGAGCCCTGCAGAGTGCCATTGCACAGGTCAGGAATTAGCATTGGGAAGCTGATGCAGGGCAGGAGTGGTGGTGGGAGTGTGATGGGTGGTATGGTTCCCATGAAGCAAGGGCCCCTGGGAAGGAAGTTGCTCTGGAAGTAATAAGGGATAAAGGGCGGGTTGAGGTTTATTAACAGCCAAGTGTTAAAGTGACTCAGGCTGCCACATGTAAGTGTACTGTAGGGCTTCCAGGTGGTTAATTCTGAGGTGGCATTTGTGTAACGAGAGATTGCAGACTGTGAGCAGTTAGTCCGCAGTGAAGAGTACAGAAATTACTAGAGCCCAGGTGTGCAAACTTAGATTATTCTGAGTTGCTGTTCTTGCTGTTTCCTCATGGTGGTTTACGTTAGTTAAAGAAGCAACTGTTCAAGACCTATACTATGATGCAAGCATTTAAAAAAGGGAAAGCTAGAGGAGATGAGAACAAGATTTGTTTGTGCAAGAGTTTGTTCTCATTCAATAGAAGGAGCAAATGCAGTTTTGTAAATAAAGTACTCCAGTATATTGTTAGGTAGGTTTCATGAAGTGGCTCACAGGCATGCTAAATTCTGTATTAACAAAATTTGGGGTTAATCGTATTTGCAACATCACCTCTATTATTTAGGTGCAACACAGTAGCTTTTAAAACTATCCATACTTCTTTTGACTTTGAATTAACATTATATTTGCTTTACTTTTTGGGGAGTTGGTTAATTCCCCATGCTTCATTAACAAAACCAGAATAATCTCAGTAAGCATGACTAACGTTAGAACTGTCAAAACTGCTGTCCTCTGCAGATTGAAATAAATGGTGTTTGGTATTGGTGATGTATGCATTATGGTGGGGTGACCTGTGAGAGTTTTGGATATGTATTCCAAATGTGTGTTTGACATGTTAGTAACTCATAAAAATTTTTGTGATGTAGTCTCTAAAAGGTGCTTCTCTCTGTTTTATGGCAGTATTTACTACTAGAAACAAGGGAATACTCAAGCAACGCTATGGTTTGAGGAGTAATCTAATCTATAGGCAATAATATACCCTCCCATCTAATGCAAATTCATCGGGTGTTTCCTTGTATTTAAAAGTTACTTTTTGTTGAATCCTGGTGACAAGTTTAGCTATTTGTTTTTCTCTTGCTGTAGGAATTAAATGGAATACAGTAATGTTGAAATGCTTGACCTGACTGACAGCTCTGTTTTTCTACTGCAGCTTCTTTCAGTGTTTCCCACACTGCCAGCTTCTTTCTGCTTCACTGATCACTTTTCTTCTTCAAAATACCCAAAACAAACAAATACCACTACTGCCTCAGAAATAACCACTTGGTTTTGCAGTTTTTTCAGTTTTCATTATTTCAACTGTTTCAAGGATGTTTTTCTGTGTGGAAGCTGCAAGCTTATAGTTGATGGAAGACTCATGATAATAAATCTGTTGGCAAGAAGTGCACTCAAGGAGTAGGTGGAAGAGCAGCCCACCTTGGGATGAAGTAGGGAATGCAAGTACAGTATGTCAGTCGCTCAGTATTCGTCCCACATGAGGATTCTGATGTTCTTTATGCTGGTGTTGGGGGTCATTAATATGTGTGAAAATAGTGAGAAGACAATAAAGGAGAATGATGTTTTGAGTGGACCTGGAGCGTTTCAACTTTGGCTGACTAGCATCTGGCTGAGCCTCTTGCCCTTGTGTTTGTGTGAATTTTTTTTTTAAGGTGTATGTGTCATTTCCAGTAAAATCAAGTTTTGTGTAAGTATGAAATAAGTTCTTTTAATGGAAGGCTGGGGAAATTCTTTCAAGCAGTTATGTGAATAGGAGAGAACCATTAGAACTGCTGGTCTGGCCAGTGATAGTTGTGACAGTAACTTTGTGCTTCATCCTTGAAGCTACTGAGAGCTAACTGGCAGCTGCTGGCATTGCTGTGCTGGATTGATTTGTTACTCAGTTGTGATGGTTGCACAAAATGCAGCTGAAAATGCATTCCACTACTGCAGCTGAGGTAGTTTGGGACCTGGCTGAATGGCAGAGCTCAGGGTTGTGATCAATGTCTCAGAGCCTAATTAGAGGCCTGCAACCAGTGCTGCTCCCCAAGAGTCAATCCTGGGTCCAGTCCTGTTAAACTTATTCATCAGTGACCTGGGTGAATGGATAGAGTGTTCCCTCAGCAAGTTTGCTGATGGTAGAAACCTGGAAAGAGTGGCTGATACATCAGTAAGCTGTGCTGCCATTCATTGAGATGTGGTCAGGCTGGAGCACAAGGCAGAGAGGAACATAATGAAGTTCAACAGAACACAAATACGGGGTCCTGCACCTGGAGAGGAGCAACCCCACACACCAGCACAGGCTGGGGACTGATCTGCTGGAGGGCAGCGCTGCCGGGAAGGACCTGGAGGTCCTGGAGGATGACAGACTCCATGAGCCAGCAGTGTATCTGGGTGGCCAAGAGCAGCCTGGGGTGCATTAGGAAGAGAAGTATGATTCTGCTCCTGTACTGAGACCTGATGGGGCTGCATCTGGAGTGCTGTGTCTAGGTCTGGGCTCCTCGGGACAAGAAAATGTTTGGGGGGGGGGGGCTCACAAAGGGCTGTGAGGATGAGTAGGGGACCGGAGCATCTAATTTTTGGGGAAATTCCAAGAGAGTTGAACCTGAAGAAGATATAGGCCGTCCTCAGGACAAGAGACAACAGACACAAACTGAAACACAGGAAGCTCCATCTGAATATGAAGAAAAATGTCTTTTTTCAAGGGTGACAGAGCACTGGAACAGGCTGATGAGATAGGCTGAGGATTCTCCTTCTGTGCAAATACTCAAAACCCACCTGGACACAATCCTGTGGTAGCTGTCATAAGTTAGCCTGCTTTAGCAGCAGGTTTGAACCAGATGCTCTCCAGACATCCTTTCTAATCCCAGCCTTTCTGTAATTCTGTAACATCCTGGCACAGGTCAGAGATGCTGTCAAACATCACAGCATGTACCTGCTGATGCTGCTTCTGGGGCAGCAAATGCTGTATTTTACAGGAGCTATCAGTGCTTATGAAATGAATGGGATTTGCCAAGATACCAAGCAAGAAGTGTTACTCTTTTCTGTTTAACTTTGTTTACAAGATGTGGCTTACTGAAAAGTATACTGAGAATGACAAATGAACTACCAGTGCCAAAGTCTACATCCTCTGTGCACTGAGTCCTGAAGGATTGGAGGTTTTCCTTTGCATAATTATAAAGCTCCTCGGTGCACAAGTGGTTTAATATGAACAAGTATTCTGCAAGGCCTAAGAGTGCTGGTTAGTGCTTCAGAGTTGGTGTAGTTGCAAGCAATAATCTTTAAAGTGCTCCTCAGTTTAACCTGAAGGTGGAAAGAGAGATCCGTTGGTACTCATGTAATTTTCCAGCTGCTTCTTTTCTCACTATGGTTTAACATCTTTATGGTGAAAATTGGGAAAAGGGCTGTTTCCTCTGACCATTTGTTTTCCTTCCCTTGTCTATTCTGCTGTGCGATTTAAAGAATGACAGACCAGCGCTGGTGTGTGGGCTTGGGAAGAAGGGAGGGCATGGGGGAGAAGAGGCGTAAGAAAAGTGTCTGCATCTTGTTCTGTTTGTGATCTTATTTGTTAGACAGCCTCTTCAGACTGAGTAGGAAGCTAATTTTTAAAAAACACTTCCTCTGCTGATGTCATTTCACCAAAGGTGAAGCTGGCTGTACTGAGAGAAAAAGGAACCAAAGAGTTTGTAGCTGAGGAATGTCAGATGTGATATGTGAGCACATTCTTTTTATGTTATAAAATGCTGGTTCTTCTTTTTTCCCTTATAAGTGACAGTTTAGTTACAGTATGAAGAATATAAGCTAAATATTTTGTGATGGAAAAACTAAACTATTTGTTTGCAGTGTCTACTTCTCAAAGACAGATGTAGTGAAAAAATAAACTCTGATTAGATCAGAGCAGATGCAAAATTGGCAGTCCTTCCAGAGCCCAAAAGACAGGAGCATTTATTGAATAGTAACTGCAAAATATTAGGCATGTTTTCTTTGCAAGTATCTCACCCTGGAGGCCTGACAGCTTCTGTCGACTTCCCTGCCATTTGGAGATGCTATTTTTAGTGTAACTGTTTTTCTCATTATTCATTGGCCGATGGCTATCAAAAGGCATTGTGAGAAGAGACATGGTGTTGAAAGGTTTGTTTGTTTGGCTTTGGTATGGAGCCAGGAGATAACATTGTTGGATTTTTTTTTTTTTAATTAGTATTTGTTTTGACTTTTTAAGAATAGATTTCATATGTTATCAATATAAGGGGAAGTGTGAGAGAAAACTGTTTCTCATATGCTTAAGGCAGTGGAAATATGGGAAAGGTGATATTCTTCATGCCAGTGGTCATAAAAAATGAAAATTGAGGCTGAGGTTAGTTTGAACAAATATAAAGAATAGAATCATTGAATCATTTAGGTTGAAAAAGTCCTGAAAGATTTTTGAGTCCAACCACTAACTCAACGCTGCCAAGTCCACCACTAAACCATGTCCTGAAATGCCACATCTACACATCTTTTAAATGTCTCCAGGGATGATGACTCAACCACTTTCTTGGGCAACCTATTCCAATGCTTAATAACCCTGTTGGTGAAGAATTTTGTTCATATCCAATGTAAACATCCCTTGGCACAATTTGAGGCCATTTCCTCTTGTCCTGCTTGTTTTTTGGGAGAAGCTTACCCTCACCTTACTATGGCATCCTTTCAGGTAGATGTAGAGAATAATAAGGTCCCCCTGAACTTCCTTTCCTCCAGGCTAAACATCCCCTGCTCCCCCTACTGCTGCTGTGAGACTTGTGCTCCAGACCCTTCATCAGCTCCCTTGCCCTTCTCTGGACATGCTCTGGCACCTCAATGTCTTTCTTGTAATGAGGGGCCCAAAACTGAACACAGGATTCAAGGTGTGGCCCCACCACTTGTGAGTATAGGGGTAAAATCCCTTCCTTGGTCCTGATGGCCATGCTGTTTTTGACACAAGCCAGGATGCCATTGGGCTTCTTGGCCACCTGGGCACATGCTGGCTCATGTTCAGCTGTCAGGAACCAGCACTCCAGGTCCTCTTTCACCACTCCATTTTCCAGCCACTCTGCCCCAAGCCTGTCACACTTCATGGGGTTGTTGTGACCCAAGCACAGGAACTTTTCCTTGTTGAACCTCCTACAGTTGGCCTCAGCCCATTGTTCTGTCGAGTTTGTTTGCTTCTACAGGTGGCTGTTACAAGAATAGAGACAGAAGGGACAGAGGCCACTGCTAAGGCCAGTGTTACATGAGTTTGAATGACTCAAGTCTTCAGGGCGGTGAGAACAGTGAAAATATGATAGAAATACCTCTTCAAGTTCCCTTGCTATATGAGGTCCTCAGGCTAAATTTGCAGAGAGAGGTACTATCTTTTCTAAGAAGAGTTGACATGGGTTCCTTCCCTCTTCTCATTTATTTGCTTCTTTCATTACTCACCTTTCAACACTGTCCTTTACTTGGATGGTGTTCCACATGCAGTAGCTTTTCCTCTTTTGTCACTTCAAGACAGCAGTGCAGTTTCGTGTAGTTGCTTGGGTTTCCTATCCCAAATAGAGAGGTAGTATAGGGACAGAATAGCATGCTGTAAGTTAATGATCATATCATGATACACACCCTTAAAGCAGATTAGTAAGCGCTGCATCAAAAACTGTGCTTCATACCAAAACTACTGATTAAGTAGCCGCAGAGCACAGAGACTTGTAGACCAGAAAACTTCAAGTGGAATAGTACGTAATATTTTACCACTGTGCATTAGTATTACAGGTTTTTTTTCTCGTTTTGAGTTGCTCTTTTATTTGAAACTTCAGCTTAAACAGTTAAGCTTAGTAGAGGTAAAGGCAAGAGATAGTTGAAAGTATTTGAACATATAAACTCCTGCAACTGCTGTCAGCTGTGCCTGTAGCAAAGCCCTAAAGTAAAATGTAATGCCTTGTATGAAGTCCCATAGGCTAAAAAGTGGGTCTTGCCAGGTCTCTAGTAGTCCTGTTGGAAAGGTCAAATGGTTTACATGTTAACTGGATATGAAAGAAGTTTGACTTATCCTGGGCTATATTAAGGAATGATCTAACATAGTATCTAGTTTTTTCCCTAACAAGTAATAGAACAATGTGAAGTACTTACCATGGGAAGGCAACAGAAACTTTTATTTTGTGTTAATTATATCATAGCTCTTTTGAAGACCTGACTAGTGATTTCGATGTTAAGCCTGGATTAATGTCGAGTGCATCAGTTTCAGGAGGGTAAGATTCCCTGTTTATCTAGCTTCTGTATTTATGAATGCAGTTGGATTGTGTTAGTTATTCTTGCACCCAAAATTTACTCAGGCTGTGGAGAAAATAATCCAAGTGTCTCCAAGTGTGATGCTGTATTGGTAGCAATATCATTTGGGATTTTTAAAAAGGAATTCTGTTGAGCCAAGGCAAAATGCTGTAAATACAAAAAATGCAGACATAAAGGTGTGATATTGTTATTAAAAAAATTGTATCACTTTGGTGGAAACTAGCTATAGAACATTTTTAACTCTAAAAAGAAAACCAGCTTTGCTGTGCAAACACTCCCTCTGCCAGGGAGCAGCTCAATCTCAAAATTTATAGTGCATCTGTCATGGGCAAATGACACCTAAACCCCATGTGCTCTCCTGAATCAGAAGGGCTGGAGGCAGCTGAAAGAATGAAGCCACTAGCATGGCCATGATGTTGGGACAGCAGAAGAGATCTTGTAGCAGGCTCCAAAAGACAGCCTCACACACTGGGCAGCAAGAAACTGGAATACATAGTTGAGTCATGCCCAGGAAGGTCAAGAATCTGTCAGGAAACTAAAAGCCAGAAGACATCTCTAGACCCATTTCTCCACCTCACATATAACACCAGCTACAGAATTTTCCCTGGAAGCCAGCAGCACTTTTTGGGCTGGAAATCCAAAGCATACATGTGCTGCTGACAGTGTTTATTCAGGAATCCAGGGTTACCCAAGTGCTCCTGAAAGAGCAGCTTGCTTCTTGATGCTGAAGCAGTTCCTGTAACAGCATCAATAAAGCAAAAGCTGCCTATATACAGGCTGCTTTTCTGACTGAACAGAAACCCAGTGCTGGGCACAGTAAACCCAGGACAAACTACACTCTGGCAAGACTGACACAGTAAGGAAAAATAGGAAGGAAAAGGATGGTTACAGACTTGCAATGCAGTACTAATGCAATTCAAAACAGAGACAAGTTATCCCTATAGCTACTTATACCACTTGCTTTACAGAGTCCAAAGCCCATGTCACTTGGAGCTCTCTGACAAACATACTATATGTATTCACTAGGTTTGTAAGTTTTTTAGCATGTGATTTTTTTTTTGGTATACCTAGTTCTTATTCCCTTTATTCCTATCCTTTCATTTGCTTCATGAATCCTAAACCCTGTTAGCACCACAGCTAATAACGGTTTCTGAACAACATTTCTCTTAAATGATAACTAAGAGCAAAACTTTCTGGTAGAATTACTTCAGCAGTAAGCCACAAGTCTCCTGGCTAAGAAAAGGAAAGACAAAACCTAAAGGCAGTACAAATCGTGTTCTTGCAAAACTACATTCCTCTTTCTGATAAAATACACAACAAACTAAAGGACTCAAACCTATTTAGCAGAAACTGAACAAAAAAATGGCACTACAAAATCAACTCTGATTCAGTTTGAGTGGTTAGCTATCTTAAATACTGAAGTGAGGTTATTTCCTAATAATGCCCATTGTTATGCACAATGTATCCTAGAACTGACAATAATATTACTTAAATGTCATTGTGTTTAAGTCTAAACTATTTGCATGTCACCCCTCTCAAGTGCATGCTTCCCCAGAAGCACAGCAGTTACACATTCCACTATGCTCATCTTTATCCCCTTACTCTGGGTAATATTTTTCTTCGTGAGGAATTCCCTCTTGTGAGGCCTTATATCCCATACCCATCCCCCTTCCACGTAATACAGAAATTTCTCTGAAGGGAATGAGTCCTTACTGCAGGATAGAGGCTGATTAGGTAATCATCATCAGGGCAAAGCAGGACAGGAAAATCTCTACGAAACCTCATTTTGTGCCCTGGGAATATGTTCCTTGCTAAAGAAATGGAATTCTGAAATGGAATGTAGAAAGTAGGAATTGGGAAAATTAGGACATGCAATTAAGAAGAAAGAGAAAAAAGTATGGAGTGAAAGAATGCCAAGGGAAGCATTCAGAGTTAGCAGAAGCACTGGAGGCACTCCATCCTGTTGAGGAGGACAGGAACCAGTTGACATCAATAACTACAGCATCCAAAATCCTGTACTTGCACCTATCTGCCTCCATCCCAATGCCAAAAGCATGCCTTACATTTGCAAGGAGGAAGCAGTGAGAGAACACCCCAGCAGTCTGACCTTCCACAGCGGTAGGACATTACAATGTAAAGCATCAACACCAACTGGTTTGCCCTAAATCCTTCCTTTGACTGCTGTAATCAGAGTTTCCTGTGAGCAATTTCCAGTTATTTCATCCCACACCATCCAGGACAGAGGTAGAAACTGATCTAGGCTGTCAACTGCAACAGCAGCAGTTTTCATCAGCTCAAGTATCAAAACAAATTAATGTAATTTTAATTTTCAATGATCAGCAGTTTCTACATTTTAAAGCTGAAGTGGAGACATGTCAATGGAAGAAAATACTCCCACAGAGGAGCTCCTCTACTGGCCACAGAGTATCACATTCCCTCTGACATAAGGGGGATGGTGACACTTTTATCCAGAAAGATAGTGCAAGAATTCAAGCCTCCAAGCTTTAAGTACACACCTCATGGAAACCATCTTTAGGTTTTCACATTGAAAGAATTGCATTTCTAGACATTCACACAAAATCTATTCTTTCAGTCAAAAAAAACTACTAATCTGTATCTTGTTCATAAGCTCAATTATTTAACCAGCAGCTCAGAAGCAACAGTTTTGTAAAACCACCCAAAAAGGACATGCTCTAAGGGTAGAAATCTGTAACTTAAAAATTATAACTTATGCAATAATTGCATACTGCAAAGAGGGAAGGGGATGGAGCATCTCTCTACAGCATTTCCAGGGCAAGAGGTAGCATTGCTAAAGCACTTGATTTACTGATGGAGTTTGACTGTCTGATCAAAGGCCTGCTTCTATTTGAGGTCTCTGAATGCCATATAAACATCTCTGCTAGTCAGTTCTAGCCATCAATTGGCTCATGCATCTTTGAGACAAAGTAGAAAGTTGTCTGGGAAAGGTCAATCATCTCCTCCAAGCAAGCCTGTGCTTCCTTCCTCCTGGTAACAGCAGTTTGAAGAACCAAAACTGCAGGGTGCTGAGCCATGATGTACATCCATACAGGCTGAGCCTTATGCAAGAATCATCTTATGGAAACAACTTACATGCCCACAATTGCACTTTTCCAGTGCCAAGGCCTGGGTTCTTAGGATTTACAGGGTTACAATTGATTCGCACAATACCAAACTAATTTAATTTACAAATTATGCTCTCAAAGCAGATTCATGTAAGCCCCAGCTACAATGACTTTTAATTCTAGCCAGCTGCCAAAATATGACAGCTGGAAAGTGAAGAGAATAGAAAGCATTCATAGCTGACAGAAGTTGTTATTCAATAAGCACTCAGGGGCAGTTTTCACAGCTTAGTATGCTGACAGACACATCCTAGCGAGTCTGGCTTGAGCACTTCTGGCCTGCACTGTCCCCAGGTATCTACCACTACTGCACTAGCAGACACAGTTCACGTGGCCAAGCCTGTTGGGCTGAGAGAACCTCTGCTGCGCCAGTCCCACCTACTATCCCTGCTCAGGGCACTGATGGAGGAAGAGTTTCATCTATAGAGTTGGCTTTAAGCTCCATCATGAAAATGCAAGCACAGGTTTTCTTCCGCCAACCTTCTTCAGCCAGTGAGTAGCATTGATGGGGTGAGAGCCTATTCACATCCAAGAGGACTACTATGTACTACATGAGCTTGTTCCCATTTTTGAGAGTGCCAGTATTTGGGGAGGAGGGCCTTCCACCCATCTCTCAGCATTAAAAAGATTTAAAGAAGACAGGAACTCAGGCAGCCAGGTAGGATGCAAGTCTCTCCAACCATTATTGCTTCATTTGCAAGGCTGATTGTGGCTCCTGATGACTACTTACATTATACTTAACCAAGTCAGGACTCCAACAACCAGTCCCTCACAAAGAGGGACTCTGTCCCTCACCAACCCCCAAGGCTTAAACATAACCTGAATATATATTTTGGGAGTTGCCTTTTTATTTCTAAACAATTGCTAGCATACTACCTTAGACATTGGGCAAAGAACACTCTCATTTGCTCTAGATTCAAAACACTGATTTGATGAGCAGCTGCAGAAAGCCAACAGAAGAACTGTCTGAAATTCAACAAAGGCAAGTGCAGGGTCCTGCACCTAGGGTAGAACAGCCCCATGCACCAGCACAGGCTGGGGGCTGATCTGCTGGAGAGCAGTTCTGTGGAGAAAGACTTGGGGGTCATGGTGGACACCAAGCTGTCCAAGAACCAGTAGTGTTATGAACCAAGATGGTCAAATGGATCCTGAGCTGCATTAGGAAGAGCACGGACAGCAGGTTGAGGGGAGTGATCTTGTCCCTCTACACAGTCCTGATGAGGCACATCTGGAGTGCTGTGTCCAGTTCTGGGCTCCTCAGGACAAGAGAGACATGGAGCTCCCAGAGCAGGTCCACTGGAAGGTGACAAAGATGATTAAGGGACTGGAGGATCTCTCACACCAGGAAAGGCTGAGGGAGCTGGGCCTGTTCAGCCTCAAGTAGAGATGACCAAGAGGGGACCTCACCAGTGTAAGAAACTGATGCGCAGGAAGCTCCACACGAATGTGAGGAAGAACTTCTCTACTGTGCCAGTGATGGAGCACTGAGCAGGTTGCCCAGAGAGATTGTGGAGTGTCCCTTGCTGGAGATATCCAAGAACCATCTGGATACAATCCTTAGCCATGTGCTCGGGGATGACAATGCTTGAGCAAGGAGGTTGGACCAGCTTACACACTGTGGTCCTCCCCAATCTGACCCATTCTGTGATTCTATGAATTTATCAAGATGTCTTTGATGTTTAAAGCTTTACAAGCCTTCCATTTCCCTATCAGTCTAATAAAAGCAAGCCCAACCCTACTCTGCAAGCTCTGCGGTTTGTAAATCTCCACTATTGTTTTGTTTGCTTTTTTGGGATTTTGTCCCTTCTTTTAAAGGCATTAGGTAAAGAAAATTAGAGCAGCACAGCAGGTATTGCTCAGATACACACATAAGTCGAAGACAAACAATCCCATGGATCTGCCACTCCACATCTTTCCCAATGTAATGCAAACTCTAGAACCACAAAGACAGGAGGCAGAAGACACTGGCAGCACTGGACTCAAAACTACACCTGGTTTGTCATGTGTAAGATGCACATTAGGGTTAAATGTCATAAAGAAGGTAGCAACTTCATTGGCTTGATCTCTGTTCATCAATAAATGGAGTCTACAAGCAAAGTGTTGGTTAAAAAGCAACAGAAGATTCCAGTTTGGCCATTCCCCCCCCATCCCTTTTCTTCACACTGGGAGGAAGAGTAAAAGTTGTTGTTGAAAGGGTTGAATAAAATGGAACCAAAATCTGTGTCATCAGAGGGGCCTTGCTGCAGTGCAACAGGTCTGAGTTAGTTTTGCCAGTCGTCCTATAAGGAGGAGGAAGCGCTTTGTGATACGCATGAGTAACCTCATCTGGATGTTAATCAGGACCACACATAGCTGTCGTCAACCTCTTGCTGTCTTCTGTGTGTTGAAGAGATATTCCTAAAGCAGCCCTTCCAAAATTGCTACAGTTAAGCTTATAGAGGAAATAACTTTTGCTGCTGCTGTTCTTAAGTGTCAAAGTAACTGTGAGTTTTTGGGAGGGGAGCCTTGCAGGGGGTTGCTTTTAAGCTCTCTGTCCTTTGTGTTGATGTGCTTGTATCAAAATCTGAATTCAGTTTAAGTCATTAAAATAATCCTTTGGTCTTGTATTGCAGATTTAAGAAAAGTTAAGTTGGAAAACTCAGCAAAACCTCAGAGTGTATCTTGGCAATCAAATACTTATTTCTAGGGCCTGACTCACGGGTTTTGAATGTGTGAGGGTGGCAGTGCTGGCTGGTCAAGTAGCATTATAAATATTTTGGGACTTTTGGGCACAGAGCTGTGCCAAATATTTTTCTCGTGTTTGGCTTTCTTTTTTTTCCATAATTCCCGAAGCAAATTTTTGCAGATCTCTTATAATCTGGGTTGTGTGTAATTAAACAGACAACATGTCAAATCTCCAAACTTCTGAAAATGGTACATCAAATTAACGTATTAAATCAATTACATAGTGACCAAAGTATTGTTGACAGTCCACAAGCTGTTTTATTGGGACATGGCGTATGCAGTTTCATGTATATGTGGTAGAGGAAAGTGAATTATGGAGCAGCTGGCTTGCTAGAGATCTTCAGAACTAAACAGTACATGGCCTGTGTGATAGAATTTTACCCTGTTAGGAAAATAAATAGGGCAAATTGGCTGATTATGAATGGTGGCTTCAGCTTCTGGTGTCAGCATATGCAAAGCAAAAGCGGTGGTAGTGGTAGTGTATGGAATAATTGAATAAGTCTTCCTGCCTTCCAGGAAGCCCATGGTGCCCTGAAACTCGTTCAGCCAAGTCCTAAGCGAATTATCCTCTGACAGATTGTGCTCTGGGGGAAGTATATTTCTATTAATTTTTATGAGGCATTGCAAGATGCAGCAGGCCTGGAATGTTGAAAGATGGAGAAGGCTTTCAGTGGATGTGTGTGGGAATTTCTTGCTCAGGATTTCATTAAGCACTGGGATGTGGGGTGCTGCAGGCAGAGAGGCAGCATGTCCCCCACCATGTCATGGAGCTACTTTTGGCAGTGTGAGAAGGGGTGGGCAGCCCAAGCATTGGCCTCATTAATTTCTTGGGCGTGACTTGCCAGGAACACTGAATGAGGTCTTTCCAAGCTTTAAAATGAGAACTGAGCTGGTAATTGCTTTTCTCCAAGTACTGAATGTGAAAATGTGGACAAGCTGTTTGGTGTAGTACCGAAATAATGAGGTTGAGAGCTGTGTATGGAGAGCAGTGTGTGGAGGGTCTCTTCTGCTTGCAGTATTCCAGATGAAAAAGATGGATGAATACATACACTTATTTCTGTAATTTGTCTGTCAGAGGCATGTTGAGTCTAAACTTCCATGCTATGTGGATAGACCCTTTAATGAAGAAAGTTTTGAGCTTCCTTTGTCTTTCAAGGATTCAGAGCTGCAGAATGGGTCAGGTTGGAAGGGACCATAGTGGGTCATCTGGTCCAACCTCCCTGCTCAAGCAGTTCTAGAGCGTATGGCACAGGATTGCATCCTGTTCTTGAATATCTGCAGTGAGAGAGACTCCACACCCTTTCTGGGCCATCTGTTCCAGTGCATGGTCACCTGCACAGTAAAAAAGTTCTTACTAGTAGTATTCAGGGGTTGGAACCTCGCGTGCATCAGTGTCTGCCTGTTGCTTCTTGTTCTGTAGGTTGGCATCACTGGAAGATCCTGGCTCCATCCTCTTAGCACTCTCCTTTTAGGTACTTATATACATTGATGAGGTCCCCTCTCCTGGGGCAGCTTCACTGGTTGCTTCTGATCTGGGGGAGGCGAGACTTTAGCTGGTGAAAATTCTGTATTACTCCACAAAGCTTCTTAGCCTGTTGTGTTTGCTGCTCTTTTAGCATGTGTCATGTGGGGGAAGTAAATAGGGGATGCAGCATGGCAGCCAAGATCGGGAAGAAGTGTTGGAATAAGTAGATAGTGGATAATAGTAACCTGAATCTTTCTGAAGATGTATAGGAAACATACTTTTCAAAAGTACTATAGCATAAAGATGCTGGAAGGAGGTATGGAAAAGGTCTAGATGATGTTGCAACACATATCTGGGTGGGGCCCAGTCATTGTAAACTGTGGGGATTGTAATGTATGTAAACTCTCATGACTTCTTTTGCAGAGAAGAAAGAATGTTGCTTACAATGTGTGCCTTATGTCTCCATATGCTATTGTTTAAAATAAGTAACAGAAAGCAGAACGTAACAAATGTGTAAGCAAAGTACTCTACACAGTTACTACAGGACTATTCCAGTGCATTTACTTTGCAGTGGGATTTCAGTGCAAGACAGGGCTCTGTATTCTAAGTTAGACTAGCTCTTGGATTTCTCAACTCATACACTGTGGGAAAAAATTGAATTAATACAATCTCATTAAAAGAAACTCTAGCCTTAATATCTTTTTCCTGTCTTTATTTTTTTCACTCTTGATAAAAAGGAATATGACAGCTGGCATGATGCCTCCTTTTTGAATTGTGCCATTTAGCATTTCTGGCAGCTGGATACATATGGAAAGCTGTGTAGTGACAAATCTGTTTCTCATACCTTTTGTCGTCCGTTTTTCATCAGATAGAAAAATGTTAATACCCTCTGAACTTTCCTCCTTTGGCTCACCCAGAAAGTAATTTACTTGAGCATTTCCTGTGTGTTGTCTCTGGGTGTGGAGCTCATGCTTTCCATCTCTGCTGCATTACACATCTCCACTAGCATGGTGCTTATTCTCAGGCTTCTTGGGGTACTTCCTAGTACAGTCCAGACTTGCATACTGCAGCAAACTTGCGACATGCAAACTTGAAAAGGAAAGGAATTTGTCCTAGTCTGAAATGGAACTTGAAAAAAACCAAAACAAAACAGACTCATAGAATGAGTTGGAAGGGACCTTAAAGATCATTTAGTTCCAATGCTCTGATACCTTTTGCTAGACCAAGCTGCTCAGAGCTCCATCCAACTTGGCCTTGAACATTTGCAAGGATGGGGCACCCCCAGCTTCTCTGGGCAACTTGTTCCAGTGTCTCACCACCATCACAGTGAAGAATTTCTTCCTGGTATCTAATCTAAGTATACCCTCTTCAATTTTAAATGCTTCATTTTGTGTATTTGTAGGAATACGGTTGATAGTACCTATATATCTTAGCAGAGTTTCATAAATTATCTGATCAAACAGAAATTTGCCTACAAAGAGTTACTGCTTAGAAAAGAGAAGCTTAGACAGGCTATTTCTTCCACATGTTAAAATGTATTTCAGTACTAGTAAATTAATATTTTCATAGATGATGAATAAACCCTTGGTTTTCAAGAGAATTTTCCTTGCTTCTATTAATGTGCTTTGGCTTTGGAAACTTACAAATGAATGGAGAATACAGTATAGAGCTGATTTGGCTGTTGAGTGAATGTTTTATGTTCCTTCAGGGTGCATGAGAAATTTTATGTTGTTTGTGGGCAAATTCCATTCCACTCTGCCAGCTGTGCGTTAGTATATAAGCAGATGCTAAAATTTGTACACTCAAACATGTGGGTATTGGGATTCACATCATTGGTCTGGAGTGGTCACCTCCTGCCAGCACTCTCCATAATGATCTTACCTTCTGCAGCTTTTCCTCTCCAATATTTTCTTTTTTTTCCTTTATAGCAAAGCTGAAATAAGAAGGTGGTTTTTTCCTTGCAAATATGCCTTGCTCTTCTGTTTCCTGCTGGTATTGAACGCTACTGAGACTGTAATTTGTTTCTCTTTTCCAGGTCTTCTAAGACTTGCAGCTCTCCTGAGAACTCAAATATTTTTGCATTGGGGAAAAAAAGATAATCTTAGATTGTTTGATCCAGGCTACAAAAAAAATAAATTAAAAAATGCAGGAATCAAAACACAAATAGTCACACCCTTTAGGGGAGGATGAGATGATATCTCTGAACAAGCTCTTCCTCATCAGCAGTTACTGAAAAATGTACTTTGGTGCTCCTTAGAAAATATTTGGAGTTATAAATGAACTTTGAAACTTGATTTAATGTGTTATTTTCTTTAGTCAAGAATGTATCGAAGCTCTTGAAAAGCCAATTTGTAAATTATTGCAAGGATTAAACAGACTCATGTTGACATAAGTAGGCTTTCATGTTTATTAGTTTTTAGTGTAGACAAAAAATGTGCATGTATATGTCTCTCTGCCTGCTTTATTTTAGTGCTGCAGAATGGTGAAGAGGGAGATGTTGCAACACTAAGTTTTTTGTTCAAAGTACAATCTGATCTGCTGCCAGCAGGCACTGGAAAGCTGTCGTGCCAGGCCCAACTTTTTATTGATGCATACCAGCACTGACACAGAGGTGGTAACAAATACCTTCAGGGGTCATGCCTTTAAACATTTTCCAGTGCAGCCCTGTTACCAAAACCTTCAGGATCAGTATGTATTTATACGTTAGAGCTGTGCGCTGCAGTTCAGCTTGGAGTAGATTCAGTGTTTGCAAGCACCCGCCACATCTTTCGATCCAGGATTAGAAACTGGCTCCCATGAAAAGCAGGATCTGCACTGGCACCTTCTGGGGAAGGTGTGGCTCGGTCTGTGTCCTGTAGGGCAGCTTCATACATGCTATAGTTTGCTATGGTCTGACCATTTGCCTACTTGGCAGCACTGCAAAAATAATAAAAAAAAGGTGATTGCTAAATTGTGCTTGAATTTGCAGTGAAAACCAACCTGATTTGTGTCTTTTCAAGAGACACAATCCTTCCCTTGCTGGGGTCTCAAACAAGAAGGGATGAATTTCGCTGTGAAGATAGACAAGTCTCAAATTCTTTCCTCTAGTTTATTGCATTTCACATACCTGATGGAAGCACAGTGTTAGTGTCCCACCCTGTGAAGGAGCAGAGGTCTGAAACGTTTCAGTGCTTTGCTCCGTTTTTGCCCTTTAGTGGGAAGTATGTGTGCAGGTAATGCCCCAGCTATGGCACAGCCTGTCCCTGGTCCCGCCTGACCCGTGTCCCAGTGCGTCACACCGCGTGTGTGCTGCTGGGGCATGGCTCAGCCGCTTGCCCTGCCCTGCCTCTGCTGACCTCTTGCACTTTCTTGTACTGCTGGCCCAGCCTGGCCCTGGGAAACCACCCAGGCCCTTCTTTTTTTGCTAAGTATACTTCAGGTGGATACTTCTGAATGCTTCTGTTATTTCTGCATTAAAATGAAGCCTTTGTTCACACTTAAAAAGTGAAGACTGGAGCTGTAAATCAGATCAGGAGATCATAGATTATAGTTAAACTCAGTTGCAAACTCAGGTTGTTTATCTCTCTTCAATGCAAGACCCTTTTCAGAGAACCTATGGCATTTTTTCACTGCCTTTGGCATATTGCTGCACATCTGGATTTGACAGAAGCATTAACAGTCCTGTAATTCTTAAAACTCTAAAGCTATGGCACTGCTGTGCTTTGCCAGAGAACTGGAGATGAAGCCAAAGGTTCATTATAAAGCATAGCTGTAACACAATCTATAGCAGAATATTAAAGTGACGTGCCGGCTGGATGTGCCGTGGTTTTAAATAACTTGCATTCGTGTCCCCTGAGTACCAGATGAAAGTTTAGACCCTTGCGGGGCAGCCCACACCTCACTTGGAGTACACTGTTCAACACGTAGGCTCTGGGGCGCCTGTGTCTGTTTTGGAGACTTCTCTTTATCATTTGCTCTTCCATTACTTTTTAAATCAGACTTGGGGGGGGTGATTATTTTTTTTTTTGTTTGTTTTTTGGGGGGGTTGTTTTGGATTGGGTTTTTTGTTGCCTTTTTATTTTTAAACCAAATTAAACATGCAGTTCTGAAGACAAAGCTCTCACTTCCTAAACCCTGTCTGTCTGGAGATAAATGGCTGTGAGCCATTTCATTCCTGTTCCTTACCAGTCTCATGCCTTTAGTAGCACTAAATTAGGATAAAGTGATTTTATTTTTACTTACAAATGGTGTATACATAGGGGAAACAGTATTTGATCAAGATTAGATTTTTGGGCGACCATGCTAAAATGTGTTAATTGGACCCTATTTAAAATTTGAAAATACTATTTAGAAATATTTAATTATGCTGAACTAAACCACCTGTCATTCCATCAGTGGATCAAAAAGATTGAATTTGTAGGAAACAAAAATAGAAATGTTTTTCACTGAGGGACAGGATTGGTGAGCTCAGTGACTAGTACTAATTTCTTCATGCAGTGTATACCAGAAACTTAGAGCTTTCCTGGAATTGCCTTTGCAGTGATGTGTATTTATGTGGTTGCCATTGTCACTAAAAATTCTTTTCCAGTCTTGGGGTTTTTCCTCTGGCATTACAAGTTTGGGCTTTATGGTTTGAGAGCTCCTCAGCTCCAGCTCCAATAAGCTTGAGTAGGAAGGCACAGCCTGAAGCACTGACGTAAGTCTATATTGTTTCAATCTTGCTATTCCCCTGACCCCATGTACTACCCCCAGCCCCTGCTTGTGCTACTGCCACTGCTTGCCCATTCACATGGTATCCTAAAAGAGCACAGCAATAGATGTTTATTTCCATTTTTGGTGGGTAATACCATCACCTTTTCAGTTAACAACGTGTGCTCCTTAAAATTTGGTTTTCAGGAGAACTACCTGTATCCACAGGGCATTATGTTATTGAAGTGCCATGTTTAATGATATAAATTGGAAGTTAGAGCACATTCTCCTTTTGTTTCTGGGGAGCTTTGTGTAATCCCGCCCCAGGGACATGAGAGTTTCCCCACCTGTGCTGAGAAATTAGCCATCACTTGTTGCTGACCTGGGTTAGATTCGGTGATATAAATCTAAATCTATGCATATCTGACTACTAATAGTTCACAAATTATTTACTTCAGATACCTTCATTTTCTGTATCTTTTGTGTATCTTTTTGTATGCAGGGCTCTGTGTTGCTCTCTCTCCTCCAGGCTGTAATGTGCACACTTTGATGTGTTCAAAGGTGACAGATGATTTTATTCTTCATCAGATTGTGCTTGATCACTGTTGTTCCAACCTGCCTCTTCTGCTGCTAAGTTGCTACATCAGCCTTGTACTTCTTAGGATGATGAGAACCAGCCTGCTTGTGTCTTCTCTGCAAAAGGGGGAGGAATGACAGCTATTTTATGTTCAGTGAGTGCTGTGGTTAGTGTTTAGGAAGTGCATGTGATAGTAACAGACAAGCAGGGAGGTCTGTTGAAACCTCAGGCAGGTTAATCACTCTACACATTGACATTTGAATGCAAACTTTAAGCTGCACCAGGATTTTTATATGTCTGGTTGGTATTTCTTTTATTTTTTGTTTGTATCAGTAGCTTGCACTAGCCTGGAAGAAGAAAGATAATGTTCTGCTTAAAGTCTTACTTATGCAGAAAAGTCATATTTTTTTTTCTCCTCCTCAATTTAGTTGGAATGTGAAAGAAACTGTGCCTCTGACCTGGTACACATCTTGTGCTGCTGTCATTTTTATTTGAGTTTTATATGATTTCAATTCTCAAAGGCTTAAGTTTTCTCCTTCCAGTTAAGTGCAGTGGGTGGAAGGAGTAAACTCGTTTGCTTGGGCATCTGAAGGGCTTGGAATTTAATTTTTTCAGCAGTTTATTTAGTCTTATCATGCTCTTCAATATGAGTCTTGGCTACAAAATAGAGTGCTGCTAGTGCTGGTCCTTCCCTTGGCACATTTGGTTTGTTTAGTTAATGAGACAAGCACTTCAGAAGCAGTGAAACACTTGGTGAAATTCATATTGGTAAGAAGCTCCCATGAATAGGAAACAGGCCCTCTGGGTGCTGTGGGGTGGCAAAATATCTGGAGACACTGAGAGTAGCTGGGCTCTTAGGTTCTGGGGATGAAGGATGGCCTGTCCCCTTGGGATGGATTCTCTCGTGGGGGTGCCAACAATGTCTGGGAGCTAGCAGGATGAACACCTGGGACAGAGACCTTGGAGTCACCAGGTGACTGGTCCTAGTGTGAGATGGGAATTGTTTTTGTGGCTCTGACTCAAGGTGCAGTTGGCTGGTAACTCTGTCAGGCTAACAACAATCCTTTCATTGCTGCATAAGTGACTCCTTGTGTTAGCAGTGGTAGTGGAACATGAGGAGCGAGTGGGACTGACCCTGCAGTCAATTAGCATCACAGTAGGAGTCCCCAAGTTCCCATATCCATCAGTGTTCATGCATTTCATTTGGAAACACTTGCAAGACACTGATTTTTCCCCTTTCCCCTGCCCACAAGTCCTGGTTTGGATGCTACTATTTGCCAGGCTTTGAGAATGTGCGACAACATGCTGCACTCCGTGTGTGGCCCGGGAGGAGAGCATGTTGACTTCTCCTTTATTGTTGTATTGAACTTCTCAGGAGTGCAGTCGTTGAACTGTGCCATGGTAATGGTGTGAAGTAAAAGGGTTTTGGGGAGATCTTGTGTTGGGGGGAGGGTTAAGTATAAGATTAATTGGTTAGTATCAGATTTGTTAAGGGGATGTTGTTACCATTGCTAGTATTTGGCCCAAACTTCACGTCTAGCATCTAGCTAGAGTTCTCTTCAAAAATCTGCAGTTTGACACCACGGTCTCATCAAGGGTGCCCAGGCTTATGCCCTCCTTATTTCTGTAATGACTTCCTCCCTCAGATGATTTCCTTGGAACAGACAGCAAGTTGCATGAATTTTTGTTGCGGTAAGGGAATGAATACTGTGTTTCAGCTACGAATCCTCTGTTAGCTCATGCTCTTGAATAATATACATATTGTGAGAAGCAACTTCAGTGTCTCTATTTGACCTAATCTCCCTGTCAGGTCACAGATGTCCATATGTGGATGCAGAAGCAAACCTACAAAGCCACACTAACTTGTTATTCCCCTAACTTCATTTATAAGTGGGCATATTTCTGAGATGATCTTTTACTTCCAAGGTCTCCAACTTTATTCATGTTTCTGCTTTTGTCATGCTTATTGTTCTCTCTTGCTAGCGTGGTTTGGCTTTTGTTCTTCATCTCTATACACAAAAAGCACTGAAGAACCTCACCTGAGAGAGGCTGTATTGTATCAAAGGTGAAGTATTGGCCCGGTTGAACTTCTAAATAGTAACTTTATTAGTGTGTTATTTATCTTGGATCAAAAAAGGTTGTGCAAGATGCTCATCTCCTCCTTCAGTTCTCGAGTTTGTGTGGCTGCTGAGTTAGTGACTTGTAGCAGAGTGTACAGAGATCAGAATACTATGGTGTGCAAAAAGTTATTATAACCTTCTCCAGTTAGTGTTCAAGAGGTTAAAGGACAATCTTATTGGAAAGCTGGAGGGGAAAAAGGTAAAAAAGCATGTCCAGCTGTGTTGAAGGCCTTTCTTGTACAGCATTAGTTTCGCACTGCAACCAACTGCAAGACTCCTGCTGAAAGTAATACAAGTTTAGCCTGCATGTGATTGTTTCAGGTTAGCTTGAATTCTTTATGTGAGTGAAACAAAACTTTAACGTGAGAATTTAAGCATATTAAAATAATTTCAGTATCAAATTCCAGTAGGGATAGGTCTTACATTTTTTTGTAGCCACATTGGTACTAATTATTCAAAATTCTGATCATGGTGTGCTCTTGTTTGTATTTAAGGTATGAAGATCCTTTATTCTCAGCATGCCTAAACATATTTTCATTGCTATAATTGTGCTAAGTTGCTGCTTAAATCTAGCATCTTATAATACAGGGAAAACACCCTTGCACTCCCTGGAAAATCAAACCTTTTTGTGGATTAGGGGTACAGGCTGTAACTCAGCACTAGAGAGAAACAAGAAATGCTTCCAGACCATTTGGTGTCTGGAAGAGCCACTCAGGGACGTGTGCTGTAAATCTAGGACCTGCCTCTGCTAAGTTGCATAATTTTAGGATATCTGATGCCTTCTAATATGTGGCTGGAGAGGAATGTCTGAAGCTGTTAATTTCAAGAAAGACATGATGGATGGCTGTGTGAAAAGCTCAGATCCTTCAGTAGCATTTTCATTGTTCCACTGAACATTTTCTTTCAGAAAAGGGTTGAATAAAAAATGATGTGTTTATGAGGAGAAAGCTTTCCCCTAGAATAGTTTTCTTAAATAGTCAGGAAATATGCAAAGAGTGCATTTTCGGATCAGGCTGATGTGAATCCTTGATGTCACCAGCTCATATGACATGAGAGCATTGCTCACCAAAGGTCACTGGCTGCACATTAAGTCTCACTTTCTGCTTCCATGTGTGTTATTCCTGCCTTCCAACTGCCAAAGCAGGACTAGTGATGCTATTGCTGTTTGATGATTGATAAAGTGTGCCTTGAATCATGGTCTTGGGTGGGAAGCCATTGGACTCTTCTGATTCTGGTGGCTGGCCTGAGTCTGTGATGGCCTCAGCATAACCCATCTCATCCTGCCTGATGATGTTTTGGGAGAGAGGGAGCAGGCAGGACTGTGCTATTTCTGCCTTTTTTTTTAATGTTCCCATAAACTGAAGGTGGAGCTTTGGTGATTTTGGAAACTGCATTCCCTGTCTCACCTCAATATACAGGAATGGCTTTGCTTGGTTGGCTTCTTTCCCCCCAACCCAAGTTTTGCAACTGAAAGTTGATTTTTTTTTTTTTGGTATGGATGAGCTGTTTTGCAAACATTAATGCACCTCTGCTCAGGATTTATGTCTCACTGAAGTGAGTTATATGTGTTAAATTATGTGTTTGAATGTTTGTCACAGCAGATGGATGCATCCTGCTGTGGGGAAGGAGCAGATACTGGCTTTGCCAGCAGTCCCAGCTGGGGTGAACCTCCAAGCAGGAAGCTGCATGAAGGCAGAGTAGCCCTGCCAGGACAGTTCTCCTGCCCTGCTTTTCAACTTTCTTGGATATTCCCACTTGCTGGTTTTAGTCAGTAGGTGAAGAGGTTCTCACTGCTTAAGAGAGGCATAATTTTTCTTGGATTTGGACTGACGTGGAGAATCTCTTTTGAGGATAAGCTTTCAGTAGTGAACATCCAATATGATTTATTCTGAATATATTTTTGTTTTGAAATGGTCTTTCTTCTGCCAAAGGATAAGTTGTCACTCACGCTACCAGCTTTCACCAGAGCCTTACTCATGAGTGGCCTACACAAACTTGAGGTATACAAAATTGAGTAACACTCAGGGTAGTAGGGCAAGACAAAAAAATCAAATCATTGTGGCTGTAACCAAAATATTGGTCAAAAAGAGCATTATTTATAAGGACCAGAAACTTTGCCCTTAATTTGGTATAGTTGATGCCAAATTCAAGAAAAATAAGGTGAAAAAAAAGGGCAAGTACTCATTGCTCATTGTTATTTTCTTTTTAATAAAACTCTTCCAAAGTCTTATTTTGAGCAATTCTTTAAGTGATGTTTGCTTTTAGAAATTACTTGAAATCTAGTAGGAGTCTTCCTACAGTAAAAGTTGTTGTTGCTGTTGAATAGTTAGTGAAAAAAAATCTGAAATTATGTGCCTGAAAAGCTTCATGGACTTAACATGTCAGCTCTATGATCATGTTTCTCAAAAGCCTTCTCCTTGTTTGTTGGTCAGGCTTTTACTGTTTAGCTTCGAAGGCATTCAAGAGGCTATATCTAGATCTCAGAGGTTGAGAAGAGTTTAAATCACATGGAAATTGCTGTGATCACTGAAGGATCAATATTTTGTTTAATTGTCAGCAATAATAGTAACATAGGACATCCCCCCAAACGAACAAAAAAACCCCACACACCAAAAAAATCCACAAAAGAACCAACAAATCAAAAAAAATTAACCCAAACCCACCAAACAAAAATAGCAGGAAAGAACCAAACCTGCAGGTTTTCCACACCATCTGTCTTAGATCAAGTTGGACAAATGAATGCATATTATGTTTTTGTGTTCTTTTACTTGGAATTGTTTCCTAACTTTGCCTGTAATCACCAGTGTATATAGGACTTTTCCCCCCCCACCCCCTGAATGTTAGAGCAAAATTTAAGACTCTGAATGATGGAAATGTTTGTTTCCTGAGATGTAATTGTAACTCTGCTTCGGATAGGGAGGGTTTATTTTTCTGTGTCTTAACTTTGAAATGTCCTGATTTTAGTTTGGTAGTGTACGGACAGCTACATACATACAAATGGGGGGCAGGAGGAGAAAGTGAAAATTAAACAAAAAGGAAAATACACCAGTGAGCTGTTGTGGCTAACAGGCTTAAGCTTACAGGATTCCTCTGCAAGCCCAGACTTTGAATGGTCGGACACATTCCACTGCACAGTGTGAAGCTGAGAGCAAGTGGTAGACTGTTGCAGGAAGTAAATTTGAAGGGTTGAGTTTTCTTCATTGTTTTTTCAGAGCTATTTGATAACCAGCTTTATTCATTGTTTAGCTGTGTGTGTAACTTTGAGATCTCCAGATGTCCAAGGAAGAAAAAAACACATTGCAGCATAACTCAGACTTTAGGTTACTGTAATTAGTTACAGTGCAACTCTCAGCAGTGAAACTCAGAACGTCTCTAAAATACAGCAGCAAGAAATTTTGTCAAAGTTTTCAGCTGCAAAAGTACACAAGCATTTTCCCCTCTGGAACTTTAGTAAGAAGTTTTTGCGTGGGTTTATGTTTAGTCTTGCATGTCTGTAATGCATTTGGCAATTGAATGGTAAGGAAAATTTATTTAACTTGAGGGTCTTCATTTTGCAGTCTGAAAATTTTTCCTGAATAGCTCCCTGTTTGCTCTGGACAGCTGCTTTTTGTTGTACGCTGCCTAAAAAAACGCTGATAGTTTTCATGTGGTCTTCTTATACAGGTCTCTAGCAAAGAGAACAAATGTGTTTTTATTTATATAGAGGCATTTGTAAAAATATTTATACACAAATACTTTCTTAAAGAATATATATGTATACTACTGTCTATAGTAACATATCCATTTTACATCCATTAAAAAATGTATACACAAAACCCTCACACCTGGAACTGTATAAAAAAATCACATAAAATAAATTTTTAAAGTCAAGCAACTTAAACAGTGTATTGCATGTGTGTGTATATATATGTGAGTAATTTCAAAATGGAAAATTAAATTTGAAATTATGTTCTCATGAACTTTATTAGGTTTTGATAAAGATTTGTGTGTCTCAGCTAAAAACAGCTGTATGAATTTATTAAATGATATGCAACTGCTTTAAAATGTGTTTCTTCTTTTCTGAAGGCTTTTTATTGGACTCTTTTTCTGCAATATTTCATACTTGGGGTTTTAGCCAGCATGTGACTGACTTAAAACAAATGACTGTTATATTTCCTTGATGTATAAAAGGCAAGATACCCACAGGGACTTACTAATACCTCCTATTTTTGTTTTATTTCTTTGTGCTACAAGTTTGCATTTGACTAATCCTAAGGAGTTCCCTCTCTTTGCCTGAAGGACACATACATAGAGGACTGTGCTTTCATGAAGATTTGGGCACTGTCAAACTGCTATTTGTTGCTTTCCATGCACTTCAGAACATGCTTATTTATCTGAAATGAGTTGTCATCTAAGATTGCCCTTTTCTTCCGTGTTACCAAAGGGAGGTGTCATAAGCCTTTAGTGCCTTTATCATTAAAATATGAAGCCCCTGTTGATGTAGCATGGAGGAGTTTCTGCACTCTGATGCATTTCTTCTGCATTTCCTCCTTGGGTGCTGAGCTGCATGCTCAACAGAGAGCTGGCACAAGTGCACCTCAGTCTCCAGCCCTTTCTGCTAGTTCTGTGGGTGTGGTGCCTCTTATTGCTGGGCTTGGGTTTCACCTCAAAATGGACTTGTACAGTTTTTCACAGTGACATTTTGTGATGGCATTCAGGTGAGTTGTCCTCTTTGGACAGATGATTTGTGCCAATAACCAATTCTTGCAGTGTCTGAACTTGACTCTGTTTTTTCCTTACTTATATGGTGCAGCTTGACATTATCTCACTTCTTTAAAGCAAGCAGGTTGCTTTCTGCTTTTTTATGCATGCCTGGATTCTGGATAGGGGAAGGTGAAGCAATGGCTGGTGTATTATGAGGGATTCAATTTTTAGTAGCATTTTCTTGCCACAGGCTGTTTGTCAGATCAGTTTTTGGTTCACACTCTCCACTTAATTCTCTGCTTTGCTTTCATGTGTAGAATTGCTTCATTAGTTGTGTTTCCTTCTCACTGCTGCCATGTACAATAATCTTTGTCCTGGGAAAGGTACTGAAAAGAAAAAATAAATGTATTTTTAAATTACATATAATGTGTAATGTATTGTGCTACTTGTATTTCTAAATTGGATGTTCTGGCAAGCATGGGGTGATTGCATCACATTTGATGCAGAAAAAGTATATCCCATTAAGAAGAGCTAAATCATAGACCACAAAAACCTTATGAAAACAAGATGACACATATTTGGCTACTAAGATTACTAAGGAGATGGATTTTCAGTTAGTTGAACTAATTTTATCATCTGTAAAAGAATAAACATAACTGTCTGGGAAGGAAGGACATACACAATTTTATGCTCTCCAGATGTTGTCATATGTATGGCCTTTACAGGATGGAAATTAATTTCTTTGGAAGTAGCTGAGCTCAGTCCCTTTTGTCACGCCACACTTAAGCTCTGTTAGAGAAAACTAACTCTGCTTTGCTTTGTGTTTGTTCGGGAGGCTCCATCAATAAGATTTAGTAGGTTTCCAAATTCAAAACTTCAAATGAGAGAGGCTTGAAAAATCAAATGGTTCCTAAAAAAATCAAGTGGTTCCTAAGGTGTTGCCTGTTAGGCAGTCGCAAGAAATCATGTGCTTTAGTTGTGGAGTTAATTTCTGTTAGCTGTCCAAAAAAAACCCAAACCCCAAAAAAACTAACCACTATTGGAGGAGAGATGTGCAGCTCCCAAAAGCTAAAGCAGCCATACAAAGTTTGTTGTGTTTCTAGCACATTTTCATTCCGTTTTCTCTTTCTGTCTCTCTGAGAAATTAAGTAGGCAGTTTTTTTTACCCACTGGCATATAGTTTCCCAGGGAGGAACCTGGATCAGTTCTGTAAACTCTCTGACCAGAAGAATAATTATCAGAGAGAAGGCAGCCAGTTAAAATAAATAAGGTTCTTAAGGCATGCTGGCTGCATGAGAACACAACTGAGCTCCTTGAGAGAATGGTTAGTGAAAGCTAAGCATTCTCTCAAGGATGATAGGGCCTTAAATATCTTCAGACATTCTGGCACATGACTGTAAATTGTTTTCCCTCGCTCAAGTGTTTCAAAAGTATTTTTCAAAACTTTTTTTGGAATTACCCATGTGCTTCCCGCAAATATGATTCTAGTTAAAATGTCTGAATTATTTTGCCTTAGTCCTTTTGACAACTTGTTTTTTGACATTGTGTTATTTCTTCTCCAAATCAGAACATTAGCTGTATCTTGTTATTCAAGAAGTTATTGCCCATCCTATCTTGATGGCAATCATTTCCTGTCTTTGTTCTCCTGGATGCTTCTAGAGGCTTGGAAAAGCAAGACCAGATGCTTAGTCTTGTTACATACCAATAGAACTACACCTGAACAGAATAGTTTCTTTATTCTTCTTTGATGTCAGTGTAACTTTCAGTCATTTTAATAATCCTTTGAATTCCAGTTGGTGTTTCCACATTAACTTGTGTGTTCGTACCTGGATAAAATGTTCAAGCTACATGTTAAATACATGAATTGTACTAGAATTTATTGCTGTATATGTAATTAGCTACTTCCTTTTCACACCAGCAAGGTCAAAAGCAGGGATTGTACTTTCTAACTGCTACCAGACTTGCAGTAATCATGAGATTGTAGCATTCTGTCAAAAATTAGAGCTGAAGGCACCTTTTCTGAAATTGTTTCTGCTTCCTTACATCCTGCAGCAGTTGGGTTGTCGTAAAGTAACAAAGGTTCTCACTCACAGAAGAGCTGAGCTGCAAGGCAACCATGATCAGTCAAGCCATGACAAGTGAGAAAATGGCACCACTTAATAATCCTTCTGGCATTGGCATGTGGAAACTGTTCCTGCTTATTAGCAACCTGTTCTGGGGCAAGAGAGGGAAGCTGGGAACTCCTGCTAGCATTTAAGTTCAGTTGTTTGGTGTTAGGTGATTGTAAAATAAAAGAGCATGTATTCAAAAGGCCTGTACGTTGTGCAGTTACTCTGCTTCATAAACCTAATGTGTATTTTTGGATCCTTTTCTGCATCAACCCAATTGTGTCTAAGAGTGATTTAAGATATGTGGTGCCTCTCCTGTTTTAATTAGTCAACGTCCTCTCATGCTCCTCTGTAGATGTTGTAGCTCTACATTTAGTGCATGCAAGGATGGATAGAATGAGTGATTTGTGCATGAAACACATCATTGAAAGAGCCAAAACCAAGTTAGTTTGGTTTTATTTGGTGGGTTTCTTTTGTTTATTTGTTTTTGTGGAAGACAATAGATAAATATTAAAGGTTGTAATACAATAAGAGAAAAATTTTAAGGCAAAAAGAGAGTGTTGAAACCATTTGTCATTTTCCTAGAATGTGAACCCACGGGCATGCTCAGCCATGTTTGCTTAGAGGGAAGAATCAAACTGTATAGTTTGACATAATTTCTGAATGTGGGACTATAGTGATACACAGCTCAATCATGCTAAAATATATGTTGTTTTCGGGGTTACTGCTGTCAGAACTGAGAATGAAATGTAAGAGATGGTTTTGTGGTTCTTTGCTGGCAAAATGGATGGATGCCTGTGGACGCTCCCCATTTTCCCGTGGGCTGTAATGAGCTGGTTTGGGTCTGCTTCAGCCGAGTCACTGCTGCATCTCAGCAATGGAGCTGTGTTATGGAGGGAAAGTGATGAAGCAGACCATGGAGAACCCAGGAGGACAGGCCAGGAAGCAAGGCCAGCCCTCTCACCAGGACTGGGATGGGACCTGCTGTTGGGGTCTCCAGCCAGACCAGTTTGTGCTTTGTCTTACACTTGTTTTCCTTGTACATTATCTTTAATGGTTACTTAATGGTTGTGCGGTGCATGCCTTAGGTTACAGCTTTATAAATCAGACTGAAAACACCTCTGAAGTTATAGGGAGAAAAAGGAGGGAAATGAAAATGTAGCTAGTGGGAGTACAGCTGGCTGGAGCGAGGTGAGGACAGGATTTTCTACTGGTGATACATAGCAAAGTACTCTGGTAATCAGGTTTTCTAACCTAAGCTAACTTTGATCCTTGCTTTGTTTGGGGAAAAGCTTTAGCTTATTTGAAGGACTGCCTCATAACCCCTTTTTATAGCTGCTTGTGTCAGCGCTTTCCACAGCAAACCCTGCGTTAGGGTTCTTATAACTCAGCTGTATAAATTTGATCTGGACTTTAAAACTGGCATGTATGTTCTTGATTTGGAAGCGACTATCAAAGCTGGCTGGCTAATCTGTTGGCTATGCGAGTAATACTGGTGTAGTAAAGGCTTGAGGAACACGATACAGCTCTCAGTTTCCATTGAGTGCAGAGGAAGCTTATTTGCCACAAAGAGCAGGTGGTCTGATGCCTTTTTTTTTTTTTTTCTGTCATGCAGAGGTTTTAAGCTGGACCTCAAGTACCCAAACATGTCAGGAGTCTGGAGTGTAGGTTTTTGTTCCCTTCCCATCAGGGAAGCAGGTGAGGAAGGGCTTTGGTGAGCCATCCCTTTAGCTAAATCATGCTGGAGTAGAGTGGTACCCTATTTGTGCTTGTAGTCATCAGTGTGGGCCCTGAGTGTTCTTTGCTCAGGCTCTTGAGGTCCTGGGGGTGCAGGAGTTGGGTCAGATATGCAATTTTTGTGATGGAGTTGGTGCTGCTACAGAGCATCAGTGTATCTCCCCTTTGTATTTTGGAGTGAACTTCTGTTCCTCTCTTTCATTAATTCACCAAAGGGGTGCTTTTTAGCTTACTTTGAGCTCTATGTATGTTTGTGAGGTTGCTGTTAAAATACTGATTATCGTTGCCAGGTGATAGTTTGGTCAGGTGAAATGAAGCTAGGGATAAACAAAGTAATAACAGGTAATGAGTGTAAATATTAGCGTAAAGTGTATTGTAGCAAGGAGATAAAGCCCTGTGATTTGAAAAGGCAGTAAGTTTAATAAAAGAGTTTGCCCCTTTGCTTATGTTGTGGTTCTGCAAAGTTATTGTGTAATGTTCTTTCTCTAAATGAATATGTTGTGTTTTGGCTTTTTACTTACTTAAAATTATTTATTACAGGGAAAAATGTAGACTAAAAGAGAAGCAAGAGCGGTGACACAAAGATTACTGTCTGGTTGCTTTGTGCTTTGACTATTCATGACTTTAAACTGAATTGCTACAGCCAGCTGTGGATCAAATGCTCAAGAAGTAAAAATCAAGCTGGAGGGATATCAGGTAGCCCAGGAAGTTTTAAATCAGGATCAATGAGTTGTATTCTCAGAGAAAGTTGCAGATGACATTGAAGCATGTTTGTGCAATGGGAGAATACTATTTACTGTCAGAGTACATAATAGTTTTTTCTTTGGTAAAGTTGTGATGTACCATCATACAACATGGTTGCAGCTAGGATAGACTGAGGGCAAACAGTTTAGAAAATATATAAGGCAGCCTCCATCTCTAGTCAAATAGACTTCTGTCCTATGAATAACTGCAATTTAAGTAATTCATTTATTACTGTGTAAAAGCAAAATAATGACAGCTCAAAGAAGAATTGCTTGTTAGGCTTTCTTCTTAGTCAGGTGAGGGAGAAATAGGTGGTTATATGTTAAATAGAAATTAGTTAGGCTGTAAATTACTGCAAATCTCTGATTCAGAGATAGATGCACATGTATGCACACATGCAATTGCCCTGGAAAGACTCTTTCAAAATATCTAATTAAAGCTTAAGAGTAAACATAAAAAAGCTGCTGGTTATTGCAAAACAAAATAGTGTGCTGGCTAAAATTTAACTCAATACAACAGTTGTATTTCAGGGTATTTTGGGCTGCTCGCATTTCAAAACCTGAGTTGTAGAACTGAGATGACGTTTTATACCTTGATTTTGAAGTCCATCCTGGATCAAGAACTGCATTACTTTTGTTCTGTCTCCATTTGGAACATATTTTTGGACAATTCGTGGTTTTGGAATTCTGATGTTGAAAACCTCAAGAGCAACAATCTTTTTAAAAATTTTTTTCAAAATGTTTTTGCCAAACAAAGCTGAACTCTATCATTAGATGGGTGATTTCACTTGTGTTTGTGAAAAAGCATCCTGAGCATCCCTGGACGGCCCAGGCTGGTTGTTGGCTTTCAGCCGTGTAGCTGATTGCTGCGGAGGGGCAGAGGTTTCCTGCCGGGGGCTGCGGGAGTGAGTGGCCTCAGCAGGTGCCTGGTCATGAAATGTCTCTCCTGCTTGCCTCCCCTTCAGTCTCCAAATGAGTTTTGCAGAGCAGGGAGATGCAGAATTAAGTAGGAGGAAACATTCCTGGTTTGGCAATTTTGTAGCTTTCAAGTCTGTGGTGTAACATCAAGGGGGAAAAGTCTGCTTTTTTTTGTAGCTCTAATTCATGATTGACTTTAAAAACGTGATCCATACTATAAATACAGAATTAAAACAGATCCATCGAGGATTTGAAGAATATTTTTAATTTTTAGAGTTTAGTTGGATTATTGGATAGCCAGTTTTGTGACTTTATTGCTATACTCTTCTCCGTACACATGCTGTTGCATTGATTCCATATAGCGACACAGGCACATTAAATAAAGGTATGTTCTAAGGATCACCTTTTTTCCCTGAGAATTCTGTACTTTATGGGTGACTAATGCGGGATAATGTTCCTAAGGTTAAATTTGTACTTTAAGAACAAAATCACTTGTGCAGGACAAAAAAAGAAAGTGGCAGAAAAATAACAATGAGATAAATATGTAGGTGATAATATATAAGCTTCAAATGGTATTATATGTCTTCTATAGCAGTTGAATTTTTTTAAAATCTAGGTGGAAAAAAATTAAATTGAGTTTATTTCCATTGTGACAAGAAATATGGGCTTCCTTTCTCTTGATTTTGTTTTGAATATCTATGCAGTTTTGGTTCAAATATCTACACAGTTTGGCATATGTAATCATTATGTATACAAATTTATTGTTTTAATGGTAATGCACAGTTCAGCATCTAAGAAGTGTCAAAACTGAGGCTCCCAGGTTCTGCAGTCTGAAAAAGATCCTTAATTATTTCAGATGTTCTCAATCCTCCTTCAGTGTTCAGTGTAGATATTTATTTTTATATAGTTATGATAATATTCCTCTTTACCTGTGGTAAAACTGCCCTTGTAGCTTCAGTCCCGCTTCAGTATAGATGCTTCAGAAGCCAGGTTGCTGACCAGTACTTTCAGGGAACACTCACACTCTGGCTGAGACTTCCTAGAAGTATCAATCTCACCTCTCCTTCTTAGTGAGTCAGATCTCTTATTCAGAATCAGTAGGTGTTACTTAGAAGTCTTATCCACTGTGTCTAGATAAGGAGATTACTACTCTGGCATCCCTCTGTGTGCAGTTCTTCATACTTTTGTCCAGCAATTTGTTTGGATGTGACAGCCTCATCTATAAGGAATATTTAATTCTCTGTCTGTACAACAGGACCCATGGACATAACTAGGGACTCATCACACTTTTCAGGAAATTTCATGCTGGGGTTTTGCTGAAATGATTTTACAGTGGTCTCTCTACTTGCAAAGAGTTTCATCCCCCATAGGCAACAGTTTAAGAATGACCTGTTGAAAGTCAGGTGGTTGGTTTTGGATTGTTGTGTGTTGGCCACTAGAATTAAACAGAAATGCTTGACTTTTTTTTTAATTAATATGTTTGCTTTTATTAACACTCCTGGGAATGGCAAGGCCCCTCCATGAAAATAGTTACCCTGAAGCTGGCTTTTGAAGTCTTAGTCCTGAATTGTGTGTAGGTTGCTTTTTTCTTTTTCATCACAAATTATAACATGTCAGCATCATGTGCATTTGTGCACATTCTGAGAAAGCTAAATTTTTTTCACCAGGGGAGTCCAATCACAAAGCACAGCGATCCATTTGACCTTTAGCTTTTAGCACCCTAACGTTCCTTTCCCTTTTCCAGACCTTGCTGGCAAATGTCAGCGTGCTATAACATATCGGTTTAGGGATCTGTTTATGGCAGGTCCCACCCCTCATCCAAAGGTTTGAGGAGCTCTCCTATAAATAGCTATGTTGGTCATAGCTTTCTATATGCTTGTGGGCTTCCATGATTGGTGTTTTATAGTAATCAGGCCTTTTAGCTCACAATTTGGGTATGAACATCCAATTTTGGAGGACTTTTGGGTTTTCTGTTGAAGCCTTTTGTAGAAGGATTCACAATACACCTTGCAATTCTTATGACTTCAGCAAGTCGAATAGTTTTTCTGAAATCAGGGTGTCTCCTTTTTCCTTTGCCTCTTACTTTACTTCCTTGCTCTGCAAACTTTTCCTTTTTAGCATCCTCTGTTTTCAACTCTAAGACAGCTGTGTTGACTCGTAATGCTGGGGGCCTGGCTGCTATTTTGAATCTGAAGATAGGACAAGTCTTCCTTGATCTCAGGCCTCTTCTTTTATCAGGTTAACACCAAATGGGAAAATTTTTCTGATTTCTGATTTTGTTGAAAATTTTCTCTATTGTTTTTTAGCTTCTAAAGATTGCTACTGCAATCAGCAAGTACGGAATTGATGCTGAAAAATTCCAGCAGTCATGTACTGAATGTGAAATTTCTTGGGTTTAGTCTATATGTTGTCAAATGGTAATATTTTTGGAGATTTGCATATGTCTTGCAACATTACACAATATTTTTTCTCAGTTAAAGTGTTTGTCTTCAGATGCCATCCAATACACATCACTGCTGTCATGTATTTCTAGTCACTTGGATTTTAGGAAAGCCCTAACCATATCAGATGGGCCGATGGCACACCTTCCACAGGTTTGCCCTTCACAAATGCGGAGACTGAGCCCCTCATATTTCATGCGTTATTACTTCTTTACCTACAGAACAGTTTTCAAGTTGTAACCTCACTTCTCCTGTAACTGTATTTTGTAAAGTAACAAGGAACCAACACTTCTTGGTCCTTACCACATGAACTAAAACAGGGGCAGTTAAAAAACAAAGGAGATTAAAACCTTCCTTTGCCTACCTTTGAGAAGTCATAGAAAAACAGAATTGTTAAGGTTGGAAAGGTTGGAAAAGACCTCTAAGGATCACCAAGTCCAACTCCCAAGGTAGCTGCTCTGCCATGTTCACCACAAAACCATGTCCTCGGGTGCCTTATTCACACATATTTTGAGCACTTCTAAGGATGGTGATTCTACCATTTCCCTGGGAAAGTCTGTTCCAGTGCTTGACAGTGATTTCCATGAATAAGTTTTGCCTAGTATCCAACCTCAACCTCCTATAGTACAACTTGAGTTTGCTCTCATTCTGTTGCTTGTTACTTGGGAGAAGAGACTGACCCCCATGTCACTACACCCTCGTTTCAGGCAGTTGTAGAGAGGGATGAGGTTTCCCCTGAGCCTCCTTTTCTCCAGGCTGAACACCATTAGCTCTCAAGTTATGCTCTGAAGCACCATTTTGGCTTAAGGTGAATTCCACTTTTGGAAATGAAGATAAAGTCATTCTGCTGTTTGCAGCACTTCCTTAAAAGCAGTGATTTCTTCAAGGAACAGACTCATGCTTGCAGGCAGAGGACAGAGTTGTGAGGTTTTGTGTGCACAGAACCAGTAGCTACATCTCTGCTGTAAGACAGGAAATACTTCTGGAAACATAAAGGAAATTTATACCATCCAGGATGTTTTTTTTTAGCCTGCTATAAAATGATCAGCAGATTGAGGACCAGGAATATAAATCAGTGCATAGATCTTACCATGTGTTGTTTTAATTTCTTTTGCTGTTCTTGGAAATGAAGGTAGTTGAAATTCAGTTGCATCAGGTGAAAAGATTGATTTATTGTTCAGTTGGTCCAATAATGTGAACTTTATACAGCGGTTTCTGTGGCAATATTGTTTCATTCAAGTGGACCAAAGGCCCTTGAACTGAACTTTGGCAGTGACCTTGATCAAAGAGTCAGACTTCTCAAGAGGCTTTTCTTACTTTGATTTGAATATACTGCAGGTCATTGGGGCCTGTAAACCTACTGAAAGGCAAAACAATGTTCTGCAACCATCGTGTCTGTGATATTGAACTTTTGACTTTCTAGTAGTTGCAGCTGGGGGAAAGTCAGCTTCACTATTAAGTCTTCCCTGCACGTGATCATTCATTAACAAATGAACTTCGAAGAGATTTTTAAGCGGAAAATCTAGAATGGAAAAAGCTGGTTTACAGCCTTTCCTCTGGTGAGAAAAATTTCATGTATGAAGAGAAAGGTGGCTGGAACTTGGAGTGTAGGAAACTGTGCGTGCCTGTCCCTGCTTGTGTCTCTTCATGAATGTCCATAACTTCCAGCCAGTAATGTAGAAGTGAAGTTTGATTTTGAAAAACAGGCTACACTGTGTATACTTTGCTGTTATTGAAGTGAAATAAGAATGAATACCTACAGGTATTGCAGCAATTTTCACAGAACTCACAAAGGAGAAAACATACATTTTTTTTCTTTCCATGAGACAGCACTATGAATAAAATATTGTGATTTTTGTGTTCAATATAAATATAAACCATCCAAGTTTCTCATTTACCATTCTTGTGATGTTTCAGCTTAATGATGGTGGCAAGGCAGCCCAAGCACACGTGGGGATTGGTGATGTGGTTCTCACCATTGATGGGATAAGCACAGATGGGATGACTCATCTAGAAGCACAAAACAAGATCAAGGCATGTACAGGCAATTTGAACATGACTCTGCAAAGGTATGATAGCATTTTTTTTTTTTATTTAAACAGAATTGATCATCATTCTAACAGTGGTTTGGAGGATAAAAACATGTAAGTGGTTTGGCAAAGTCCATGGAGTTAAATTGCAGCAATTGAAAGATATGCTGCTACAGCCTACAATCTGTCTTGATTTACAGCATTTTAGAAAACTTATTAGATGTTAATTACGTGGCTTGACAAAGACTTTTTTCAGCCTTACGTCACTCATTCTATTTCTTCTTCCTTTTGAGTTTCAGTTTTGTTTAATTAATCTGTTTAAAAGCAGGTCTTATTAATGACTTTTTTTTTTCCTCCCCCAGGTGACTGGGAACATTTTTTTGGGTCAAGTTGTACAGCACATTTCTTACTGGCTAACAAAATGACAGATTTAAATAGTTAACCCTTGAGTTAAATGGAGGAAAATACTTCTGCTCAGAGTCTGGGAGATGTTTCCACCATGTGATTTCCACCATGGTGATACCACTATGTCACTAAGCAGCAGCCTCCCTTTGCTAATTGGAATGCCTGCTGTAGAAGTTACAGCTTGGCCCAGTCTCATTACTAAAACATAGTTTATTGAATCCCAGCATATCTTTGGTATAGCCTGGGGCTGTGTTTTGGGAGTTGCAGGAAGGGAGCGGGATGCTCACATATGGGTTGTTGAACCTGAAGTGGAATGAGCAGCAGCACAAGCAATAAATTCCTTCAATTCTCCAAAGCCTCCCAGGGCTAAATATTGTTTTTTGCTAGACTACTGCTATTTTGATTCAATGATGTGAGTGAACATACTGGAGGAGATTGGCCTCTGAATCTATCACATAGGGAAAAGCATCACTTCTTGTTTTCAAAGAAAGCAGCAGCAATTGTACGCCATGATTGCTGTTCATGCCTGCCTTCAGCAGTGTAAAGTTTCTTGATGAATGTTGGTTGAGGTCCATAACATATCTCTTCACCAGTTACTGACTGTTTATTATGGCAAATTATCCTTCCCTTAATGAAAGGACTGTGTCTTTCTGAGAGTTAATCAATATTAGAAAAAAAAGAGATGACATGGTTGCAGATCTGACAAACATCCATCTCCAGGGTGGTGGTGCTTGTTCCCAGCCCTAAGTCATGTGTATTTGAATGGTTGTGTGAGTGCTTTCTTCTGTAAGAGGCTGCAGTTCAGCCCTGCTTGTTATTTCTTGTTTTTCCTGTTGTCCTGTGCTTTGGTCTTGAGCTACCCTGACTAAGGGATTCCCTTTGCTCAATCTGAAGGAAGGAGTATCTTGTGGTGTGGTTCATGCCTAGGGCATCTCCCTGAGTGAAACTTGTAAAGGTGGCATTGAAAGTTTCTTGATGAAAGACAGGCATTATACCAACTCATTAGGAGAACTACATGTTGTATCTAGTGTCATTTGCTTTTCTGACTCCCAAGGAAACTGACAGATCACTTAGAAATGCACTTTCCAGGACCTACTGAGTCACGGCAGCAGGCGGGGGGGGTTGGCCCACTTTCTCCTGTCACCATAATTGAATGGGCAGGGTTAATATCAGATATAGGAAAGTAATAGCAGGTGTGTCCCAGTCAGGTAATAACTTGTCTGAGGCTGCTTCTGGTTTGAAAATCAAATTAATCATGAGTTAGCCTGATCTCCTGCTGTTCTCACCCTTCCTACCTAGTGTAGCATCTGACTCACCACTGTTGGCTACCTGACAGCTGAAGACTAAGTCAGGATCAGACTAGCAGAGATCAAAGGAATAGCCTTCGTCCTGGCATCTGGGGATGCAACAGATGTCCTGTCTTGTGGCTCTGCTGCTTTGCAGTCTCATGGTCTTAGCTGTTTTGAACTCCACCTGTATCCCAAGAAACCAAAGTGTTCTCCTGGTTCCTCTGCCCATGAACATTTTCTTGCCCTGATGTTAAACAGATCTGCTTTGGCTGTTTATTTGCTCTTTATAGCTTAGAAGAAGATGCTTCTAGGAGTGAGACTGACATGCTAACTGGAGATGCTGGCTGCCCATGGGAAGGGAGCTTGAGAGTATGAACAGGGTGGCAAGATAAACCATTTTAATATTGACTGTTCTCCATAATTGTATTCTTCTGTTCCTGCCTCTTCTCCCAAAATGAAACAGAAATAAATATTTTAAGCTGTTACTGTTCACATGCAAGATTAAGGAGATTCTGTCAATGTGAAGCAAAGCTGGCCTTCAAAATATGGGTTGGGGCCATAGAATAAGAGAATCTAAGACATATTTTCTTTTGTTATTACTGCTTTTTATTTATATTTCGTTTTTACACTTCTGAGATTTTATCTACTTTCTCACAGTCTGCTGATAGTTTGAACTACAATGCAAGGATGTTGAGGTTAGTTTTGAAAGAGTCCATCAGTTTTTAGATACTAACCTGGTTTGCTACTTCTTTTAAAGAACACAATGGTTAGATGGTTAGGGATGTTATTTTGAGGGTGTACTCCAGCACCCTAGTTTGTACTGTGGTCAGGACATGGCAACACTTCACCTTTTAAAAGCTGCAAAGGAAACTTCTTTAGTCTTGGCAAAGGCAAGAGAGGAATTTCTTTATTATCAGATTCCTTATTATGAATATTTTAACTTGATAGTTAACCTATTGAGGTTTTCACTTGGCTTCCTCTCTTCTTCATGTGCAAAGTAGAACAAATAAAATTAAGATAAACTAAACAAGAGGCAAGAAGTAGCTTGCCTGGGAGATTGGAAAGGATATTTAAACGACTGCCTTCAAAACCTTTACTTACAGATTTAAAGCAGTATATCTATGTAGGCAGATATGCATGTACCCCTCGTGGAAAACCAATATAGATGTTTTGTAACTTGTAATTGAATGTTGGCAAAATATTTGAAGGTCAAGTAAAAGCTTCCCTTTGTTCTGTAAGGCAATATCGTAGGTTGTTTTTTTTAAACATGGAATTGTTGTGTGCCCTGGAAAGGAACTGGAAGTACAGCTGACACAATTACAAGTCTACTTTGCTTCGATGTTGCTCAAATACAAATGGAGAAACTGTGCTTTGCCAGCCCTGTGTGCAGTAGTAGGTGCATAACATTAGCATGTGTTGGTAACTATTTTCAGGTGTATGGCTTTAAAATCAATAAGTTATGTAAACAAGTCTCACTGTTTAGTATAAAAGTTATCTATTTTTTCAGTTCTGAAATGAAATTTGAATGTAGGCATGTTATTTTTTGCTCACTGTTCATATTATATGACCCAAAAATATGGAGTGTGTTTTTCTTCTGTTCTTTTTATTTTCTAACTTGTGATTTTAGCTTCTTGATAGATCTCCTCTCTCCTCCATTTTTTGTTTCTATTCATCCCTCCATATCTGAGATCTTGCTCTTTTGCACCCCAATATTTTATTTTCATCTAAAGCCATTCCATTTTCCCATGAGGACAGATGGAAACCAGATGCTTGCACTTTGGATATATTTTCAAGTTCAGTAACTTAGCATGGACTTTTATAAATAAATCTCTAAGTTGCTGAACAGCTAAAAGCCACCACCTATTTTTAAAATATTATTTCTGGGGACTGTTTCTCCAGACATGCGCCTTAATGGTTCTTTGGGAGTGAGAAGGATAAAGAATTGTGGATTTCTATAGATGAATGAGATCATGATACCTGTGAAATTTCTGAGAAAAGTGTCAGCAATACAGAAATAAAAGTAAAACAGAAAAGATGGAAAGTCTTGGGCTTTGTTTTTCCTATAATGATAGAGAACATATTTACCTCTCTATTAAGTAAAACAGATCTGCACAAGTGTAGTTTGATTTGTAAAGAAATTTCTTTCACTCTGTCTATGAATTTACTAATTTAGTACAAAAGGCATTGAGATTACTTGGCTTGGGAAGCAAAAGAAGGGTTCTCCAGGTTCTTTGCTCCTCTGTTGCTATATTGCAGTGCTTTTTTTTTTTGGGTCAAAATTTTTTTCTGGGTGCAGTAAGCTGGCAGTGAGCATTTACTGCAGTTCTGATTCCAGCTATTCAGTGGAGGAACACAGCTGCTATAAAGCAATAGATTAATTTAACTGATGACCGTGAGTTTGTTGAGTTTTTACCTAAACCTTTTTAAAGCTTAGGGTTCCCCAAGTGTCATAGGTGAGGCTGAGGTCTCCTGCATATTTTTGGTGTTCTACAGGACTCAGAGACAATTTAGATGAGCCACAGGGCTGAGTTCTGCAGTTGGTAAACTCAAAAGCCATGACACTTGTTCTAGCTGCCTGCCTGAGTATGAATATTTATCGTACTGTCCTCCCTTATCTTTTTGGTTTGTCTTTCAGGAAGCATGAAGTCTAGGCTTTTAGCTTAAGGGCAGCAGAAATTCTCATGATTTAAGATGGGGTAACAAGAAAAAAAAAGTTAATAGATCATTTGCATTCTATTTTCTAAGATGGTTTTTCATGTGAACAAATTTGGAAAGGGTTTTCAGCAGTAAGACTAGCTTAGTATGCTTTTTTCTTACTATTTTTTGTTTAATTTACCGGCTTCACTTTAGATGATGGTTAAAACTCATGTTTCAGTTCTGAGTCATAGGTTCCTTGGGTGGGTATTTTGTTTCCCTAAACCATATATGGATGAGCTTGAAGAAAACTATGATAAGAATGCATTCTGAAGTCTTATTTTTCTCCCAACTTTAGTTATCATAATTTCCCTTACATAGGTATTTTGACTTTAGTTTGGTTCTTCAGTGATTTGTTTTTTTAGCAAAATAGAATCTTCATTGTCCTATGCCAGTTGAACAGAGACAATAATAATTGGCTGAAAGACACACAGCTTCTGAGTTTTCCAAAATCTGAAAAAGTTTTTTTTTCTGTAATTCTTTTTGTAGTACTAAATCTTACATAACTTGTTTCAGGGATGTCAAAACTAAGTACTAGATGATTAAGGAAATTTTTTTTTTAATTGAGAGAGTTGAGACGGAAAGTTTACAGAACTCAGTTGAGGTAGTATGGCTTGGAATATGTAAACAAACTGTATATTGGTAGTTCAAATGCTATTTAAAGCCTTTGTCAACTTATTCCCAAGGCTAGTTTGTTACTTTCAATACTTTCCAGTAATTATACCTGAAAATAAACTAGGTGAAAAACAGTGCGTCCCAAACAGACATTCCCTTCTGTTGTTCAGCCATGTCACTAAGCTTTCAGGTGGCAGCTGCTCCAGGTAGCTCACTCAGTGGAGCCTGTTGAGACTTTAAACAATGCTGGAGAGCTTTCTGTTATGGATCATGGCCTTCTTGTGCTGTGCATTGCAATGCAGTCAACTGAGTCATCTTAAATCCTCCTGTTTTATCTTGCTCTGAAATTGAGTGATATTGGATTAAAACATTGTCTAAAGAATTCAAAGGTAATGAATGAGGCTGGGTTGTTTTTTTTTTTTCATCCAAAGGTCGTTGTATAATCTATGCACTTGTTGGAAGCAAGGTAGGAACCTTTTGCTCATAATTTAGGAGCTGAACAGGTTTAGGTAGCTAAGCTACACCTTTGGAAAGCCTGCCCACACACTAAATAAATGGAAGGGTCCAGCTCTTGCTTCCAGCTGAAATTCAGGCTTGTTGTACATAGCACTTTGCTGCTCGTCAGGTAGCAATTAAATGAACCACACAACATGCTGCAGCTGAGTGAATCCAACAAACTAAAGGCTTGCTTGGAAGTTCAAAGAAGAGTTGCTAGGATGAAAATGGGAGGTTGCAGGGTAAAAAACAGAGTTCAGTGACTTGTACAGGATGATACCTACCCATCTGCCAGGAAAATGGGTGGGACTGAGGGCAAGTTAAGCTAAGCAACAGTAATAGCAGCCTTTCTCACATTGTGTACCTTAGAGTTTTACTGGGAATCTTTAGAGCTGCAAAAAATTTGTAAAGGCTGTGCAGTTTCTTGAGATTGCTGCAGATAGTAGCATGGGAACATAAATACAGTAGTAAATATAGATAGTGGACAATGGCAAGTGCCAATGGCAGATTGCTATTTACTGAATATCAAAGTATTTCCTTCAAATTTAAGTTTAAAGATGTTTTTTCACTTCTAATTTCAGGTACATTCCTTTCTGGCCCCCCATATAGTTAATACCACCTCCAGAAGTTATAAATCAAGCAAAGGGAGGTTAAAGAAGAAACATTTAATGTGGGGTTTTTTTGTTTGTTTGTTTGTTTGTTTTTGTTTTCATTTTATTTTTAGTTGGTTTGCCACCAGGGAAATGCAAAATACCACTTCTGAGTTGCAGCAAGTGCAGCCATTTCACCATTATGTTTTTGAGATTTTATCTACATAACTATATCATGGTGGGTTAAACCAAGAGCAGCCAGATTAGGGGGATATTTAAAAACATCACCTTCTTTTGTCTGAAAATGAGGAGGCCATCATAAAAAAAAAGTCTCTCACAAGCTGAGAGTCTGTAAGTTCAATTTAGGATAAATTTTCAAATTCCTACCCTCATACTCCAAAGGTTGGTCAGGTTTCTTGGGAGAGTAGCTCAGAAGTTATAATCAGCAGAACCTGATAAAGAGTTGGGGAGGAGATAAATTGGGGCATCACTATTTGTAGTGAGTGATTGTGGTGGAGGATTATACCTGAGAGTCCCTCATGAAAATACAGGGAAGGAAGTTTTGGATCCTAGAAGTTCCCATCTCTTTGCAATGGATGAAGTGGTAACTAAAGTGCCTTAATTGGTCATCTTGCTTTTTTGCCTTAACCACTGAAAAACATCTGTGCCATTGCTTTATGCAAATTGTTGCATAGCACAAACATCTGACAAACACAGCAAAAGTTAATTCTGAATTTGACTCTTAGTTTGATTCTTAAAAATACTGCTTGTTTTCAGGCAGGGAAGTAAAGTTGGGGTTGTTTTGGGGATTTTTTGGGTAATTTTGCTGACCCTATAGATGTTTGTTTTAAAGCCTGAAACCATGCCTATCTTTCAGATATGTTGGGATTAGCCCAAAAATAAATGCTTATCACATGTTATTATTATACCGACTGCATTCTTTAATTCCTGTATTTAAGATCAATATGAAAATACTTGCTTTCCATTGTAGTTCTGCTATAGGGATTAAACGACTCTGATGTATAATGATGCCTTTAGAAAACAAAGATTAAATTGTTAAAGCAAAGAAATACAGTGCAAAACCCATAAGTTTTATAAGTGGCTTTGCACAAGCAGATCATTAGAAAAGTAATAACTTTGGCTTGATGTTTAGGTGTACAGTAGTTTAGAAGCCTATTTTCACTCTGTTATAAAATTAAAGTAAATCAAATCTATGTTCTGGTTTAGATCTGACATAATTGATTTATGCCTGTGAAGACAGGAACAGTGGAAGTTTATTCACATATGTTTTTCCTGAAATTCAGTAGGAAGTATCTGGAAATTAGATAATCTTGATCTTGGCATGTACTAGATGGACAGTGTGCCTCAGTATGCAAGGTGAGGACAGGCTTGCAGTGTTCTGCCTAATGGATGAAAGACATGATAATGATAAATGACCGCTTGTGATTTAGAATAACTTTCTGAAATACCAATAGCTTTCTCCTGTTTTACAGAATTAAAAAGAAAACAACTGTGTTGAGGAGTATCTTTGTGGACAGCAGAGAATTGTTTAATGAACTCCACATTGTTCAATTCATATGCTCTTGCTGTAAGCAAGAAGTAACATTTGCAAGCTGAAATTTAATACAGAAAACATCTAGGCTGAGTGAGGTCGTGACTAGTGTTACTACGAGTCTGACTGTTATTTAACAGCATTTTCCAGCTTGCAAACCTCTTTAAGTTAGTTTTGCTTGAAGTTGCTTTATATTCTGCATGTTGCAAAGTCTTCTCATTGCCTTTGAAGGGTGGGAGCACAATGTGAGATGTGTGCTCAAACACCCCCACATTAAAGAGATCTTCAGTAACATAGCTGCTTCTAAGGAGCAGATTGAATATATTTCCCAAACATTCAATAGATGTATTTTAGGAATGTAGGAACACAGCTAAGCTAACCTTCATTATGGAAATCTAAAAAAATCTCTTGAAAACTGCAGGAGTTAATTTTGCTGACTCTCAATATCTCTGTGATGTACACTAAAGCTTCTGCTCAAGAAGTGCCAACTTCCTACATGAAGGGAAAGGAGTCTCCACTGAGAGTGCAATGTTAAATCAACCTTTCTGTGGTAATTATATGCCAGGTGCTTTGGACTCTGCCACCGTTGTCAAGAGCTGTTGTGCCTGCATAAGTACAATCCAGGCATTTTTACTTTTCATTATCTCTTCACACAGGAGATGCTGAAAGGCATGTTGATTTCTGGGGGTGGAGAGGAAGGGGCATTGGTTTGGGATTTTGTTTGGGTTTGTTTTAGAAAAGGGCAGAAATAGAGCTATGGAATAGTTCAGGTTTTGAAGACTAATAGGAAAGAAATGTTGTTAGCTCTTAGTGTGATTTCCTGGCTAAGTCTTGCTTCTTAGTTTTTCTGAGAAAACGTTCATAGCTGTGTTTCAGGAAACTCTTTCGGTTACTGCTTTCCTCCCATTTATAAATAATCCCTGGGGGGAGTGTAGGTTTATTTTTTTTTCTTTAATGAGTTACAGAAAACCATCAGAAAAGTGATATTCTTAGGTTTTTGTTATATTTGGTTTCATTTGAAGTGATTTTAATGAAGTACTATTCTCCAGGAGGCCTTTGATGCAATTCTGGCTTTCATTTCCTTATTTTCTAATGGACTTCCGTGGTATTCATGGTGACAGTCACCAAATATCCCATAAGCACTGCAGCATAATGTAGAAAAACATTTTTTTGTTTCTCTAGTAATATTACCTGCTGTAGGCAGCAGCTGATTACACTATTTTAAAATACTATATTACTTGCAAAATGTCTTCCATTACTGACTGTACTGTATTAGGTGGGTTTTCATTTGTCAGAACTTGATGTAGTGGTTAAGCATAGGTTTTAAATTTTTAGTTCCATTTCTGTTTTTGCAGCAGACTTGGCTGGGCTTTAATGTTTGATTTCCTAAAACTAGACTTTCTCTTAAGCAGATAACTTTTATCTGCCTTTTACATAGTCAGATCTGATCTTACTTGATAAGCCATCAAGGCTTTGAGGGCTTCAGTTTCAGTAGAAGGTACTAAGGAAAATAAAGTATCATGATGATAAATCAGGGATGACTATTACCAGTCATTTTTGCTTGGTTCCTTGTGAAATAAAGTTTGTATTCTTCCCTCAAATATTCTCTTGTTAAGAGACCCGTAGGCAAACACTGCTTGTTGCAGTTCTTTTAGATTTTGTTAATGATGTAGATCTTCTTTCAACTGTTAAATATCATTTTGGTTTTGGAGTGCACATAAATTTCATTTCCCAAAGTGAAGTTTTCTACAACAAAATAAAACTAGAGGAAAAGTGTGCACCTGAGTGTTCTGATGAAACACTGTAGAGTTCCACAGCCCAGTAAAATAGACCTGAGATTTTCATCTTCTAATGCTGCAGTTAGTTCAGTATTAGAAGTGAAATCCAGCTTTGCCTGGTGATTGAGTAACAAAGAGCTGTAAATAAATTGGGTGTGCTTTGCTTTTTTTACATCCCATTTTCCAGAGGGGGTGTGTTTTGACCTGACACTGAATGGGATGTGTTTCAGTAGACGTGTTCTGGACTGAAGACGCAGCCTGAAAAATAACAGGAGAATTAAAAAGTGTAGGGATTGCTTTGTGTGTGTATTGTATTGGTGAACCTGTTAGTCTGCTATTCAGACCTGCTGTGGCTGCTTTCCGATGATTCAGTGTGAGGGGGGGTGAGAACTAAACCATGCCTTGTAACGCCTGCATGGTGAGAACCGGGGTGCTTACACAAGACATGTGGGTTTGATTATCATAAACACTTGTAACTAATAATTAAACTGGGGTCTTATAGGCGTTGTTTCATGTGTCTAGCAACATAACTCTCATCCCAGACAGGCTAACAACATCAAGGTGTTTTTGCTGTATGTAGATAAAAAAACATTTTCTCACACTGAATATTTTTTTTCCCCAATTGCACTTACACTGTGCACCAAAGTTGGAGGAATCCCCACTTTTACCTAATCCACAGTGAGTTGTTAAGGCAGAAAGGAGAACAATTTTCTTTACTTATTTCTGTGCACTCTCTCTGCTTTTGGCAGGATCTGCACTAGATATGAGCCTTTGTCATCTTTGTGGTTTAAAACTTGAGACAGGAAGTCTTCAGGATTCATCTGACACTTCAGTTTAGTCACAGCTGAATCCTTATTCCCACCATGAAAAAAAAAATGTCCTTTGTCTTTTCAGTCGCTCATGTGCACATTCTTTCATTCATGGAGATGCAGCAATTTCTGGCTTTGAAAGGACTTTGGCTCCCTGCTGGGGCAGAGGCCCAGAGGACATGCTTTCCTCCTGACCTCATGGTGCTGCTGATGGAGTCCTGTGTTGGAGCCTCTGCCCAAAAAGTGCTCAGAAAGGAAAGTTTCTCTTCCTTCCTGTGATAAGTAAGGAGATTTTAGAGACCCTATCTCAACTTCATAAAATTGCGAACTGCCCTTTTAACCTGATGCATTTGTTTGATGTTTGTGCCACAATGCTCCTCTCTCTTGCATGTGACCTGATGCCACTGGCTACTGCTGCAGATCCTTGCTCTCCCCAGCCCCAGGGCAACTAATCAATACAAGGGAAGTGTTCCTGCCAGTTTCAGGGAGCTCTGAGACGTGGAAATTGGGATGTTAAGAAAAGCAGGGAAGCAATTGTCAGTAAGAATATTATGTTATAAAGAATTAGGGATCTTTCAAGTAATGACCGTGTAACTTTTAGCAGAAGTGGCACATCTGCAGCACAGAGATGGTAGAGTTGGATCATTGTGCTGAATGAGATCTCTTCTGTAACGTTAAGAGATGACTTGCCTTTGCTTCTGGTCCATGGGAATTTACCAACAAAACAAGTAGCAGAAAATTTATAGAGATGCAATGAAAAAACAAAGTTATTGAAATATCTCAAGAACACTTTAGGTAATAATTTGTCCACTTAAAAATCTGGGCAGTTTTCCTCACTTGCTTAAATTCTCAAAACGGAACTCATAGATACAGTGAGAGACCTGTGAGCACTTGAACCAGAATTGAACCTAAATTGATTTATTTGTTTGCTTTTACTTAGTGACATCTACTTATCTTATAAATAGAGTACTTTTTCCTTGTTCTGGCGTATTTTCTTGGTTTAGGCTTAATTACACTTGATGCTAACAGGGTTTGGTCCCTAATTGGTAAGGCATTGGTGCAAGTTAAGCTTTAGCTTTTTTCCAGCATTCCTGCAGCTGTTTTAGCTGAGCAGAGTTTGTCTGTTAACATGAAATCTGCACATCATTTCAATCTCTTACATTTAAATTTACAACAGATTTATATGCTTTCATATTTTGGAATCTTTGATATTCTTCTTAATGCATTAAATGTCTAAGTTTATGATGTCTGCTGAGTATTTTCTCCCACGGTTTTGGCAAGCCTCAATTTCCTCACATTTCTAACTCTTGCCAAGATACAATTTGAATATAACTTGGAAAACCCCGACAAAACAAACAACAAAACCCCATGAAAATTTGATGTCATTTTTATGTGGGTGTGATGAGGACAAAATCTTCCAAAATAAAATAAATGTGCAGTGTGAGAGGTTATAAGCCATTGTCTGAGAGGCACAAACTTTATAGAGAATCTATGTCAGCATATGGTTTGAAGCTGACATTTGATGTTGCCTTCTGTTTGGAATAAAGTCTTCACCAAACAATTAAATGGGTTTTCTGAGTGGCATTTATTTTGAGAGGGGTTGCTTCTTTGGCCTAGTCTGTTGTTTCTGTTTAACCTGTGACTGATTACTGCTCTGTAAGAGAGACCATCTTGGCAAAGGGGAATGGATTATAGAAGTAATGTGAGTTTCATTGTAGGGGGGAAGGACTTTAAAACTAACGCTCAATGTCTTTTGGAGGGAAAACGACCAAACCTAGGGTAGTCAGTCTTATTGACTGTATAGTACTCCTTTTAGCTCCTAAGCTTCTATGCAAAAATGGAATGTAGTATACATTCTTAAAATGTATTACAGAGTTTAGGAAGCCAAAGTTTTAATGAGGACAGTGACTTCAGAGGTAACTAATGCTGCTTGATTGCTAACAGATTATTTTTCCTTTACATACAAAGCCCCTCCACATGAGCAGACTGTCTCAGTGACACATGGAGTCACTAAAATACACGTACGGGGCTAAATATAATGTATAACAGGTTTTGAAAGTACAAAAGAGTGTAATACTTTCCGTTCATGGCCTCTCAAGTACTGAATTTTTTAAGTGTGCCTGCTGTCAATACTGATCTTAGAGACGACTGACCAAAAGACTTGCCAGTTATCTCATGCCAAGTCTTGGAAGGAAGGTGATGACTGGACAAGTCAGTCATTTTCCACAAAATCTTCTTAACTCATAAGTAACCGCTCCGTTAACCTGATAATTAAGTGCATGTCGGACTAACATTTTTGTGTTGCATCTCTTGAAGCTGCCTATAAAGGAGAAATGTTGAATAACTTAATTATGTAGAGAGTGTGGTTATGGAATTCTTATATCTTTTGCACTTGGCTGAAGGGAGCTGTCCTGGAGAAGAAAGCTCCTAGTGCAATTTGAGCAAGTTGGAGCAAGGACAGATTGAAGTTTCTCATGTGGCAGGGCTGCTAGACTCAAAGTGGCACAGTACTGTGGAACTTGGGATAAAATCAAGTTTCAGCACAACTCAGGTAAACAACACTGTCATTAAACAACAAAGTAAAAAAGAAGAAAAATCAATATTAAATCTCAGTTACCATATAGAGGGTATTTTGGCAAGGAACGGAACTAGGGAGAAGAGAACTGGATGTCTCACATAAGTGGCACTTCCTAGCCAATTTTGTGAAAAACTGTTAGGTTTGATTTTATTTAGGATCCAGATAAATTTCAAAATATCTTATGTCAATAAAATCTGAGTCGCTTAATTTCTTTATTTTAGTCAGAAAGAAATGATCCTTAGTTACATGAGCCACTAAAGTTAGCTATTTTTGTGATATACCATATAGTTGTTGCTTAGAAATCCTATGGTATGCAACAGGTAGAGATGAGTGGAGGTAACATGCCAGTGCTGAAATTAATACTATAGCAATTCTGTGTTATTGTTGATAATTCTAAAGCTGCTGAGTGGTGTGGGGGGAAGGTTGGGGAAATCATGAACTTGTTCAAGGGTTTAATGGGGTAGATGTATCTTGGTGGGAAGGACGGATTCATGACTTACATGTCTGTTTCTTTTTATACTAGAAAGGACAAATGTATTTTGGGATATAATGCAGTTATAAAGTTTCGAATTCCTCTTGCTGTGGAGGAAACAAAGGTCCTTTCTTTAATGAGAAGGACTTAATCTGCTATAAAAGATAATGGCGCTTGAGGCATTTATCAGCCTTCATGGAGAGACATAATACCATGCTGGGCTGGACCTGAGCTGCTTCTCCTATCAACAAGTAATTAGCAGACAGAGCATATTGTTGATCAAGATCTGACTAAAGGACACTGTGAAACTATTCCTTCTGCTTGCCTTTTCTTTGCAGAAGATAGATGAGAAAGGTTGTAAATAGTTTGTGGCTTTTTCTGAAGATGTACTCTTAAGTAATTTTTATTTTAAAATTACACCTTTCATTTTGATAATGATTTTGATCATTATAGTTTTCTTGGCTGAGGTGAGTTTCTTTTTTTGCCTCCCATACATTACCACTAGAGAATGACTCTTGGTTAATAATAGCTGCACACTGTGGGTGAGGCCAAAAGGAAGTATGAGGGCAAGCTGAGGTATTGCAAACATTAGATACTTACTCTTGACTACCCTCTTCATTGTATAATTCTCCCCAATGATTTTATTAATGAAAAATGTGAAGAATTCATCCGATTCTTCTCATGATGCACCATGTTCCTGCTGTTTGGTTTGGTATTTTTTTTAAACTCCATGGAAAACTTGTCTCATGATTAGTCACTGAATTGACATTTTCAGCGGTTTTTTTCCCTGCCTATCAGTCTGAGTGGGGTTTGTTTGTTTGTGATGATGCTTTTGTTTGTTTGCTTTAAGTTGCTCTTCCTAAAGAGGATCTGTCAGACATAGCTGCTACATGTGTAGGTATGTGAAAAAGGAAATAAGAGATACAGAGCATGTTATTAATGGTCTAATGCTATTCCCTGCCTTAGGTCACTGTAGATTGGTAATGGTCAGGGAGGGAGGCAAAAGGGAAAACAGGTAGAAATTGGCAGGAACTGGAAAAAATGGGCAGGACCTAGGTGATAAGATTTCTGTGATGGTAGATACAAAAGTCTTTCAACATGGGATTAGAGAGCTCTTGTAGTCAGTGTAACCAGTCATTTCAAACTCTCTGTGCTTCTTGGACTGGTCGAGCCTGTAAGAAGAGCTTAGGTAGGTGAGAACCAACCCTGGTGAGAGTTCTCCAAAAATCAGGCTCTGTGCATGTGGCTGCTGGAATGAAGATGACTATGGGATATCACCTATGGAGACTAGAGGGTGGCTGGCACTATTTTGTTGGTTTCCAAACCATAGTAATCCAAGCTTTGTGTAAACAGTCCTTTTCAGGACTGTGTAGAAATGTTTCCTCGTTTTTGCAAAAGACTGCAGAAATCTTAAGTCCTTCACAAGTCAGTGACTTATTTTTCTCCTTTTTCATGGATGTTTCCTCTTGAAGATAGCAGTTGGGCCAAGAAAAATTGTATTGGTCAACTGGTCTGCTTAACATAAACATGTTATTAAGAGATGGCTTTACATTTGAGCTTTTCATCTTTGTCCAAAGAGATCACTCAAGAAGTGCACTTTCCATGCCTAAAAATTTTTGTAGGAAGCAGCTGAGACCCATAAGTTTTTTTTTTTTTTTCCCATGAAGAAATGCTCTTAGGTAGTAAAATATGAAATTGCACTTCTCCCCATGGCTTGCCAAGGCAATACCTTCTAGTAAAGCAGCATCCATATAAAAATAATTTGCATGATTAAATTAGCCTCCAACTGTTTGTAACTAATATTTTCTGCAGTCAATGAACCAATGCTTTCAAAGCTCTTATGTTTCAGGTAAATAATTAAAATGTTCTCCTCATAACTCCTCTCAAATAGCAGATTTATTTTGTTAACATTGAAACAGTGTGTAGGTTCTTTCATGTGACTACTGGGAATTTGTCATTCATGGTCTCAAGTAAAACCCTTCTACCCATTTCTTGTTTACAATACCTTTCTGAAAGTCAGGGGCTCGTTAGCTAGCATGTAAATTGTGATGCCATTGACCTTGCATATTTATTTTAAATATGTGCCTGTAATTATTTAGTGAAAGACTTAAAAAAAAACANGAGAATCATTTGAGATGCACTAATTTGCTGAAACCAGTCCTTGATTATATTTTATTAAGAGAATGCATGGTATAAGGAGGCTCATAGACATGTGTGAAAATCATCTAACACCATTCTTGCACAGCAAGCAAACACCACTGTAACAAGTTGTTTGGTGCTTGGGTGTCTATGCTGCAGTGCTGCTGCCTCTCTTCAGGCTATAGCTGGATCTGCAAAACACATAGTGCTGCTGCAGAAATACCTTATCGTAGAATGTCTGGGCTTGGAAAGGATCTTAAAGATCTGGCTCCAAGCCCCCTCCCCTGGGCACCTAGACCAGGTTACTTGGAGCCCTATCCAACCTGGACTTGAACACTTCCAAGGGTGAGGCATCCACAACTTCTCTGGGCAACCTGTTCCAGTGCCTCACCACCTGCACAGTAAAGAATTTTTCTTCATAGCCAGTCTAAGGCCATTAACTTTCTAAACAGTTCCTCACCATTTTTCTAGTAAGCTTCCTTCAGATATTGAAAGACTGCAGTAAGGTCACTCTGAAGCTTTCTCTTCCCCAGGTTGAATAATCATAATCTCTGAGCCTTCCCTCATAGGAGAGATGTACCATCCCTCTGATCATCTTGGTGACCACCTCTGGACCCAATCCATCAGGCTCATGTCCTTCCTGTGCTGGGGCCCCAGAGCTGATGCAGCCCTGCAGTGGGGTCTGACCTGAGCAGAGCAGAGGGGCAGAATCCCCTCCCTCCCCTGCTGGCCACGCTGCTCTGGATGCAGTCCAGGACACGTTTGGCTTTCTGGGCTGTGAGTGTCCACTGCCAGATCATGTCCAGCCTAACATGGGAGCAAACCAGTTACAGAATGGACACAAGAATGCCAGGAGTGCTCTAGCTTCTGCTTTCATCCCAGCGNAAATTTTTGGAGGAAGCAGCTGAGACCCATAAGTTTTTTTTTTTTTTTCCCATGAAGAAATGCTCTTAGGTAGTAAAATATGAAATTGCACTTCTCCCCATGGCTTGCCAAGGCAATACCTTCTAGTAAAGCAGCATCCATATAAAAATAATTTGCATGATTAAATTAGCCTCCAACTGTTTGTAACTAATATTTTCTGCAGTCAATGAACCAATGCTTTCAAAGCTCTTATGTTTCAGGTAAATAATTAAAATGTTCTCCTCATAACTCCTCTCAAATAGCAGATTTATTTTGTTAACATTGAAACAGTGTGTAGGTTCTTTCATGTGACTACTGGGAATTTGTCATTCATGGTCTCAAGTAAAACCCTTCTACCCATTTCTTGTTTACAATACCTTTCTGAAAGTCAGGGGCTCGTTAGCTAGCATGTAAATTGTGATGCCATTGACCTTGCATATTTATTTTAAATATGTGCCTGTAATTATTTAGTGAAAGACTTAAAAAAAAACAATCTGAAGTTGGCCACAGTTTATCTTCACTTCTTAAAATAACGCACATACCTCAGTGGCATGATCTTTGGTGACATTTTAATTCTGTTGGCACACTTTGAAATAGCCAGCTGGGACATCACAGGCAGACATCAGTTTTTGAAGCCTTTCAGATACCATCTAAATGCCAAGCTTTTGAGCAGCAAAATAATGCATTTATATATAGATGAAACACACAGTAATCAGAAGTGCCTTGCAACACATGTCAGTAATTGTGAACAGCTGCATCAGAGAAATACAGCTGTTAAAACTCCTTCATGCCCTGGCTTACATGTATTTGGTCCAACTTACTCATGGGTATATCTGTATGCTTTTGGGGAAATATATATGTATATAGAAATATATGAATATATAAAAAATAATATAAATATANTGGGCAACCTGTTCCAGTGCCTCACCACCTGCACAGTAAAGAATTTTTCTTCATAGCCAGTCTAAGGCCATTAACTTTCTAAACAGTTCCTCACCATTTTTCTAGTAAGCTTCCTTCAGATATTGAAAGACTGCAGTAAGGTCACTCTGAAGCTTTCTCTTCCCCAGGTTGAATAATCATAATCTCTGAGCCTTCCCTCATAGGAGAGATGTACCATCCCTCTGATCATCTTGGTGACCACCTCTGGACCCAATCCATCAGGCTCATGTCCTTCCTGTGCTGGGGCCCCAGAGCTGATGCAGCCCTGCAGTGGGGTCTGACCTGAGCAGAGCAGAGGGGCAGAATCCCCTCCCTCCCCTGCTGGCCACGCTGCTCTGGATGCAGTCCAGGACACGTTTGGCTTTCTGGGCTGTGAGTGTCCACTGCCAGATCATGTCCAGCCTAACATGGGAGCAAACCAGTTACAGAATGGACACAAGAATGCCAGGAGTGCTCTAGCTTCTGCTTTCATCCCAGCGTGCAGCTATAAAAACAATTTGTAGTAACAGCTAATATTATTCTGTGCCTGTTGCTGAAACATGTTTTGCACCAGTGAGTGTTTACGGACTATGAAGTTGAAGAAATTCTTTCTCTGTGATGGAAACCAGTCTTGTCATTGTTGTTGTCATCATGTTGCCTTGTGTCTTGTTTTTCCCTTGGGATTTTTATTAGAGGAAATTTTCAGCAGCCTCTGACTCAGCTGCAGAAAGTTATGTCCTACAAAGGAGACCAAGAGCAAAGCTGTCAAGGTCTTAAGCTGGGAAATACAAGAGAAGCTTGTATTGGTGTGGGGCGCTTTGCTTTGGAAGTCTGGTGTCCTTTGTGTGCACTGTAATTTCCTAAGGAATGCGACAACATAGTCTGGTTTTCGCTGTGCTACTAATTTACAAAGACCCTGATTAAAAGCTTCCTGAGAATTGCATAACTGTACTGTTTGTAGTGCTTTGGGACACGGATCTTTTATTTTTGTATCTTCTCTATACTAGTTATGTAAGGATAAGTGCTTTTAGAAAGATCTCAGAAACTTGATAAAACAATGACTCTCTGCAAACATTAGGCAAATCTTTCTTGCTGCTGCTTAAGTGTCCAGTACTAGGGTTAAGTCACATGTCCATTGAATTCAACAGTTTAGTGAGATTGCCAGAAAGACAGTGAGCTTTAAGAAATTTGACCCAGGTCCAAAAGTTTTCTAATCAAAAAGTTTTTAAAGTCCTGTTAGTTTACTTGCCAGAACCTGAAGTAGCCTTGGGATTTTGCAATTGCTCCACAGTAATGCGTCAGCACTGGTGCTTCCGGTACACCTGGCAAGTCCAGATAAATGGAAAAGCTTGCATTTTGGAAAGTTTAAACATGTCTTAAAATATTATTCTCCTTACCTTTTGAATTTGAATAGCATGTGAATATATTTGAGAGAGACACTTTTGTCTCCTTTTACAGAAAATGGGGGGGGTGTGAGGTTGTATTTGATGTTATCTGGAGTGTGGGACATGCTTGATGGCATTTATTTAAAATTTTCTGAAAATTGACCTAACACTGGGTTAACAGGAACAACATTAAGAATGGGAAAGGAGGGAATTTCACTGTTTTCTCTACTATGAGTTCTTTGTGGGTCAAAATCTGATAAAGTATAGGTAGCTTACCTGACCTAAAGATGCCCAAGTTCATTTTATCTCAGTCAACTGTGTAATCTCTGTCCTTTTTTTCTTCATAAACATTCACCTCATTATTTGGGTGCTGTGAATGATGTTACTTGTCTCTATTTACACTTTTGTTTTCCAAATGCAGACTATGCCCCACACCTGTTGCTTTCCTTTGAAAAACACATCTCTCCAACATGCATGGTTTATGATACTAACTTGCAGGCATTCTTTAATTATAAAAGGATATGTGGTGATCTGTCGAGGGACAGTTGTCTCTAAATGGATTAAAAGAAGCTTACATGGTTTAAATATGGGCTATGCCCTTCATACGCTGAAAATAATTCAAGTTAGTTTGAACTGGCTACATAGTGTATTTAGTACCTATGCAGGTAACTGGTTATTTTTTTAAACTCAGATAGTTAATTTTGCACCTCTGTCTATGTGGGATGTAAAGAACAGGAAAAAAACCCTTAGACAAGTAGGTGAACTGACAAGTGTTGTTAGATAAACTGTTCCCAAGCTTCAGCCCACAGGAAAAAATGAGACACTGGTTAAATAAAACCTGTCCTCTGCCATGCAAGTTCTCAGCTGTTGAGAATCAAAATTTTAGTGTCCTGACTCATCAACTCTTCCCACCTTCCTCTAGTAAACAGTAAAATGGGAATAAATTAATGATTGTCTCTTTGGAAAATAAATGCCTTCCTGAAAGATAGACACAGCGTCATGGAAGCATAACAGCATAAGAAAGATGGGGTGTTTGATAATGCTGGGAAAAGCGGTCAGGTTTTCAGGTATAAAGTATTTTCTACAGGTCTGAAAAACTACTAGAGACAAATTGAAAAACACCACTGTGAGTTAAACTAGATATGTATCTGTTACACCACCTCATATAAAATTAAGTGATAGCTGCAAAGTTGAGTGTCCAAGTAAGAGCTGCCTTTCACAGCTGCACTGTTTTAAAGCCTTTTTTCCACACAATTTTTTTGAATAATTACTGCCTTTGAAAAATTCCAGGATATTGTCAGTAGAAAGTCATGTCTGTGGCACAAAACCCTATGAGGTAATAAAAACACATACTGTGCCTGTCAAATATTACTCACTTACTTCGGCTATGAAGCAAGACGAAAGTAATGTTTGCAGCATTGTGACAGATCTCAACAGGCTTTGTGACCATCAGATGTTTTCCATCAGTGATTAGTTGCCCACAAAAGCAACAGTTATTGCTTCATGTGCTGTAAGTGTGCTGTGACTGTTATCCCCTAAGTATTTTGAGCTGAGAAGATGAAAGTTTCTTTTGGTTTGTTTCGTTTTTTTTGTTTTTTTTTTAAACTAGATGGCAGGAAAGGAAAATTTCATAGTTAGCTTGAGTCAGATGGGTTTATTAATTTTTCTCTTCTTTCATAGTTGTTGCAAACAGCAGAAGAATTACAGAACATTGCCTTATGCACCTTCGCTTAATAATTGGTTCCTTGGCCAATTTATTGACTACGGGAATGAACTGTTAAAGGTCTCTGCTTTCCAATCTTTCTTGCTTAGCTTTTGCAGAAAACAAAATAATTTCCGGCTGCAGCTTATAGTGTGACAGTTGATCTTTGACTTCTCTTTCTTTTGAAGGCGTGGTGAGACCTGTTGGCCAGGTTAACTTGAGGTCTTGTTGCAAACAGTTGAAAGAAAAGGAAAATATAAGGAAACTGCCAAACTGAAGTTGTTAGATTTCTAGAACTATCCTAGACAGCCATGTTGAGATATAAATAGCTTTTCTTAGCATGTTAAACCTGTAATACATGCTGCTAAGCCAGTAACCTCAAATCTATAACCATATAAACAATACATAGAAATTATAAAGTGCAAGAAAAGGAAGAGTCTGTAGAGGAGAAGTTAACAGCTTCTGGCAAGTGTGTGCTCATTAAATTGATATAGTAATAATTCTGTCATGTGGGGTTTATAGTGCTTCAGCTCTGCTCTCCACAGCCAGTGCCACCTGTGGTGGTTTTCCCTTTTGGGATGGCCTGTGGGAGCCCCCCAGACATGTGCTGCAATGAGGACTTGTTCAGGTATGTGCTGGCTGCAGAGTCCCTGGGGTGATAGAGCCCCTGGCAACCTTTGTGGCACCTTTGCCAATCAGGTCCTGTGCTTGTGCACCTCGAGGATGAGTATTCATCCCTTGCTGCTGGGGTGACACAGGAGAGAGGTAGGTGTCTTGAGAGGCTGAGTGGGAAAGAAAATTGGCTGCTTTGCTGGTGCATCCCACTGAGAAGTCAGACAAAAGCTTAATGATATTTCTGACCTTAATGGGAAATAACTGAACCCATAGTGTGTCCTATTAAAACCAACACGAGTTTATTCTTTTAAATAGATTGATCATCATGTTTCTTTATTGGTGACTACTGCCATGTCCCTGGCTTTTCTGGCGCAGTCCCAGGCTCAGTAATTTTCCCGACAGCCATGCAGTTGTGCTGGGCTCTCCACATGTTCCCATATTGTAGTTGGGATGATGGCACAGCTGGAAACACCACAGATGGAAGTTCAGAAGCTGAATTACTAGGTTGCTAATATTGTTCCTTGTATCACCTGAAGTCAGTTAGAAGCAGGAGATGTTAGGGCAACTGGGATTTTGCCAGACTTCGGGATAGTACTTTTGGAGTCTAGGTCACCATTTCCCATGCTAGTGACCTAGTGAAGGACAGAGCTCTTCTTTGCTGTTTCTGCCTGACACCTCAGAAACAATTTTCATCCCATTTGGCTACTGGCCTTCTTGGACTTCCTGGAATTAATGAATGGGTGAACTGCTTTGTATAGGAGAGGTGTGTTTAGCTCCCAGAAGAAGTAAAATATATTTTAATGGTTCTCTAAGTTGCCAGATTCTTCATTTGAGAAAAAATGCTCATTCCCACACACGCTTAAGGGGAAAAAAAAATAAAAATACCAAATAAGGATATGTTGGGGATAGGGGAGCTGTTTCTGGTGAATTTCCAGTTAAAATAGATATGACTACACTTTCGAGTTTATTTGGGCTATGTTTTAAACAAAGGGGGTAATTTAAACATTAGTCACCATATTGTGGAAAGCACTGGAAAAACTAATTCAGTGCTTAGTTTTGAATCTTTTAAATTACTACTTAGATTTGATGTCAGACTGAAGTGAATGTGAAGCTGAGCCCTTTCTGTTTTTTTTTATGGGTTTTGAGGGACTGACTAGATCTGTGAGTTATTTAGACCTATGTTTTTCTTTAAGATGTCTGTTTTTAAAAGGTAGCTTGCTATGTTAAAATTACTATCTAATAAGCACTGATAAAGAAAATAAAATGTATAAATTATATTTTATTAGAAAACCAGATATAATTGTTTTATCTTGTCATTTGCACTTAGCTGTTATGTCAATACTATTACTTAGCAAAAAAGCTTTAGGTAGGCTTAAAGAAAAAACAATAGTTATAGCAAGACATAACTGATAGAAATTATCTCGATTATTTAGACATGCTGAGCTACCACTTGTATCTAGGCTGCTTTATGACTTTTCTAGGACAGCTGGCAGCAATCTGCCATACAGGATTGTAAGGCATCAGCCATACTTGGTACTGGGGTTGCTTTAGCTGTTCAGGCTTTAATCAGGGGAGTTCATGGGCAGGTGTGTACAAATGTGCCCTCCTAGTTCAGGGCTGACCATAACATAAGAATTTCAGGTTGCTAAATTTTCACCCTTCATGGAAGCAAAAAACATGTTTTTAAAAGCTTCTGACAGAAGGTAAGTGAGATAAATTCTGCAGTATTTCTTCCTTGGCTTTTTGTTTGGTTTTTGGTTTTGCTGTAATAGAATAAAATATTATCTGCCTGCACTTAAATTCTCTTTACAAATGTATTAGTAGGGTTGCCACAGACCACAGGAATGAGACTATGAGGAGTAGTTGTCTTTGGGAGGTCTTAAGACAACTAAACCTTTGTGGGTAGGAATACCAAAGCAGAGGGCAGCTTTTTTGTTTCCTAAAATATCAGCACTGTTTATTTTAACACATAATGATTAAATCACCAACCTTATTTAAATTTAAGAGGAGAGGCCTAAATTTGATTTGGCCAACTATCAAGCAGCCAGTAAAGCAAGAACATAATTTTTCTTTCTTTTACCTGCTTCATTGTACCCTGGTGTGCTGGGGGGGGGGGCACACTGTGAAAATGTGAACATATTTTATAGTATATACCAAATATAAAAGGCTGACACACACATTCTATTAATTTAGCCCCTTTTAAACTTACTGAAAGTGTAGCATCTGTTGAGAGTGACTCACAAACTAGCTCTATTCCAGTGTTCAACCGCCCTCTGGGTGCAGCACTGACATTTCCGTTGTTTGATTGTAATTAACACTATTCGTCATAATTTGGTATGTTCAACTAAATGTAAGCTAGCATAATAAACTAGAACAAAGGGAATGACTGATGAAATAAAATGTTGACAGCCATCTCTTAGCAACCACAATGACCAGAGTACAGATTGGAAAACATTGCTGTTTCTTAAGGCAAAAAAAACCAAAACAAACTCTTAAAACTTTTTTCTTTTTGTGGTTTTTTTTGGTTTTTTGTGGTTGGGTTTTTTGTTTGTTTTGTGTTTTTTTGTTTTGTTTTGTTTGTTTGTTTTTGGGGGTTTTTTTGTTGCTTTTTTTTTTGCCAGTGACTGCAACAGATTCTGATTTTCATTGAGTTGTACTTAGTGATGATTTTGCTACCTCTGTTTTTCTACATGTTGGGCTGTGGACAGGTTTGCAATCTCAAGCCACAGATGCTTGCCCTGACAAGATTGCTGTAGTGCTGCTGTACCAAGTTGCCTGGGGCAGTGTGTGCTTCTATAAAACTGTGGGAAACACAATTGTATGTTTTTGTATTAATGTGTGCAAGGAAACCATTTCTGAAGGTGTATAAGTTGCAACAAGAAGTGAGCTTAACAATGTTCCTCTTCTATTGTTGTGAGCCAGAGCAAAATTAGAAAGAAATTAATTATGTCTGTGATGGAGAAGGGGGTTATGTTTAAGGAAAAAAGAAATATATTTGGATTGTTCTTTTTTCTGTGCTTTAAATTATGTCTACATCTGTTTTTCTTCAGATAACCCCTAGTGAAAGTCATGGCTTGCTATATGTTAAATGCTTTCTGCTTGTCATCTTTGTTCCATGAGTTGGCTAATTTACGGAAAGCAAATTAACATAGCTTTCCCCCCTGTCAATTGACTGCTCTCTAGAAGTAAAATGAAGCTAACCATCAGAACTGCAGACTACAATGGCAAGACCATGAAAAATTCATGTTTTGGGAAGAAAGATCTGACCAGTGGCTTTTCAGGGATGTAGCATCTTCTGCCAAAACTTGTCTCCTGATGATTCACCAGCTAGGAAAGAGGAGTTCATTTTGAAAACTGGGAGGGCAGGATATGAGACAGGAAGGGAATCCTTCCTCTTTTCCATCCTTCTATTAGAAAGGTTCCGTTCAAAACAACAAATAAAGTTCAGAGGAAGTTTTCCATGATTGACTTAATTTGGTGGACTTGGCAGTGTTAGGTTTATGGTTGGTTTCGATATTAAAGACCTTTTTCAACCTAGATGTTTCTATTACTCGCTGAAGGTGTTACACCTTCTTGTATTTCTCTCAAGAGTTTGAACAATCCTTTTGGTTAGAGAAATATGAAAACAGCAAACATGGCAGCTATGTTAATATTGGAGTTCTGTGTTCCCCTTGTTTGTGGAAGGGCTCATATAGGCACAGTTACCTTCTTGTCACTTCCCCATTCAGTTTTTCATCTGCTTTTTAACTTATGGATGTGTTACAGTCCCTTGACTAAGGGGGTTTAAATGGATGGGGGATGATGTAGCTTTAAATGGAGTTCAGAAGAGACAGCTCTGAGTCCTTTGGATTCTAGGTTCAATGAAGATTTAGAGGTTTAGTGGCTGAGGGTTTGCTTCCATAATGTTGATTATTGAGATAACACTGTTGCCATTGATGATCAGTCCTTGGAGGTGGCATATCAAATTGTACTCACTGCAGAAGTATATAGTTTCAGCTTTAATAATGTGTTTTCCCTCTTACTGGAAAGTATAGAAGGATTCTGTCAAATTGTTTGTGTCTTTTTTTTTTTTAACTGATATGAAATACTTGGAAAGTGAATGAATAAGAGGGGAATTTAAAGAATGAATAGTTTTTGTAGTTTTTGCTGGGCATACTGCTTACAGTGAAGAGTGGACTAATTCATTTTCCTAATAAGGCTGCTCTGGAAGTTGGAATGTTTTGAATTGCATTAAATGTCATGAAAGTATTAATCAGAGAGGATTGTCTTGTGGTATGTTTAGACAGCAAATTTGATCATGTTTGGTCAAAATGAGCTGTTTACACAAGCTAAATATAGCTTTTTTTCCCCCCCTCCAATAAAAAATGAATGACTTTGATATGGAAGTTGTGCAAAAAACTCGTGCACTTTTATTTTCTGTAATAGTTTGTCAGTAAGTAATGACTGCAGCTGCTGTTTTTGTTGTTTATAATAATTCTTATGAAGTTTGATACAATAACCATTTGCCAAGGTCTTTTGTGTGAGTTGTTTATAATAAGCCTAAATACTGAGCTCTTATGTCTTTGCTTTGTTTGTATGTTATTGAAAGTATTGCATAAACTAATATGCTGAACTGCTAGTTTTAAATCATTCAGAAAATGCCATGCTTCAAGCCATCCTGCTTTTTCTAATAAGAAGTAACAGGGCAAGTGTATAATCTAATTCTGAAAACCTTTATCATCAGTTTTTCATATATTCAGTGGGACCAAACCTGCATGAAATCCTCATGTTTAATTGCTAGGTGGCAAGTGAAGTGCTAACAGCTAAGGAATATGCACAATTCTGCAGTTTAATTACTTTTTGGCTGTGCACTTCAGTGATATCTATGAAAATATTGTGGGAAATAGTCCTGAAGGAAGAATTTTCTTAAATGTGTGTATTGGATGTGTTTTGCTTTTCAGCTTGAAGTGTGCATTTCCTTTTGTACTATCTTGTCTAACCACCATGCATTTTTCACATTATGATCTTGGTGGCTCAGTTTGCTGGGTGACCATTTTCCTTTTACAATATGGGATAAATCACAGATTTTTTTGTCTGATGTTGGTCTGAAGTCAACAAAGCCAAGTTAAATTGTTTTAAGTATGTCTGGAACAGAAATTTATGTCCTTGGTTCAAGTATATTTGTGGGGAAAATGTTAGGTTGTCTGTCTGTTTAAAAGGAACATCATGAACATTTTGGTTATCAAGATTTCCCTCCCCCCAACCTTTTTTGTCTTTTTGTATGACATTTTTGAAGATGAATTTTGAAAAGGATGTCTTTTGGTCACCTGGTAATAGTGGCAAGAAATCATTTTTGTTCAGTGCTGTGTTGATGAGTATAGAGGCAATTGCAAACTCAAATTGTATTATTTTGTAAAAAACAAAGAAAAATAAATATGTTCCTCATTTTTAATGAGACTTAAACATCCAGCATTAACAAAGTTTTTTTCTCAAGTGTGAAATATGATAGTTGACTTGAATGTCTTCCTAATTCTTTCTGTTGGTTCAGCTTAATAGATACACAAAGCATTTCAAGTTACTGTATTAGAAATGAACACGTATACTTAAGATAGAGATGGTCTAAAAAAAGAAAGTTTCCATATGTGTTGGCTTTTTCTTCTCCTTTCTTGTTGCTTTTGTTTCTGCAAATTGACAACTCTGCAATTAGGAGTGATTAATGATGCACCCCAGTGCTGTGGAGGGCCAGAGGTCAGGCTTTCATAGGCTACACACTCTGTGGGAAAGGGGAGAAGTGACCTGTTCCCCAGAGCAGACAAAACCCTCTCTCTGTGGAGAATTGCTGTTGATGTGGACATAATGTGTGTCAGCAGCCATGCACAAGTGGGAAGCCAAGTGCAGGACATCATCTTCTCATGCTATGAAATTTTTCTTTTTTATCCTGCCAGCATAGCATCTGGATTTCCTTTTTTTCTAAGGTAGATACTGAAGCTGCATCAGGATTCCTGCTGCTGGGATCCAATGAGCCTGGAGGGCCAAATGACTTTGAGGGAAGGAATAAACATTGTGAACAAAATACTTAAGGGGGAAAAAATAAAGAGGACAAAATGGAAAATAAAAAAAAAAGAGTTGTTAAAGGGAACAAGTGTGCCTAATTCAATTGTAGCTGTCCATGTTTTTCTGGTAAAAACTGAAAAGCTGGTTTATGCAGTAGAAGTGGTTATAAAACTGTGGCCTCTGTTAGCTGATTTCCAGTTAAATGAACGTTTTTGCCTCCTTAGCAAATTGTCTTTTGGAAATGAGAATCCAGCTGCAGTTTTTCAAAACCTTATTCGGAAGATGTGTTGGAAACATGCAAAAATAAAAGCCAATTTTGTACCAGAAGAACATGAAAACACTCGTGTACCAGCAGCAATGTTTGCAAATCAGATTTTTTGCTGTGTTTTTGATTTTTATTTTAGTGTGCATGTGTTTATTTGACTGAGATGCTTTTTACCTGTAACAACACATTGCCATTTCAATTTAGATATAACATAATCTGTCAATTCTTTATCTATGTGATTCTTTTCATTGCCATACTTCCTTTCCTTCCCACCACCCCATGGTAGTTTCAATGTGCCCATTGTTTAGGAGAAATTTTTTTGCCATCTACTATAGAATTCCAGTGACATTAACCTTACTTTTGAAAACCAAAGACTGTGTAAAAAATTTCTCTATTATTTAACTTGCCAAGTTCTTCGGGAGGATTTGTGTTATTCTAAAAGTGTTCTGGTTTAGGCCTGTATATTGGTTATGCACTGTTTAAAATATAAATAGTGATACATTGATAAATTGACCAGAACTGTGGAGTTATGTGACAGTTTCTTGTGAAAGAATGGAAAACAGAAAGCAGATTGGAGTTGAAGTCTATGAACTAATGATATCGAATCATGAATTTATAAATCTAATGGTACTTAAGGCTAGATGCTAGACTCCCTGATATTGTATCTGGACAAATTAATTCAGTTCAGTTTTGCCTTTTCCTTGTATTAACTTTTCCTTGTAAATTTAAATTGTTTGCCTTTTCCTTGTAAATTTAATACTTCTTGTTTCCTATAGTGGATACGAAAATAAATCTTTTATGTATCTATAGGTGGATGTGGTGAGTAGAACAGGGAAGTGCTTAAACAATAAAGAATTCATTTTTAACAATTACACTTATGTTTTTCTTTTTCAGAGTGTCTTCTATACAAAAACCTGATCATTTTCATGTGACAAAGGTATGTTCGTCCTCAGAACCAAGAAGTGTAGCATGTGGCACTAACTTATACCCATCTGTCAAACCCTGTTGTTAATAAGCACTGGCATTCAAACTTTCAGTATAAAAGGCTTGTTTTCCATGTGTTACATTAAGAGTATTGCAGCATTTGGATCTTTGATTACTTTTTTCCCCCTCCTAAAAAAGAATGAAGAAACCTGGAAATTATTATCAAAAAGAAAAAGGTGAATAAAGTTAATCTCCAACTCTTGGAACTTTTCTTTTTTTTAAGATATTGCTGGTGTTTTCCCTCTGTACCTAAGAGAGAAACAGAAGCAGGTAGAATTTTTTTGGCAGTGATTTTTAAAAATTTTTTGGTGAAGATTTATTTATTTTAATGGACACCAAAATCTTACCTGATATTTGAGAGAAGCTTATCCAAATATTACAATTTCAGAGAACAAGTCCCCTCACTTTCCTTAAAGCCCTGGAGAATTACTTGTTCTTGAGATCTTCTAATGTTCTATTCCATGCAACAGTTTCCAAACCCCCTTTCTGATGAAAATGCTGTTTGCAACCTTGAAAATACTTATAAATAGCCTGTACTTGAAAAGCCTCTCCAGTGGACATAATTAATGTGTAGTATATTACTGTTCTGCTGACCATGACCTTTAAAGGCCCCAGTTTGGGAACCACAATGTTAAACGAAGTTCCCAGCACAAAACCCCCAAACAAACAAAAAAAAATCAGATTTCTTGAGTGTACTATGTGACATGGGTATGTGGAGACAATGGGGAGCATCAGTGTGCTCTCATTCTGCTCTTAGAGGTCTTAGCAACAGATCAGCATGTGAACACTTGCACGTTCCATTTGTGTATGAGGAATGTGCATATCTCAAATAGGGTTTGAGACATGGAATGTGGAGTTTTCTAAAAAGCTCTAGTTTTTTCCACATGATTTACCCGGTGGGCTTTGCACAAGGCGGTTTTTCAGTTTCTTGTGAGTTTGATTTGTGGAGTGTCTGTTTTGGATATGTCGAGAGGAGCTAGTGTTGTGGAATTTCGTATTGGTTGTGCATGTTGGGATCATTCCCTCTCCTAAAATGCACGGCTTGTGTTGTTTTCCCATACATTTCATGGCTGCAGTCTTGGTAAAGCTTGCTTCTGTGCTTCATGCTAGGTGGGTCATCTCTCCCGAGAGCAGCTAAAATCCCTGCTGAGGAATGTGCATGCGTTTGGCATGGTTTTGTGTGTTTCTGTTTTGTTTTTCATCCCACATAGGCAGAACCTACCGAAGTAGTTAAGCCTGTGCCCATTGCCTCTGCTGTTGCACCCAAAGTCACTGCCACAGCCAGCGTGGCTTTCAATAAGACACCGAGGCCGTTTGGAGCTGTAACCTCCTCCAAGGTCACCTCCATCCCATCACCATCCTCCGCCTTCACGCCGGCGCAGGCCGCGTCCGCGTGTGCCGTGCCCGGAGTGCATGCTAACGCCAAGCCTAACGCTGAGCCATGGCCGCCTGTGCTGGGCCCTCCTAAACCTGCAGTTCCTGTCCCACGGCAGCACGGTGCCGCCCCGAGCGCCTCGGCCGCCGACGGCGCCCTGGACGCAGCCGAGGGGCCGCGACGAGGAGGCAGAGAGAACCAGGGGGACAGTAATCAGCAAAATGGGTAGGTGGGATTTTTTTTTTGCTGTGAGGGTCTTTCCTCACAGGAAAAAAGCCGGGCTTGTTTGAGGGCTGAGAAAAACACAGCTTGGAGGAGTTGTTTACTCCTCAGAAGTTGATCTCTCAGAAATTATTTTAAAAGTGATGCTTCAAAAGACTCAGCTAGACTTTTGGTCATGGTTTTTCTCACGAATGACATATCAGTTTATAGAATGTCACAGCTAAATTGAACAAGGACCATGGAATGCTTTACATGATATGTTCTATCATGATGTGTTTTATCACCACGTGTTCTGAACCTTACAACAAGCCTGGTATTAATTTCCATGTCCAATCTCACTGTGTATTTTGACACCCAATACAGCGACTGAAAGCAGCAGGCACTCAAAAATGCAGAGCAGTCTGTCAAGGAAGGGTCAATGGGTGCTGTGATGACCGGGAATGAGATGCTCTGGAAGACCAACCATGACCTTGCCAGAACTAGTGGAAAGAGGTCCCAGAAGGGAGGTAAAGGGAGGCAGATGTCTCATTAATTGTCTGCACAGCACAGGAGAAGCTTTAAGATGCTTTCTAGGAAGCTGATGAGGTTAAGCAGATTTTTTGCAGTGCTGTAATATAAATACCTCAACTTGAAATTTTACCTTCACCCTAAACAAGCAATGCAGATTTAAAATGTGAGTCATTTCCTTATTCAAATAATTGTTTATATTGAAGTGGGCATCAACATTTAGGAGACAAGAGACATAAAAGGCTTTATCTGGTGTAGCATCTAGACCAGTAAACAATCGATTAGTAAACTAAATTGTGCCCCACAGCAGTCCTGGGAGCTCTGACCTGCCATAAGATTTTGGCTGGGGATGCCTTAGGCTCTCCCAGAAATTCCTGGGCAGAGTTTGGGAGCTGTAGCACCTCAGGGACGAGTTCCCAGCGCCTTCTGTGCTGGAGGGAGAGGAGGAGGCTGGGAATGAGTAGTCCCAAGACATTTGGCCTCTGTGACCAGCAGTTGAATTAAGTAATAAAAAGGGCAGGAGGGGAACTGTAGATTTCTCTTCAGTTTTAAGAATGTAAAACCTAGGCTTAAAACCTAAAAGCTGTGGTTAACATTTCCCATCCCACAAAAGAAAGGGACTGGAAGAATAGGCTTTGTGCCTCTCTTCTCTGATATTCATTGCGTATAGAAAGTATTTGAAGAACTCTGCAGAAAGGTAAGCATCCATGCCAACTAAAATACTGAATAAATTGTAGTTTCAGTTGAGTTTCTTGCAGAGTAAAAAAAAATAAAACAACAAAACTCTTTAGGTACTTACTCCCTTTATGTTGTAGTACGAATATATTTTCCATGTGTGGACTCATAATACAGCCTGTATGCATTTTATATTGCACTGTAGCCATGGTAACTTCCAGCCCTTTCTTAAATAGATGATGGCAGGAATCCACTCTGCAAAAAGTGGGTTGAAATTGAGAGATCCCAAGGACTTGCTCACTGCTGGTGCAGTTGTTGAATACACTTTGGCAAACCCTCTCTTATCTTTCCAGGAATGCTGTTTTAGCAAATAACTGTGTAAGGAGTACTCAAAAGCAGCAATTAGTACTGAAAAAGAGGAACAATAGCAACAAAATTAAGTCTTCTGGAAGGAAGTGCTGCAGGCACAGAGTAAGCACTTTAAAATCAAGATAGGATGACTGGGTGAGCCACTACTATGTGCCCTACCTTACTTAGAGGATGAATAGTACCATCAAAGAGGATGATTAATCACAGCTGAGAGGTGAAGAAATCCCTGTCTCACTGTCAGCCTTCCAGATCTAGTTTGGAAAAATTTGAAAATGTTTCAGAGATGTAAAAACCTACTTTATTTTGCAAATGTCTTTCTTACAATATTGTGTTTAGGCTGCCTAAGTGTCCCGCAGTCCTAAAGCATGGAACAAAACAAGCAGACAAAACCCACTAAGGTGGTTATGTTGGTCTGCTGCTGCACTACTTAATTTTACCTGAAAAAGTTAAGTTTCTACAGTGATGCTTAAATATCTCCCCATTTAAAATGGTATCAATGATATTATAAAATATCACAGACATTGAAGTTTGGAGTAATTGATCAGTCTGAAATGAATTCCATTTTACTTCTGTGGCTTGTATGATTAATTTTCTCAAAACATGCAAAAAACCAACTTGTACCTTGTTAATGGATGGCACTGCTAAGCAAATGCACTTCTTTAGACATGCACCTTGTTATGCTCAAAATTTCCTCACTTCCTCTTGGCTTCCCTCAAAAAACATTCAGGATATAAACTATTTGGCTTCAGGATGGGAAAGGAAGTTTAATTTCCCTTGTTTAGTTCTGCCTTAGAAAGCAAGCAATTTGCCTTCACTAGCCTGTGTGCAGTTGCACTTTTATCAAGACCTTTTTGCCAGCTCTTGCATGAAGATGTGCCTGCTGCTTAAAACAGGTAAGATGTCCATAGACTTCATTTAGTTAAAGTTCAGCTGTGCTAAAATTTTCTCTTGTAGGTTTTCTTGATGTTTTTAAGTTTGACTTTCGTGATGTATGTCTTTACCAGAGCTTGGATTTGGAAACTCCTGTACTATTTTAAGAAGCAAAGAATTAATTAACACATCAAATACCTTTTTTTTTCCCTTGCAGATAGCAACAGCGACAAAGTTAGTATCAACAGCACTGGACTTGAATTATGGTTATTTTTCCTATTGAAATAACCAGCATGTATTCTAGTTTTGCAAAATTACAGCTCTTACAGAGTTATTTATTTAAATTTTGCAAAACAGCTTCAGCTTTTCTTAGTAATACATTATTTTATCTGCATTGGACGTGATGTGACTTCGCTTTTCACTGTGATACATTTTGCAGCTCATTTTTATTCTATGAAACATTCGTGTGGTGTTTGTGTGTACTGATAAATTCTTGGTGCAACTGTTGTTCATTGGTGATGGTAATACAACTAGTAAATGGTGAGATACAGTATAAAAATAAAATTGGTTTTAGAACTGTGGAGTGAAGGGCTGGATTCTGAATTCATACAAGAAAAGAAAACTAATGTCCATATACTTTGATTTGTGCATATTAGGATGATAATTGATTGAAGTTTTATTGGCTTCTCTCTTCTCCCCTTGCCTCAAGGCTGAGTTAGAGAGAGCCTGTCTCATTGAGTTTTCCTTTGCCTCTGGCACCACCTTGTTGCCTCAGTGAGTCATTACTAGTACACTCTTTAGCCTTAAAAAAGGAGACGAGTAGGACAAGAGAAGTCAGTGGGATTTTTTCATGTATACCACTTTCAACAAATGTGGAAGACTGCTTATTTCACTGGGGTAGTTGCTAGAATGCAGTAAACTTCATGTAAATAATTACATTTTCATGTATTTCCACACCTTTAATTACTACTTGAACTTTCAGATGTCATTTTTGCTATTAACTGTTTAAGATGCTTTACTCCATTTTTCTCTGTTTTCCATCCTGGAATTGCCACTGCCTTTGTTTCTATACCTCTTTCTCTGTTATTAACTTTGATAAGTGATACATGCTCTTTGCTAATACTGTGTGTCAGTAAATTAAATCTTTTGATATAATTTTGTACCATACCTTTCACTTTCTTTCAAGTATTAAGTATTTTTTAAGCTTAAGTTTTTACTAATGCATTCCATTTAATGGTCCTAATTCTTAATTCTTAACAGTTAACATCATTCCTCACTCATTTTCCATCTTTCTTTCCCAGAAATACTTTAAACCATAAAAGTACAGTGAGGAGGTAGTGTCAAAAATAAAAGTAACTTTTAAATTTTGTTGGGTTTTGATTTTTAATACTTAGTAGAAGTTTTATGTCCTAGGAGTTAATTTTTCGCAATTTTTCTCCTGTAAATTATGTTAAAATAAATGTACACTTAGAGGGTCTTACAGATTAATGCTTTGGAATAGCAAATGCAGAATTTAGGAGTAATTTATATACTTTGAGTCTTCTGTTCCCTTTTCCCAAATTTCCCAGATTGGCACATTTTTTACATCACTTACTGAAATCAAAGCTTTTATATCCTGTACTCTTGAAAGTCTTGTTAGTGCAAGGATTGATAATAACCTGTAGGTTACTGTAGGGAAAGTTTCCAGATGGAGCAATCACTCCACTGTTTTTCTTTCTTTTCCTAATTATGCCTCAGAACGTGGCCATTTATGCTCTCTGATGGCCTGCTTCTGATCTAGGCTTTGCCAAGTGCAAAAGACTTGGTGTGTACTGGGTGGTCCTTGCATGTGCACACATCTGTGCTGTGACCCTAGAGAGCTAAAGGGAGAATTTGTTGAGGGGCACCTGATCTGAGCTAGGTAGACTACCCTGCTTTTACCAAAACTATTTCCCCTCTCATCCCTATAGGGAAATCACCATGAGTTTAATTAAAGTATGTGAGTTCTGACCAGTGGTTTTAGTGGTAGAATGAGAATTGGATTTTAGTGCCCTTTCTCGCAAAACTAATTCAGTAGAATAATTAGCCACATTTCTGTTTAATTTCAACTTTCTGACTTTATTTCTTCTTTTCTTTTTCTCCTTTTCCTGTTTATGCTGGGAAAACTTTCTCTTGCTGTCTTACTCTGTCGCCTCCAAGGAAAAACCCACCCAAACGGTAAAAGTTTCAACATGTAGATGTCTTGATAATACTGTCTTTTACTGCTTCAGGTGTTCCATCAGAGAAACAAGGAGAAGTATTTCAGTGGGGTTAGAGTAATTATAAAAGGTTCAGAATGTGTGCTGCAGAAAACTGCATCTCTGTTTAGCTGTGGCTCAACTGCTGCCTTTAAGCGCTGTGAAAAGTCTCAGTTGCACCCGTGCCTTTGTAGCTGGGCAGAGGGAGGTGTTGTCTGAAGCCACGCTCACTGCTGCGTCTGTCCCCGACACAGCCCCCCGCGGAAGCACATCGTGGATACCTACACCGAGTTCTACCACACGCCCACCCACAGCGACGCCAGCAAGAAGCGGCTGATTGAGGACACCGAGGACTGGCACCCCCGCACGGGCACCACCCAGTCCCGCTCCTTCCGCATCCTCGCCCAGATCACTGGCACCGATCACAGTGAGTACCGCGGAGCGAGTGCACTAATGGGCAGTGCCCCCGCACACACTGGTGGTTTCAAAGCTGGGGATCAGGGGAGATAGGGAAATAGTACTGCAAAACCCTGCCATTATCCTAGTTCAGGATATATACATTGCTGGACGTTATTCCTGATTGAGCTGAATTAAAACAGTCTAGATAAATCCTAAAATTTCAATTTCTACTCTCAAAGATATTGAAAGATACATATTAGTTGTTTCTGTTCCCCCCATAACACCAAAATGGCACCATTCCTGATCAAATTTCATGCTTCATAAAAATTAGGTGTTTTCTGGCATGTAGAAAGTCTGTCAGTAATACAAAAGTATGTGATCTGCTATGATGTAGCCAATCAGAAACATAAACCTATGGTTCCCAGGTTATGTTTCCACCCTCTGCTTATGCTATGGTGTGATTACATACATTGGTGGAGTGGAGCAGGTAATGTGGTGAAGGTCATTCCAAGTCATATAATTTTATGCTAAAACTTCAATTTCATGTTATGCTGTCAGCCATAAGTCACTGGCTGCAATTTGTGATTTTGTATGAAGGCCACCAGAGGTGCTGTGAGGGGCTTTGAACTCTGATTCTTCAGCTTTTCTCAGCTAGAGCGGCAATAAAGAAGACATTGAGGAAATTGGACCTCCTCTCCAGGGGGAGATTTGATTAAATCAGCTGCTTCTAGAAGCCAGTGATAACATCTCCCAAAATAAGGGTTATTGTCCATGCGTGATAAATATTCTGACTGTGGACCTGATTGTTTTGCTGTCCTATGTTCGGTTCCCTGCATCAGTCCCTTAAGGGCTGAGTATGGGGCCTGAACTTCAAATAACATGTTATCTAGTAAAGATGAATTTATCATCTTGACAAATGCCGTAAGAAAATTACGGCAACTAGATTTGCCAGCCTTAAAATCTAGACTGGGAATTTACATTATTCCTTGTACAGACCTCTAGAACCTTGGTGGGAAATAGCCTGGCTGCAAACAGACGCTTGGATTATCACCTGATATAAACCCACTAGATGTTCATCCAAAATAAATACCTCTTAACTTCCATTCATCTTCACCTTCTCAAATCACCTTTCTCAATGCCAGCATGGAGAGTGGGCCAAGGGGAAGGGCAGAGACCAGCAGAGCCACTTTTCAACAGTCCTACTAGCAAAGGGGCTCTTGAAGTTCACAGACATAGCTCATGTCCATTGGCACGTATTTAGAATCAAAGAATCCTAACAAGCCTTGTTGTAATTTCCTGCTGTAGTGAATGCATTGGCACAGCAGAGAATCTCAGTGTTGTGGTACAGTGTCTTCAGTGCCCTAGAAAATAAAATTCTTCTGTTTTCTTTCAGTGAAAGAACCAGAAAATGAAGCTGGGAAGAAGACTAAGTGAGTTGATGTTTTACATTTTTATTTCTTTAATACTTCTGCACGTTTTAATTCTTAACTTACAGTGTTTGGTGCATTTGTGTGACATCTGGGTGTTTTTAAAATGTTACTTCCCCTTTTGCTTTTTACTTCAGCATGTAAAAATAATTTTTCTCCATAGACAAACCTTTTTAAAAGCTATTGGTGCAGTCCAGTAGTAATTGTGTAGAGGTTTTTTGTAAACTTGGACCATTTTGGTTGCCTGTACGAGGTCAGCTTGTGTTTTCCTAGTCTAATCAGGCATTTTAGGTTTGTGAGTGTGGATCTGATTGCAAACATAGGTGGGAAGTATTGCTCTTCTGGCTGCAAGTAAGGGTCAGCTGTCTCCTTGCTTTGGGATAAGCATTGTTCTAAAGGAGCACCAACCAGTAGCTAAATCCAATGGTTCTTGAAGTCAGTGAGACTTTCTCTAATGACTGTGACTAACACTGGATCCAACTTTTTGACAGAGAGGAAGACAATGTGATAGCAATAGTGCATGGAGTTTGCATGCTCACTTGTGAAACTGCTTAAGACAAACTTTCTTTCTTTCTTTCTTATTTTTCTTCTATCACTTCTTTCCACAGGGAAAAGGTTCCCATCCACGTCCTTAGCCCCAAATATACAAAATTACGTGACTGGCACCATGAAGTCTCAGCACGTGTTCTTAATGTCCAGTGATTTTACCCAAGTTGCAAAAGCAAAATACAAACACTTCCTTCCTTTCTTCTTTTCCATCTGCTTTGCAAAAAAAAAAAAAAAAAGAAAAAAGAAAACATATTTCAGTAGCCTTTCTGCAAGAGAAATTCTAGCCTTTTCTATACTTTTCTAACACTTTCCTACTGACGTGTAAAAATGGGATGAAGATGTTTCTGTGCTAATCATTAGTTGACAAAAAATACATATTTAAAACTTAACAACTTGGGTGGCTGAATCTGCCAATGTGCGGGAGGAGATGGGTGTTTCAGTTCTTTTTTCTTCCTGAAAGGAGTAATTTGCTGAGTTTGAGTTACTATAGGCTGTTAGAAAGCAGAAAATTTTGAACAAATGAATAAGAAATTGTGTTACCTTGATTCTGGGGCTGGGAGGAGAAGATGAAGAGGGGATTGTATGCACTTATTTCAAATTATCATACCTACCAGGAAAATTATCTTGGATTTCACTAGATTTTCAGCAGGTCGATTTTAGACTGGTTGTAAATGTTTTACAAAGTACAGCAAGAAGACAGACTGCTTTTAAGCAAAGAAAAGAAAAATTAAAAAAATTATGTTCCAATGTTTTGAATTGAAGTGAAAGCTCAATATAAAGATTCTGCTGCTTAGACTAGTTATATGTTTATGTTTTGGAAAATTTAAAAAAGAATAATTGAGCAGAATGTTGCTGTGTAAGAGCTTCAACACATCTAGCAGGGACAAGATTAGACAGTAGTATTTATTTATTGCAGAGTGAAGCTTATAGGCTTTCTTGTGTTTATGAAAGCTTCACAGCCATATGGTTCTCCTGTAAAATAATGTATTATAGTAGCTACACATCCATTAATTTATGCATTTTGAAGCTTGAAGAGTATTTTAATAAAAGTTGCTTTTATCTTAGCTCTGTCTGTTTTTCTTTTGAGTCTCTCAGACTCCTTGAATAGTCTTCTCATGCATGGGGCTGACATTTCATTGCACCTTCACAGCCTATAGGACAAGAAACAATTAAATCCCAGCTGCATAGTAGAAACAATCTGAAGTGCTTAAAACTATCCCAGTGTTTTAGTTCCTGATCATCTTAAAAATAGGGTATGTGTTCATGTTGTTGAAATTGACAAGAGATTTGCAGGAATCAATAAAATGCTTGACCCTTATGGGAGTGAGATTATACAAAGTAAAACTCGCTTTTGGCTTTTATAGCGCTTGTTGAACTAGATAAAGTTTGAGTCCTCAAACAAAGATGATTGTGAAGCACATGTAAAAGCCCAGTTTCTCACAACTGCTCAATGAGAACCGTTGCAATTGGTTTGGGTTTTTGCAGCTGACCTACATGCTCCTCTGATGGAATTAGTCCTGTGAACAGATGCTTCTGCAGAAGACTTGATGGGGTTGGTTTTTTCTTCCTTGCACAATGTTGGAACTTGAGAAGACCTTTGGAACCATTTTAAGTTTGAGTTTCTTTTTCAAATGGTTTATGCTGCTATACAGTCCATCAGTAGCTTATGGTATTTGTCATTTTATCTTTAGGAAAAGGCAAACAGAAAATGGAGACTTCAGGTAATAGATAAGTTATCTAACACTAACAGTCACCAATGTGGATGCCTAACACTGCACAGATTTGCCCTGGTAATGATGGCTCAAGGGATATCACATCTTGCACACTTTTTGAGTTAACTCCTTAGGGACAGTAGGGGAAAACATTCACTTCAATAATTTCACTGAAGAGTGTCTTGATGAGAAGTGCCAATCAGTTTAATTTCCATGCTCCCCCCATCACATAACTTGGCAGTGAGTACTGTGTTACTAAACCCAGGTGTGTTACTGAGTGCACATACACCACAATATAATAATTTGATGGAGTACTGCATATTCAAGTGAGAGTGTGAAGTAGTGTATTTAAATTGTTCTCCTGGGTTTATATAATTTTTTTATGAACAGAATGGAATGTGGACATTTCAGAGACCATCAATACAATGAAAAGTGTGAAAAATTAGAAACGTTATCACTTAGATTCTCTGTAAAGGTTTTTTTTTAAGGGTAAAATGGTTTGACCTTCAGGTATTTTTATGTTCTGGAGATGTCCCTAGATATTGAGAATATTTTCATGTTGTTATTAAACTTACCGTTATGTTTATATATCTTACCAACTCTTATTATTTTGAAGGGTGAGTTGCTGTAGTGAGAAATAGAAGAATAAACACTCTAAATAATCAAAATAATAGAAACCTCTGTTTTGAGTAGAATTAAACATAGTCATAGAGTCTATCTTTTAAGGATATGAGAGTAGTTTGAGAGAGACTGCCAAATAATTGGTTTTCTATAAATTTATTGTAAAAACACCACTCATTCCAAAACTGTTTTATGAATGTATGAAATTAATTTCATTTGCTGCTTGGAAGATACCAATATTCCCATTGCACAGAACTTACTGGTGTTAAATTTTGGACTTTTTGTTATTGTTCCCAAAAATGGGCCACTTTTTGATCTGTGTCTGACAAACATGCCCCCCATCTCATGTCTGATTCCCAGCATACGTCTGATCTTTGAAAACATATTATGTATGAATGGTTTTTTTATATATAAACGAACAAGCTTAAATTTTAGAGATCTCCTAGGAATATCAATGTGGCAATGAAATAGAAACCTCTCTTTCATCAGTGTTCTCCAGTAAAATATCCCAATTTAATAATATTCAGCTTTTCAGGCAGGCATTGTCTAAGACAGATGTTTTGTGTGGTTTTTATTATTGTTTATTTCTAAACTGTAACCCACTAGGGATTTTTGTTTGGCTAAAATAGATTTTTCTCTTCAGCAGCTGAAAGGACAGGAAATAAAAATAGAAAGCCTTAATTGAAATCTGTAGAGTGCAGCTTTTAAGCCAGTTACTTAAAACTTAGAAAGGCAATGTCTAACCGTTGTATAAAGTTTGTGTTTTAGATTATTTCTATTTCTAATGATCTTTGGGGTTTTTTTTAATGTTCACTTTTAACCCTCTCCTTTTGAGTAACCAGGTCTGGATTTGATTTTGGCTTTAAATTGTAGAGTCAGTTCATTGTCCTGAGGATTTTCAAGATTTGTAGTTTATTGATCCACAGCGACTGGAAAATATTTGTCCTCCTCTTGGTCAGTCTTGAAACAATCTGTCATAAAATCATGTATTTATTTTTCTCTCCCACATGTCATAAATATATGTAAAGCATACCTGCAGATCTACCTGAGGGAGCAGGAACCCAGGATACCTGTATTAATTTGAATAAAAGTTCCATAGCTACTCCGACTTTGGAGATGCCACCTGCGCCAGAATTTCCGTCCACACCTTTACCACCTATGAGGTCTGCTCCATGGTCATTCTTAAATCTGTTCAATAGTTTTCAGCACTTAAGGCTCCCTACTTTAATAAGAAACTTAATTCTGCATACTAAAATAGGAAAATGAAAAGGCAGAAATGCCTGTCCCTGTGGCTAGTTTAGTCTGCTCAAAACTTAGTGTTATGATTGCTCTCTACCTTGTAGTTTACTTTTTTTTTTGGTGTATTACAGTGATATATCTGGCAGGTGCTTATCTTCAAGTACATCACTTTAAGCAACATTTTCTAGATTATTTCCCTATAACATTTGAATCACAGCAAGGATATGAAAAATATTGAGAAATATGTACTGTAACGTTCACAAAACTAACACAACCAAAAAACATATAAAGCTTTGGGGTGAATCCTACTAGCACCTATGTCACCTTCAGTATTTTCTAAAGTTGTTTTCCATCATGTAATATAATCCCAAGTATATGTTTTCCATCTTTGTAAATGTCCAATACTACTTGGCTCTCTGCGTTTTAAAGCAGCAGGACATTCTCAGCCTTCACTGAAAGTGTGATACTTCTTAAGTGTATTTTGTACCATTTTATCCTCTTAATTGTATTTTATTGTAAATTTCGTGGTCTTTTTGGAGGTTTTTGGGGTTTGGGTTCTTTTTTTCTTCTCAGTTTACTAACACTTTCATGCACAGTGTTTCTGCATACTATTTCAATGTAGATTAAAACTCTTTTTCTCTGTGTGTCTTCACTTGGCTTTATTACTGTGAAAGGAGTGAAAACAATGCTAGACCAGAACCTGCAGCTGCTCTTTTGCCAGTAGCAGATTCCTGCCCTGGCAATGTCCCCTCTCCCAGACTTTCTGACCATATTGCTGCACCAGCTCCTGCAAGGTAAATCATTCACAGGGGTTTTGATTCAATTAACAATCTATTCTGTTCTAGCCTGAGTTTGTCTGTCTTGGAGGAAAGAGGGTTGTTTGTCATTAAAATAAACTTCATTAAGCTGCTGTGACTAGGGATTTTCCTGGAAATGATAGGAGAGGGAAGGAGAAAAATGAGATAAAAACAAGGAAATTCATGAACAGTCACATGGTTACTAGTTAAAATAAGATACAATATTTAGTGTTTGTGTGCTGTCAGTGGGTGTCCACCCTGTCACTTGGAGAAGCTTTTCACTGGTCTCAACAAGTTAAAAGTGAATATGGATTTAGAAATAGAAAAGTAATTTTCTAAAATGTGGGTTATTTAATTTATAACACAGTGTTATGCTGTGATGCAATCACAGAAAACTAGGAGATTATCTGGCAAATTTCCTGTCACTGGCCTTGGATTGTTTTACTGGCACATACCTTGGCAAATTGCTGATTCTTTGGAGGTCATCTATGAGTACTAGACAGCAACAGTAATTTTATACAGAAGACAGGATGGTAGTTTGGAGAGTGATTGATTGTTACTGAAGGTCAGTAACATTTTCTGATGGTTTATCTTATATTGTGCTGGAGTTTTTGAGGTCCAGGTAGCATGCACAAGCACAAAGTCATAACATGAAACAAAGCTGTTCCTTTAAAAATGAGAATTAAATGAATAGTGCTTGGTCCTGCCCAGCCCTAGACAGATATTCATACCTGAATAAAGCATAGAAGAATATACTGTTGCTTGTACCTCTGTCGGCTTTCTGCAGTTGGAAAACTAATACTAAGATTTGGAATTGACCAGTTATAAACCTTTAAAGCTGTCGTCTCAACTAGCTGAGAGACGAGGAGAAATCTGACATCAAAATAACAGTCTATTTTGATGTCTTTGGAGGACATTTTTGTTGTCTGGGACAAGCAAGTATGTTTGTGAGCTAACAAGAGCTTAGGTGGGAAGGGATAGAAGCTGATGGGCGGTGGATGCCTTCATGGTGATATTTGGTTTGAGCCAATGCAGTAAAGAAGATTTGGTTGTGATGTTTTCAGCAACAAATTCTCTCAAATCAACAAAGATGAAAAATACACACAGAGATTTATGGCAGTACTCCTGTTGACTTTTTTTTTAAGCAGAAAACTTTAGATGAAAAAGTCAGTGAAAAAAGTACTGCTTCAGTAACTGATTTTCATGTCTATCAGTGAAACTCCAGTATGATTACACCTACTTGCCCCATCTATGGATGTGTTCAAGGCCAGGTTGGATGGAGCTCTGAGCAAAGTCTGGTGAAAGCAGTCCCTGCTCACAGCAGGAGGATTGGAAGTAGATGACCTTTAAGGTCCCTTCCATTCAAGACCATTTTATGATTCTACTGAGCTGTAGATGCCTTGCAGATACCACTGCAGCTACTGTTGTACTAAGGAGTCTTCTAGCTCTGCATCTGAGTCCAGGCAAAGGAAATTTAAATCTAATCTCACTCAAGACATTTGGCTCTAAATTTTATTTGACAAAATTAACCTAGCAAGAGAGCAGCTTTAAAATGCGTTAAAATCTGAAAAGCAGCTATGTTCATGGTGGTTCAGGATGTGAGCCAAAGTATTTTTACAAATACAAAAGTAAATTATAAGAATTTTCTGCTCTAGAAGGGCAGAAATTGGAGCATCTTCTGCAGAGCTGTGGAGGGAAGGTTTAGCATTGGGTGGGGGAAGAAGAACAAATTATTTGATACATCTGTGTAGTCTGGATTCTCCCCTGAACTGGGAGGTCATCCGTGTAGCAACTTTAGTTGATGTTTATATTTTGTTACTGAGCAGATGCTGCTGCTTTTATAATGCTCTTTTGAGGGAAGTACAGTAAATCTGATCTTCAAACCCCCTTTTTAGTAAAATGGCACCTATTGGAAATCTGCATGGAGCAATTAATGAGTGCCATGTCAGGCTTTTAGCAAAGCAAAATTAAGCCATCCAAGGTTGAGTAGACTTGCTCTTGCTACTGAAGCCTTGTATTTGTTGTCAAGGACTGGCATAGGTCCTTATTTTCCAAATGGGCTCCATATTTTCTTGTCTGAAGCTCTGTAAATTGTACCACCCACTATTTAACCAGTAGAAAGAAGGGGAAAGCTTGCTGTGAAATGCATGGAGGATCTGGATTTGATTTCTGGACTGAAGTTAAGTGAGCTGCTTATGAGGTAGACTTCATAATGCTTTTTCATTGTAGTTTTAGTTCTTAATTGAAAGCCTTAAATAGTTGTATGTCTGTATAACCAACTACTGTAAGTTATAGTGTATTATTACTCTATTTCATATATGTGATGTCCTCCTGTAAATTTAACAGTAAAATATTTAAGAGCAATTACAGCCTTTCAAGAAAGTTGCTAAAAGTCATCTTAAAAAGTATTCCTGGTAGTGTTATACCATGTAAACCACGGAATCTGGCGCTTCCAGAGAAGGCGTATAACTAATATGAAACAGACGCGATGCCAGCCGGTCTTTAGATTGTCTTTTATATGCATGCTTTTTATAGTCATGCAGACCTACTTTTATTTCTTTCCTGTATTTTCATTTAATGGAGTTATTCCTGATATAAATACAAAGACTTAGTAATAGGTAATCATAGGTATTAGTCCTGATTTTTGTTGCATACTTTCTGGTAAGGGGACAGCCAAGAACATTCTCTGCAGAAATCGTAGTCTGGGAAAAGAGGAGGTCTCAGGCTGACCATACTAAAACTGTCAGAGTTTCTATGGTTGTTTCGGTGTGATGAAAAGCAAGAGGAAGTAAAATACGGGGGAGAAATACTGCTCTCTTGTGGTGAATGCTACTTGTCCTGCTTTCTTTTCTTATATAGAACTTTTGTTTGAGAACCTTTTAGAGGTCTTAGGCAAGTGTACCCCTCATCTTCCCTTCAATCATTACAGTTTTAAATGTGAGCCGCCAAGTAGCCTCAGTGTCTGAACTGTCACCTCCTGACACTAGATAGTTTCTTGTATTCTGATTGTGCTCTTGTTCAAGTTTTATCTTTTAACAATATCCAGATAGTTGGGTTTAATGGTTGAACAAACATTCAAGCTTTAGCTATAAAAATGCCTCAAAAATTGTTTTCAGCATGGTCTGATTCCCAGGGCATGAGTATTTTGTTCCTACAGAAGGAGGTAAAAAAAGCCCTCATCTGCTACTCACTTCTTCTTACAAAAGATGCAAAAATACCAGCTAGAAAGAGTTCTCCATTGCTACTTTGTATTTTTAATCGAATGAGAAATTTCTTCTCTCTATATTGTCTTGTTATAATTACTCATTAAATTAACACCAACTAGGAAGATAACAGTGCCTGCTTCAGATGCAACGAGCTCTTTGCCAGAGGATGAAGTGCCTCCTGTGCCCAAGAGGTGTGCTGTGGCCACACAGACCCCTGAGTTCCCCCTGCCTGCTGACCCAGCTGGGGGGCTGCCTTCTCCAGCCCTGCATGTGGGAACAGCCCTCGGGCTGCCTCCTGCCCTTGCCAGGTACATCTGAGCCAGTTGTGTTAGAAAGGTGCAGTCAGAAACTCTGATTTTACACACATTCAATCACAGAGTGGTTTGGTTTGGAAGGGACCTTAAGGATCATTTAGTTCAAATGCTCCTGCCATAGGCAGGGACACCTCCCCCTAGATCAAATTGCTCAGGGACTCATCCAGCCTGGAGGTGAACATTTCCAGGTTTGGGGTGTCCACAGCTTCTCTGGGCAGCATTTTCCAGTGCCTCACCATCTTCATAGTAAAGAACTCCTTCCTAATACCTAATCTAAATCTCTCCTCTTTTAGTTTAAAGCCATACACTTTCACCTGATTCTTTTCTTGATGATGATGCTGTCAAGATGGAGCAGCTTAAAGGTTTCCTGACCTTTATAGTGCTTTGGCAATTTATAAAGTAATTAGAAATTCAAGTAGCTTTTAGGCAAAAGTTCTAAAAATAATTTAAAAATTGAAGCAGCCTTTTGATGGAGGAGGAAAAGCAGTCATGGGTAGGAGATTCAGTTGGGTTTTGTTGGCAGAAGTTGGTAACATGAGGAGAATATAGTCACCCTTGCTACGAAGTGTGTTTTTAAATTGTCCAGTAACCCAGAGTTTTCAGAGGAGAATAAAAGCTTTAATTGTGTTGTGATGGGACATCCAGAATGTGAGTCTTTACCAAGAGGGAGAGAAAGTGCTTCCCTCAGTAATTAACACTACAGGATACCTGAAAATGCCATATGTGCTTTGTTTATTTTTTTCTGGATAAGGATGGCTTTAGAAAAAAATTAACTACTGAGCTTTAGTTAGTATTGCCAGAGGTGTAATAAGTGATTAATGATTTCTCCTCTCTTGCTGCTTTTGGGCAGGCATGAAGCATTTCTGCCTACTTGTGAAACAAATTATTTCAATAAAATCTCAAGCTTCCAGTCTAAATCATCTGTAAGTCATACAAGGTAAATCTTTTAAAGTATATATGCAGTAGACTGCTAGGTGTAAACAGGGTATTCAGGTAGTGTTTTTGCATTTAAATCTAGGAAGTGGTATATAGTTGTGTAGATATTTGGAGTGTTTTGTCCATCTTTGTAGTTATTTTTTAAAACTCACAGCAATTTAGTGGATAACTGCTTGAAATTTTAAAATAAGAACCCAAGTTAGAGGTTAGAAATTGTAGGAGTTATTTTAGAGCCAGTCTGGTTTTTTCACTTTTTTTTTTCCTGTTCAAATTAATTTCCAACTGTAAAGTAAGTAGAGAAAATGAAAAGGGGTTTACGTGCTGAATTTGGTAAGGGTTGCTAAAAGTGGACCTGCAGAAGTTATGTCAGAAAATATTCCAGTTTATTGTCCACTGTTTATTATGAAAAAGAGGACAAGGTAAATGATCTTCAGGGCTAATTCTGTCCATACCATGGAGACTTAAATGGATCCATGTGGAGTGTTCTGGGCCCTGGTTAAGTGAGAGTGACCCAGGCATGCAAGGCAGAATCTATGATGAGGAATTTGAAGGCTGACAGATGCTAAATAATCACTTGATGAGGGGAAAGTTTTATTTATGGATAGAATCAAAATTGCTGTTCTCTTTATTAGTATTCAAGTCGCTCACACATTGCCTGGTGTCTCTTTGAGCTGGAAACTTCTGTAACTTTCCAGTGGTTAATGTGGTCTGGTGTTGCACTGTATCTCTGTCAATCTTTCCTTCTTTCTCTGTTTTCTCCTGCATTGGCTCAAAGCTTCTGCACTGCAAAAGTAATGCTGGAAGATATTTCGGGAAATCTGCCGATCCTTGGATCCTCTCCTGCTCCAGTTCTTTCTCCTTTTGAGCAGAGATCAAAACTTAAGAGCATGGCTGCTGCTGCAGTGTCTGCTGCTATTGCTGTCCGGGCCAGGTAGACATCAGCTTCAAAAGGAATGCTTTTTAAGTTGGTTTAAGGAGGTTCCAGTTCACACAAGAATAATTGGTCCCTGGCAGGGTTGTGAAATCCGTCGACTCTTTCACAATAGTGGGCAAGACATTAGAATATGTCCAAAGCTCCCATGCCCTATTTGTAGCTTAGCTGCTCTGAACCTTGGTGAGTAATTCTACCATTCTGTTCTTCATGATACCTGTTTTACAGTTCAGTTAGTAAATTAACTGTAAATAACATTTGTGTTATGGGAGTGACAAAGAATAATCTGTAACTTTGAGGAACTTTTTGATGCTTGAAAATGATAACCTGCTGAGTTCCATCTAAATCTTTACTGTATTGCTTTCTAAAATGACTTGCTTAGAGCAAACATTTTGACAAGTTTTTCAATCATCCATTCATATCAGTGAAATATTTTTAATAGTAAATAATACCCATTTTTTTTGTATTTCTAAATTACACAGATGTCCTAGGGTACTAATAAATGATGTGCATTAGAAAGCATACACAAAATCAGAAAACTAAAAAAGATTAAAAAATTTTCTCACTACTTTTTATTTTACTTTATTAAAGGTAAAAATATATGAAAAACATGTTTCTCACACCTTAGTGGGTTATCTTGTGCCTCCCCTGAATTATGCAGCCTCTACTTTGTGGGCTGCCTGTTGAGACATAATTCCTGCATCAGTTGTCTTGGGTTCAGTTTCTCCAAACAGACTTTTCATAAGGGATTTTGGGTTGTCAGTGGTCCCTGCCATCCTGAACTTTGTGTGGTCACCTCGTTTGTTTTTGGGGTCTTTTTACACACTTGCTAGACTGTACGAGCCTAGTGCCTGCCGCTCGCTGCTGGATGCCCTGCTCATCACACCTGTCCCTAAGTCTCCTCTGCAGGTCAGCGCACCCTCCAGGAAGTCCACAAGTTCTCTGGAGTTGCCAAAGAGCAAGAGGTATTGTCCAGGTGTGGTGTGTGGTTAGCACTTAGGACTCACAGGGAGCTGGAAACTCCTTCAGAGCACATTTCTGTTGTCTGTATGCTTGTGCCTGTCCTGGTCTTTGACATGAGGGCACCAGCTCCAAACCCTGCTGGTTTCATCTCTTTGCACAACTAACGTGCATCCTGCACCTGCTGATGGCATTTGTGCAAGTCCACCATACTAAAGCAGAGGTTTCCTTTCCTCACTGGCTTCAGGAGTCCTCTGATATGCATTGTATTGCTTGTGTTATGTCGTAAGCCTCTGAGGGAGGCAGTGTCACTCTACAGAGGCCCCTGGAGAAGAAACAAGAGATTCTGGCTTGAAACTTCTGTGTGGGTGAATTATATGCCACAGTTCCTTGAGCAACTGAGCGTCACGTTAGGCTATGTTTTTTAAAGCTCACATTGAATATATAAAATCAAATAACTGGCATGCAGGCCAGCAAACGACTGTTTTAAAAATTATTTGCTGTCTAGGCCCTTTGTTCCAGCGCTGATTCTGTTCAGTGCACAGGACTGTTTGTTCTCCTTTCCTGACCACAGCAATGTTAACGCTTGCTTCAGTGGAAAGGTACTTTTATAACTTCAGCTGCACAGGCAGGAGTCTGCTTGATTATTTTACAGAGCAGTGTGTATTAAATTGTGCTAAGGAAGAAATTATCTGTGAGTTTTCTTGTACCTATTTAGATTTTCCCAAGAGTTAGACCCTTCTAGAGATAAGGCTCAGTTATAAGTAGAGCTGAGATTCACTTGATGTAGAAACTTGTATTAAGTAACAAGTATGAGTTCTTTTTCTTCTGTTTCATGGCTTCCAAGGTGACCACAGTCTCTAGAGAAAGCTAAAGTAGCCCTAACCTCAGGGAGGGGAAACAGTAGTTTGTTAGACACAAACCACCTTTATTTGTATCAAAATTTCTAACATGTAGCATATCCACTTTAAAGAAGATAAAGAAAAGAGCATTAACAGAATTGTGGTGATATAAAATTGGTATTTTAAGTTGCATTATATTTGTTGCTCAATAATCTTACTAGAAAACCTTTTATGTACGCATTGAAAGAGAAAACCTCATGAGGAGTTCTGTTATCTGTCTGTGCACTACAGGTGAAACCCAGGTCATGCCATCAGCAAGACTTTATTCTTTAGTGTGGTGTTTGTTTGGTGATACTTTGGTAGAGTGAAAACAAATTCTCTGACTTACCTTTTCTTTTTTTCCTTCACTCACTGATGTGCATTGTTTATGGCAAGTGAAGGTAGATTACTAATGGAAACATTCTCTTTCCTGAATCTATAACCAGCTTTCTGTGTGTCCAGTGTTTGCTCACTGCATGGGGGGAAACTCTCCTGGTGTTGAAGATTTATTTTTGGAGATGCACTCATTGTTGGGATTCCCAAAGTGTCTCCATTCAGTTGCTGTCACTTACAAGTACATGGGGCTGTGTATTGGAAAAGGCAGGAAAAAATGGAGAACTGTTTTCATTCTTCCACAGTTGAAATCCAGTTTTGGAGGGGCTTAAGCTATTTTTCTATTCTAACTGGCAGAGCTGGAGAGAGATAAGCCAGGGAGCCAGAGGGTACACTGGGAGTACAGAGACTTGCCCAAAAGACCATATCAGTCTGGGATATATAAAGATTAAGGTTGAATGGCTTGAAATAAACACCCGTAGTTTTAGGGGGTTTTAAAGGTAACCTTTAAACTTGTGAAAAATGAATTTTCTCCTAAGCCATTGCAATAGCGAGGTTATCCTGGTTATTCAGGTTGCTGCCACAAGGCTGTGGCATAAGTTGATAAAGGAAGCATATGATTTTCAGGCTGTTAGAGACATTCCAAACAGGAAATAACTTAAGATTTGGGACACATCATCTAGCAGTACAGTTAGTCTGAGAACGCTCTGCATAAAACTGCATTTTAAAAATTATTTTTCCAGGAATAGTCAGTGTTGCCCTGAAGATAGCATACAAATGAGGGTAATGATTTCTGATTTCCATATGATATTTCATCCTTAGTCCTGAGCTGATGGCATTGGTAAAGAAGGAGAGTTTACCAGTAGATGGAGCTGAAGAAATGAAGCTTTGTGCTGTCGTCCTGTTAAATGAAGGACTCCAGTCTTTGCAATATGGCTTGAGAAACATGTAGGAAAAGGAGATAAAAGAAGATAAATGTAGTGTCAGTAACTACATATTGTTACTGAATTTCAACAAAGATCAAGCAAAACTAATCAATTATGTCAGAAAAAAACCAAAATGGATTTGAGAGAAAGGTTCCCATTGAGTGTGTAACTACGTATTAAAATATCTTTGCATTACAATCCATCTAGTGACATACTGTGATATGTAAATGAATGCAATGCTGAAAAGTTGTTTTAAATGGCAGCTCACTTCATCCCACAATAGTTGATAAGAAAGGAGAGTTGAAATCTTGCATCCCATTACTAAAGACACAAGTATACGACAGAATGCAGTAGACTAACTAGTTCAAAAGAGCATTTGGCTCAACCAAGAAAGCCAAATAAATAAACTACTTTGGAGTTTTCTGGCTCTTTTATATATTTCATAATTTTAATGAAAAGGTAATGCATCAATTTTACTAAGGTAGCTTAGACTTCTTTGCATTGTCTCTGGGGACAAACCCAGGAAGGTTGTAGCTATAACAAAAGCAGAGTGTTGATTCTGTTCTGCAGTAAAGTTCCTCCAGAAATATTTCACTTCACTTCACTCTCTGCTCCAAAAAGCTGGCTGTCTTAAACTGCTCTGTAGTGGGTAGCTGCCAGAGTACTTGACCTTTTTCTGACTTAGTAACTGTCCTGAAGTGGTGGTGAACATACACACGTTTTTTTCCCCACCAGACTCCTCTATAATGGGCTTTTTTTGGGGTGTATAACAGCTATGCAATCTTTCCTAAGCTAAGTGTTTCATCCTAATGGCAGGGATAGCCTTGAGTTTATGGGGCTTGCGTGTTTTTTAACAAACGACACATATGCTGCACAGGAAATGATGTATTTAATATCTTGCATGACCAAGAACTGGAGCTCTGCCTTAAAATTAAATCTCAAGGTAGAAACACTGTGAAATTTTGGGAAACACTAGCAAGAATGGGTGTTGACAGCCCTTTCGTTTTTGGCTTGGCTTTTGGTTTATCTTCCTGGTGCTATGCTACATTCAATTCCTTTTAAAAATGGTAGTATGGCCTTGTGAGATGAGCACTGTTGTTAACTCTGAGAGAATACTTACTCTTAAAGGTGCTTTGAGTTATTTCTGTGTATATAGCACTGATTGCAGAGGGGTTACATACTCCCTCCCTGTAATTTGATACAGAAATACCTCCACCCTGATTACTTTCTCTGTTCCTTTTTTTCTGTTACTTTATTTTGCTTTTCTTTCTTGCAAGATACTGGAGCACTGTAAGATGAAATGTAAACAATGAATGACACCATGGGCTTGTAGGAGGGGTGGGAACAAGGTCAGCATTCAGTGCTTCTTGTCTTCTGTTTCTCTATTGTTACACCAGAAAACTCTTGTAAAAAGCCATGTCTATTTCCCTTGTTCATAGGATTTTCTCATCATTCTCATACCTACCTTTTCCTGGTTTCCTATCTGTATTTTTTCAGCTGTTGTATATTTTGATACTGGACAAAATACAGCACATGACTTGTATGACAATTGAGACCTGAGATGCAAGTCACAGAATTCCTGGCTGTTTGGAGAAAGCATTTACAAACTGTCCCTTAGATACTACATGACCTGTCCTCTCAGCAGATTTCCTCGCACCACAAGGGACTTGTTCCTTACTTCCATAGTTGTTCTGAACAGAACAAGTTCGTTTAACAAACTACTTATACTACCATTTATAGCCACAGAACTATTAGTAAAATACTGATGTACCAGACTGAGCTCAGGGCTCAAATGATAATTTTTACAGATGGATTGCCAATATCTTGTCCAGCCAAATCCCTTGAACCTTCTTGGGAAAGTTCAAGTGACTTGGCCTTTATCACTTCAGTGCTCTTAGAAGTTATATGACATCAAGCTCAGTTCCTTTTCAGTTATTTAGTAGGTTCTCCTTTGGCTGATAACATCTCCATTATTACCTTCTCTAAAGTTGTGTGAAGAAATTCTGGGCAGCATTGTGTAGGAGTTGCCATGGAAGGATGAGGGAAGGTTTAGGCATCCTACAGCTCTAGACCGTGTGTTTTTCTTACCTGTTTTGGTGGGGGTTTTTTTGTTTCTTTTGTCTTGTTGTTTTGTTGTTGTTGTTGTTTTGTTTTGTTTTTTGTTGTTATTTGTTTGTTTTCTTGGGTTTCTGTTTGTTAGTTGGTTGGTTTTTTTGGTGGGGTTTTTTTGGGGGGTGGTGGTTTATGAATTTTTTGTGGGTTTGAGGTTTTTGAGGGAGGGAGAAACATCAAAACTTCTAAACACATTCAGAAGGATTTCCCAGTGCAAATTTCTTAAAATGCCTCTGAAACATGTTCAGCCTGGTCTCTGAAAAACTGGTGCTTATATAATGTGTGATTTGGACCCACTTCCTCCCTCACAGGAGGAGGAATTACTACTTGTTTTTCTAGGGTTTTTTTCCCAGTTTCCACAATGCTTTTGTTGACCAGGAGACTGGATAAATCTGAGGAGCCTTTGGTGAGCTCTGAATAAAGTTTGCACTGGCACTGGAGCCCTGTGTGTCCCCCCAAGCCTCCCAGCTGGCTCCCCAGAAATTTGTTTTCTTCCCAGAATGTGTTTTCCATACACACATTCACTTTGATAAAATGAGGCTGCATTGTGTGGTAGGAGCTGTTCTCCATGGAATTTCAGGCGTGTCTGTTAAGTATAAGCTAGCATATGTGAAAAATAGAGAGGTGTCTTTGGCTTGCTTCTTTGCCAGACATTCTTCTTGGCCTGTTTTTGCAATCTGTTTCCCTTGCAGCACACTTCCAGAATTATTTTGATTAATCTTCCCATAGTTTATTAATCAAACTTCTCATGGATTTTTAGGACACAAGACTGAATCTGACAGACTGATGTTTCACCATTCCTTCGTTCTTGCAGTGTTAAAACCCCTTGCCCAAAGGTTGTCAGCAGAACGTTTGGAGGAAATGTTGGCTTGTAGGGATGAGCTTCTTGGTTGCATTAGTTTTCATAATGGAAAACTTTGATTTTTGCTGTAAGTATTTGTTAGGTGGAGAAGGAGTCGTTTAAATGTTAATGCTAGAGGCAGAAGGTAGGTGTGTCATTAATAATACTACAAGTGTTCTGACATCAAAATGTTCCTGACCTGCAGCTGACCTATGAGTGTCAGCTAGGGAGTCTGAGAAAGTACTCACTCAGAACTTAGTAAATACATAAGGTTTATCATTCATCCCTCAGCTTCCCAGTGACGACCCTGAATAGCAGGTGGGAGCTCTCTCCCATCATATATTTTTCTTAAATTTCAGTATATTTTTTTGTCTCTTCAAATACTGTGTTTGCTAGGTGGTGAAACTTGGGTCATCATTGTACAATATCCTAATGAGTTGCAAAATACTAGTGGAGCTAGTTGTGGGCTTTGGACAGCAGAAGAAAAGCGCTTCTGGAAAGATCCATCACTATATTTGTAAAGTTGGATAACAATAACTGGAGTTTGAGTGTTTCTCAGTGTAGAAAAACATGAAGTAAAGTGTTGAGGAATTAACATTGCAGCATGGATTTGAAGTTCAGCATTTAAAAGGTTGAACATCTTATGAGGGAGATGCTCCTAAGGGTGCAGTGCATCCTTGAAAGTGAGAAAAAGATGGATCTGTCTTTTGGCAGAAAACACTGCATGTGCGCTCACAGCCAACTGATTGGAGGCTGTAATTCCAGTAAAATGGCACCTTATTTCATGCAGCCTGCCATAGATGGGCAATATCACACAGTAGAGACTTGTCATGCTGCAGTAGCAGCCTGCCTGTTAAATTAACAGGCTGTGGTGGTGGCTTGAGTTTATTCAATTTTTGCTTTCAAGATTTAGACATACAATAAAAGGGTGTCCAAGACCTATCAGAAGTTTTGCCCTGAGGCCAGCAATATCCTCTCTGTCAGAGTGATGGCTTCATGCTTTTCCCTTGAGAAACTTCTTGCTTGAGGCTCCTGGCACATAAACTTCCAGAGGTGATAAAAAATTCTGAGGTACCTTATACCTGGGTTTATAATTGTCTTTTAGTTTGGGATCATTAGGATTTCACCTATTTTCAAAATGAAAGCCTGAGTGTCTCCAACATTGTGTTGCTTCAGGAGCTGGCATGCCACATCATTCACAAGCCTTAGAATTCAACCACAAAAATGGCAATGACAGAGTTACCAGTCAGCACTGCAATGACCCTTGTGGACATCCATTAGTCTGCTTCCTTGCCATCTTCTCCCTGGAGAGTACCTGTTCTGCTTGTCTGAAATCTATTTTTGCTTGTCAAATAGCCTCTGGTGTAAAAGGTAGCTGCTGAGTCAGCAGAATTTTCTTGCTTCTGGCTGATGGTTTGTATTATTTATGACTTATATGTTCCAGACAAAGGCAGTAAAGAGGTGCTAGACTTGAAAAGTTATTTGACAAGCAGTAATGGGCCTCTTGGATGGAGAAGGAGGAAACTTTCTTTTTTTAGCACCAACAGTGTTAACAAGGAATTCTTAAAATCGCAGTGGGGTTCTGGCCTGGAATGAGTTTGATGGGTTACATGTCAAATATATTCAACAGTACAGAAGGATGTTTCTGTAACAATGAAGTTGCAGACATGCACTTTTTTCATTGTGGAAGCCAATCCTAAACTACCTTGTTGTTTTCAACCACTGCTGCTACTTCACATCAGAGGGCACTTACCTATCCTTTTTCTTTCAGTCTACGTTAGCACTTTTATGCCCTGTATCTCCACTGCCTCAAAATCTGCCTGCAATAAAGACTTGGAACATGAGTCTCAAAGGAATTCAACATGTACCCTCAATGCCTCTATTTGAGCTATACAAGTGGCTTTAAATATCTTCTCAACATTTGAAGAGGATGGAATGCAAGGTCTCACTTTGTACTTCTCTGGGCTTGTGCGCACTGCGTACAGCAAATCCACCAGTGCCAGTTCAGCACAGCTGTTACCAAGAGCCTGCAATTGCCATACCTGTTACTCATTAAACTGAGCATTCAGATTTATTCTCCAAACTGTGAATAACGTTTTTATCCTTTACCCGGAAGAGGATTCTAAATACATGAATTATTTACCCTGTAAATCTAGAGATGAAAAAAAAAAATCAAGGTTATGAACCTGTGCTTTGGCCTCATGGTGTGTTCAAGTTGTTGCATGCCATATGGGCAAGGCAATACTGTGCATGTGCAACACTCATAAAGTAAAAATAGCTCGTGGATTTTTACTTTACAAACTTGGCACAATCTGTAATTCTGGGAAATACGCATGGTGCACATGTGCTGTAAATTTGTTTTTCTTCAATAGAGGAAAGAATACAAGGCTTCTAGTGTGTTATCAATGGGTTTCCAAATTATACAAAATATGTTTTTGGAATGGTATTTCATGTATGTATTTGGCTGTATTTCACAATGTTGTTAATTTCCTGGGTTTGGTGTACTTTTGTTTTGCAAATGACCTTCATTAGTAGTTACTCCTCTGCTTCGAATATTTTAAATAAAAATATTTATTTTCAGCTTCCGAAAGGCAAGTGAGAAACAAAAAAATCTTCTTGCTAGCCGTGTAATTAGTGGCTACTTTTACTCCATGTGAATTGTGATTAAGTTCAGTTTTCATCATGTGTGTTTTTAAAGAGCTAAAAGAATGTAGCCAATGCTTAAAATATAAAAGCAGCTGTAAAGTGCTCTGAAGAGTCAATATAAAATACTCTGCATGTTGTTTAATGACTAAAGAACCTTACAACTCTTTTAAAATGAAAATTGTGAAGGGATTTAGTTGACTATATTGACTTTTGGCAGACCTTACTCAAATGCCCAGTTCTTAGAAAGCAGCTTCAGTGTGTAACTACCACAGCATTGTTGGTGATAACAGACCAGTGGGTGCTGCATTGTTGCACCAGGGTGAGGGAATGTCATTCCACATCTCCATTTCACAAGTTCTCTTGTTCTAGCAAGAGGCCATTTATTTACTCTTCCCTCCTTTCTGAACAGCAATTCCCTGGAAACTGCCCAGCCTGCCCCAGTGAGGAGCCAGGACAGTGTGGATGTCAGACCTGCTCCTGCCAATACCACGCCTGCTGCAGTCCTCAAGCCAATGGCACCCCTGGGTTCTGCCAAGGGCTGGCAGCCTCCAAACCAAGCAGGTAACTTCCAGAGAGGCTTTTTCTTGTTCACCTGGAGACCTTTGGATGGCTCAGGAAAACAAATTTCACCTTGGGTGTAAAAACAACAGGCTTCAAATGGCTATTTGTAGGTTTTGAGTACAGGCCAGTTTGCTTGGAAAAGAGGAGAAGAAAAACCAGTTTAGCCATTTTAGTGAAACAGTAGCCCTTTTTAAGTCACCTTACAGATATAATTGGTTTCACAAACAAGCAAAATCAGTTGCCTCACACCTCTGTTAAAAGCATTTATACCAATGAATTTATATGTATATACACCCCACAGTTTCATCTTAGTGCTTCCCATTTGGCTGTAGATTCAAGCATATTCCATGCTATTTCAGGTAGGAATATTGACATATGTTGATATTATCAATATACATTTGTTTTCCAAGTGATCTTTTCAGAAGTACCAATTAATTGATTAAAAAAAAAATAAAAAAGGCTGAAGCATTAGAATGTTTATGTATTTGACATATGTAGGTTTTATTTGATCAGGTTGCCAGCTTATTATGTAGGTTTGTGTTACAGAGATGTGTGTAAAAGTTCTTGCAAGGACAATTCACACAGCTACTACCTTTGAATGAACTTTGGTGATTTCTAACCCTTTGAACCCACACCAGAATGTCTTCTATCTGGAAAGCATTCTGTTTTCTTTATGAGCACTCCTATGTTATTAGATAATACAGATATGTTTCTATGTGTAACTGTGAACTTAGGCTTTCATAGTATTACACGCAGTAGTTACTTGGGGTAATTTTTTTTAAGCTGAATCAGTCTTTGGTGCTGAATTAAACTTGTTTAGTAATTTCAAAGGATCTGGGAAATCTATATTATTAATTAAGCTTTAACTTCAGGTTTTTTCTTGCTAATATGAGATGAATAGTCTTGATTCTCTTTCTGACACGATCAATTGCTCTAAATAGCTCTATTTTTTTATTGTTTTTGTTCTGTGTAAGGGTTTTCCCTCTTTAGAAGTATATCCAGTCCCAACATGGAACTATAGAAGCCCTGGCATAAAAAAAAGAAAAAAAAATTTGTTTTATAAAAACACAAAAATGCGTGTTTTATAATGGCTTTGGCACTTCTGCTTGGACGGCTGCTGTGGTTGGTAACAAGTTGATGTTTGGTTGGGCTGTGCAGTTCTGCAGGAAGCCTCAAGATGGCGATGCACTGTCGCTGCAGTACTTTGCTGGCAAATTGTGAGTACTAATGAGGGCAAGTTAAAGGTTCTTAAAATTTAGGTCAGCTTAATTCTAGCTTTGTTTTACTTCTCTGAGTTAGCTGGCACTAGAAAGGAAAAAACCTCAAAATGAACAGTAACAACAGAAGCCCCAGCACTTTTTAAAGTTGCGTTTTTGGTAGTGTATGTGCTTAAGGCAAACTTTCATGGGAATGTCACAATCCTGCGTTTTTCTAAGTGACTGGTTGTGCTTCACATTTGATATAACTTTCTGTCTCAACAACTGATGAATTATTTCACTTGCATAGAAAACACCCATCAGTTTGGGGTTTCTGTAGTATCACACTCATTTTTAGTATGTGGGTAGGTATTTCACTGCTAAATCTTGCTAATGTACTCTAGTATTAACAGGAGACAAATGTTTGAAATAGCCTTTTTTTTCTCTTTTCATGAAGGAGAAAGATTTAAAGGGATTAATTAAACTACATTAGATTCTGTAGTACTCTGAAAATCTGTGCCTGTATCTTGCATAATGTGAAAATCTCTTATTTTTTACATTAGACGTACTGAGTAGGTGGGTGAGAGGGAAAGCCAGGCAGAGAATTTTGGATTGTTATGTTCCAGAACAGCTTAAAGAAAGCATAGAAAGTTCATACTGGGAGAGAAGCTGGTGGAAAGAAATGGTTATGAGGATGTCACTTTTGTGCTATCTTGACAAAGGGTTCTAAGATGCACTACTCAAGTTCCAAAGAAGCAAAGCTGTTATCTCTCCCCAAAAATGTTGGGGGAGCCAGAAATAAAAGATGTAGGAGAAAGAGGCATTGAAGACTCAGAGTTTTCTAAAATTGGAAAATACAGGGAAGATAATGCAGTAGTATAAATGACAACTGCCCAGGAATTAACAGTGTGGGAGGAGGTATGATATCCCAGGTACCAGAGGAGCTTCAGTTGACATTTGCCTCTTAGGAATACAAAGAGTCCCCTATTGCCATGAGAAGCTAGTCTGTGCTTGTCCCCTGTAGGTGGAACAGCAGTCAGACAGGTAAAACTGTTTCAATAATTGAATGGTTTGATAAAATTAGTCACATGTTGAAGAAAAAGAAAGACTATAAGTGTTTCAGAGAATGCTTGGATGTCAGTTCTGCTGTTTTGTTTGCAGTCTGTGAGCATAAAGTTTTCCTTAAAGTAAAATTGCCAGTGTTCCACAGGCCAAACAAAATTTGGCTTCGTAGGCCAATAGGCCTGACAGTTTTAGGAAAAAAAAACCCCTTTGATTTCATAGCTGAAGTCTACCTTAGGAAATAATTAGAAGGAAGATTCAATCTTATGTAAATGTATAACAGTATACTATTAATAGCAGAAATGTATTGGGAGCACAGTTTTGTAGCTCTGATACCACTCACCCTTCTAATGAATATTGTTTATTACATCAAGTTGTTTCCAAAGCAAAGCAGGCATGCCATGGGGGTTTTTTTGTGCCTGGGGAAGGTGTAAGATGCTGATGGTGTGGCATGAAGATTACCAGTGGTTTTATTAAGTTGTCTGACTACAGAGGTATGTCATTTCAGTAGACAGCATCTTTTTGATTATTAGCTGCAATCTCTTTCTTGTATAGGCGACCCAGAAAATACCTTTTTTTCTTTTTTTTTTAAATGAAAGTATTATGGGCTTTTTTAGCTTCAGTGTAGGGGTTTGAGGTGATTCGTTGATTATTGTTTTGTTTTTTATTTTTTTGAGGTTGTGCAGAGATGCCTGAAGGTGTGAGAGGAATTTTGTTGTGACATATGAGCTATATCATGACCTGGTAACAAGATGCTCCAAAGTTGAATGGCTGAGATAGTGAACCTAGCAATGCTTCAGGGACTGGGTTTCTCTCTACAGAAGCCAGTCATGATCCGAGTGGATCTCACAAGGATAACACCTTTGTGCTTGAATTATCCTCATTGGCTGTGGGGGCTATTCATGGAGTACCCATGAATGCTACTATGCTAGTTGCCCACTATGCTGGTGACAGAGATTTTAGTCCTCTTTGGAATAAAATCCTAATATTACAGGATTCCTCAGTGGTTTGCTAGGGGGAAATGAGGGGTGGCTGCCTCATGCTTTTTTTTAAGGTATGGGTAGGAAGCTCAATAATCTTCAGGCTTTTTTCTGTTGTTGAAACAAGTAAAAACACACTGTTACTGTGTGTTATGTGTACAGACTGGAATTTCTAATAGTTCTTACTTCATCTTTGTTGAGCTATGAAGCTCTACTCACCTACCAGAGGCAGAAGATTTTTACAAGATTATATTAAATTCAAAGAATGAAATAACCCAGAGCATCCTGGCTACATTGCAGTGAGCTATTCTACTGTTTGATAACTATGACTCTACGCTTAGGTGGCACTGCTCAGCCCCAAGGAACCCCAAAACATTTTCTAGTCCTGGACAACGACAGGGTGCATGCACAGGAATGGCTTTCACTGCCATGGCCATGCAGCCACCTCATGGGTGAGAGATGACAGCTGCTTGTCAGCATTCCACGGCAACTTGAAAAGAAGTGAAGAGCACTATGGCAAATTGAAACTGATGGGACAATTTCAGAAGGTATAATTGTTGGTAAGAACAGCTACACCAACTGGAGTTATTCAGGAGACAAACTGTTCTCATGGAGAGTGTAGCAGGATCTGTGATGGTCAGAAGCAGTCGGGACTTCCGATGTTACGTTTCTGACATGAAATTGCCTTCTCTTTCCTGACAGCTTTTAGATGCTGTTGCTGGGAGGTGAGCTGCTGATGGCACGGGGACTGTAGGGGCTGTGTGCCAGGCGCAGCACTGCCAGTCCCATTCCCTGGCTTCCAGTAAAGGAGCTGCATAGGCAGTATCCCACTTGTTTGCTGAGGTCCAGTGGGATGGCAGGGGGCCTGTGGGGAGCTGCTACAGCTGGTGGCCAGAAAGGCTGGTTTGCTTCTTGGAAAGCAGTGTTTCATTGCAGTTGATGCCCTTTGTTCCTCGTAGGCTTTACAGCTGAGTTAGAAGAATGGGATGGGGAAGGTTTGTGGTAGAAGTGTTCAAAGCTGGTGTTTTAAGTGACCCTTTACTCAGGTGTGCCAGTTTCCTTTTTCCCAGGGTCTCTCTCAGCCTGGTATCACTGGGATATGTAATTTCCTTCCAGCAGAGCTGCTAGGGAATGTCAGCATATTTTGCAATATGCACAACTGTCAGTTGCCTAATCCTGAGCAAGCACATGTGTTAAGCACATGATCCCTTCTGCAGAGGGAACACACTTAGAAACTGGCTGCAATCACATAAAAAGTACTCCCTGGACAACTTTGTTTTAAAAATTCTGCTATTTCCTTGAAGTTGTTTTCGTGTACTTGGTAGCCTTGCATTTACCTCCTCTGGAGTTATACATAGCATTCTTGCTGCATTTTCTTTTTTATATCTCATTCCCACAATAATATTAAAATTTTAAAAGCAAAAGAAAATGCAAGCCTGTTCCTGGGTGTGACTTGACATCCTGCTCTGCTGGCAGTTTCAGTCTTTGTTTCCTTCCTTGCTACTTATTCTGCTACTTACTTATGTAGAGAAAATGGGATAAAAATGCAGACTATATCTAATTGTGGAGTTTGGCCATCAGGGCAAACAGTATGGAGCTGTGCAGAGGAAGGAAGGCACCGAGATACATTGTACTGTCATTAAAGGCTTGTACTGCCAGTAAGTCCTTAAGGGATTAAGTACCACAAAGGGATGGACTGCAGCAATTTTTATCCTTGTCACTTTTGTTTTTCTGTGTTTCATTTGTAATTTCTCCAGCCACTGTATCAATTTTGTTTATCTTACAGGCTGCACAGTTTGGGTAAGTTGAGTTGATAGCTTTGGGAATACTTCTGCATGGGAAAAGCAACCAAACTATTGTCACCATCAGCATGTTCATAAAGTTCTGCAATTTTGCTTTTAGGACCCTCTCATACTAATTTATTTCCTTTTTAGAATAGGAATTTAAAGGCAGGACTAATTATAGGAGTTCAAGAAGCTACTTGCCCATTGAGGACCATGATCTGAATATGGGAAGGAAACTAGGTTAACACTGCTAGTCGTTAAGACAAATTCTTACGTTGTTGGTAAGGCCTCTGTTAGAAATAGGTCCCAAAATATAAACAGTTCCACAATTTTTCACTGAAAAAGATTGTTAAAGGTTGCTGCTCCATGATGTAGTCACCATTCATGAAAGCAGATAGCCTTCTCCATAAAAGTATTATGATTGACAGGTCAAAACCTTTCTGATCCTGGTCTATGGACTATAATTAATTTTTCATCTAATCTAAATTATTATATCATCATGTGACAGCAAACCACAAGAGTTTGTTCTTACAAGTTAATTAACATGAAGTCACTTAGCCAAGCAAAACCCATTGTGAAACCAGAGTAATTTATAAATGTTAACCTTAATTTGATGGCAGTATGAAATTGTAACACCTGTTGAGTTGGTGAAAAAATTAGTGTGTTTCTAAAACTTGAATGTTTATCTTTAAGATCATAATAATGATGCAGAAATGTACCCCTTGCTTTTTAGAGGCAGAATGGCTTGGTACAGGTCTTGTACCTCAGAATGAGATCTGCTGAAGAGAAACTCAGCTTTTCTGTTACAAACGTGACCTTAGACAGTTTTCCTGTGTTTTGGTTTTGCCAAATTCACGTGCTATTGCACCAAGTTGCACATTTAAATGAATTGCTTGCATTAGTTGGACCGTCATGTATTTCTCTCTGTGCTCCTTTAAACAAAGATGCAGAGACTTTTTGGCTCTATGGTTATTTCACACACATCAAATGGGAACGTTCACTGACTTCCAAAATTTGATGTTCATTGTCTTTGATTTGTTAAAAAGTAACTTCTTGTCACAGACTGACTTGCCAGATAAGTTCCTCTCCATTAGCTAGCACCAGCTCAAAGCAGTGTTGTGTCCTGTTCAGATACGCAGGTGCAGGACATCCAAGAATTATGCCTAGTATTTTTTCAGCAAATGAAAAGCCAGTATTCCTCTGGTAAATGCATTCTTATTGGAATTCAGTGTTAAACATCAGCTTTGTGAAATTGGCAGATAATTTACATGAGACCGGACAGACATGCTCTCTGCAGGCATAGCCAAGCTGTCGAGTTCAGAATAGGAACTAAAAGCAAGGGAGGCAAAATCTTATGTGCAGAAACCTGCCAGATTGGTTTCTGTACTGTCACTGCAGAGAAATAGAACACTATACTACAAGACTCCGTTTTCTCTTTCTTCTTGAGTCACTTTTTCAATAAAAGCAATACCAGTTGTGCCAAGTTTGATGGTATGTGATGTAACAAATCAGAAGGAGAAAGGCTGAGTGAGCCAAAGCCACCATACTAATTTTAATTAAGATGCTTTGCAGCTAATTTACCCAGAGCCTTTCCTGTTGAAACGCTGGTTACTGACACAGGAACTATTCCCTCTAGTTGCAGGGGCTGTTGAAATGAGGTCGAGGTGGCACCTGTTTTGATTTTCCACGGGTGCATACCAGCTTTCACCCAACATTTAAAGACATGATAATGGTTTAATCCATCCTAATCTGCCTTTAATCAGCAAAAGGAGTTTAGCGCTGACTGTGTTTCCAAGACTTCAAAAAAAACCAAAAGAAACAACTATGGAATGCAGGGGTAGAACTTTACATTTGTTGGGGGGAGTTTTTTTGAGGTTTTGTTTTCTTTTTTTCTCACCTTGTACTTGTCCTGTAGCATTCTGCACTAAACTTGTGTGATTTCGTGCGGGCCTGGGAGTGGATGGGTTGTTACATTCAGCCAGTGCAGTGGGCTGACAGCAGAGCTTTTCAGACACGCTGCTTCATCCAGTCATCTGTTTGGTTTTGAGGGAAGGAACAGGAAGATTTCTTACACTATAGATATATTAAGAAAAGTCAGAAAATTGGACGTATGAAGCTTTATATTTTCCATTTATAATACAGTAGTTTGATTGCAGTGAATAAATCACTGAGTTAGAACACTTTAAAATGAAGTTCTGGCACTCCCACTGCTTCAAGTAGCATTGTTATTTATAGATATTACATGAAGGCTGATGTTATGTTTAAGTGAGCGTTAAACAGTTCAGGCTGTTGTATTGTTGCTACGCACCAGAGAACCTCTGTCAAAGTGACTTTGGCACTGCCGCATATCCGCCTTTCTCCCTTTGTCTTCCAGACCTTTCAGCAGTGTTTGCAGTTATCCATGTGCTCAGCGATGGAACAACCTATTGTTAGACTAACAAGGGCAAAGTCACACTGGGATTTTTAAAAAAGAAAAAAAAAAAAGGCAGTTCTTTACCCTGCCTAAAAGATTGTTAAATATTAAACTAGCCATACCAAGGAGTTTAGTGAAAGCAAACACTGTGGGTTTGCTAAACTTAAACCTAATAAAGTAGAAAGTTAATAGTAAGGTACAGAGTGTTTTTTGTTTTAGGAAAAAAAGCAGCAATGACAATACATCAGTGTAAATCAACAGTGCTTTAGAATGTTTAATTAAAAAGAGTGAAGGTGAAGTGAAGCCTACAAAACTCCAAAATTTGGCCACAGACATCTTCTCATGACTTGCAGAGAGCCCAAACCTCTCTGGTACTGAGGTCAGAATAACTCCCACTGGAGTGTATAATTCTTATAAATTATTTCTTTAATTTATTGATTGCATTTATTTATTTTAGTTTTGAATCTTCAGACCACCCAAACTTGCTGTGCTTTGTCCCATTTCAAGTGACAGAGGTGGCAACAGGAAACTATGGTTTGAGATTGTGTCATCAGGAGGCTGATTTTCTTTCCCATTATTAATCAGTCACCATTTGCAATTAAAGACGTGCAAGCATCTCGACACATCTTGGATGCTGGGGCATCTATCTCCCCAGTACTCTTTGAGAACAAAACTGCTGATCATATGTGTAAAATATAAAAAGCAAAGTATAAAACACAAACTACAGGAGAGCTCAGACTGGTTGCCAAGAAGTTGAGAGGTTTTCACTTAGATTGGGTGTAAAAATTTGTACCTACTTTGGCATTTTTCATGTGCCCTGGTAAAATCTTTTCATTGCAAGAAAAAAAACCACCTGCATCAGTTTTCTGGGCCTCATGTTTTTAAATCAAGTGGTTGTGTTTCAGTCTGAAAGATTGCAAAGACAATAGAAACCAGGAAGGAGGGGAATAGAATACATGAACTCAGAGTATCCCCTTCCTCTCTGCAGTAAAAACATCTTGTCCACTAGAGTGTTAAACTTGCTGTTGAAGTAGAAGGAATATATGGGAAATGTCAGTGTTCTATCTAAGCAAGAAAACAGGCCTAATATTTGAAATTCTCTAGCTACAAGAGGAGGAATATTGTTGAGAAAAGTACTAAGAATTGATACAGATTTAAGTGGGGAATTAGTAGTGAGAGTTTTTAAAATCAAAAGCAAACCAACTAAATGAAAGTGTCACCACCAACAAAAAACATGGTCTGTGGGTTGCAGTGATAATGTACCTTTGGTGAAATTACTGAAGTGTTAAAGGTATGTTTGTGGCCTGTGGAAAGACAGAAGTGGCCAGTTAAAGCTATCCTCCTGCTGGTTTTCAGAAGGAAACAAGGAAGATAAAAGGCTAGGCAAATCAAGCAGTAGTGAGGAAGGGAGAATGATCTATGGTAAAAAAATAGTAATAAATCTAGAGAACTGTAGAAGGTTTATAAAGAAGCCAGTATATCAAATAAGGTATTTGATATAGATATTACAGTACCTTACTAGTGTATTTTCTTTAGTAAGAATATGGATGTAAAAGGCAAAGGAAGCAGACTGACTCCTCTTCTTTAGGAAGAAAAATCTGAACTAAAAGAAGCTTGAGTCCACTTCAGAACAGTAGAGGGGAACGAAACTGTGCTAGACCAACAAGGTCTTAATGTGATTACCAGCAAAGAGAAAGAGAATCCTTGTGGGAATGTGGGTACAAATTAGGAGCATGGGCAGGGAGCTTTCTCAGCACTAAATGCCTAGCTTGGTTTTGCTCAGGTCACAGCTCTTGCTTGACACAGTATTAATTTGTGTGGTTTCTATTATGTTGTGCTTAAAAGACACTTTTTGTTATAACATGATGGACTATCTCCTTCTCTCACTTTTTAGTGCTTTAAATAACTTGGAAATGACTGATCTAACAGCTTTGTAGAGAAGGTTTACATAGACAAATTCTCCTCCTGGCCAGTAGTAACTTTGAAGTTAGATAGTGTTCAGAAAAGCATTATTCATAAAAACAGCAGTAATGAAAGCTGTAATGAGACCAAAGAAAAGGGAGCAATTGTGATGTTCATGCTTTTTTCCCCCTTCTTAAGCAAGCAGAAAGGCTTTTTTTAACTACACAGTGCAAATGAGACAGCTGATGTGTCTGAATGGGCTTTGAGATTCAGTAGATAACCCAAACAGAAATTAGCAATACACTAGAAGTTGTGCTGCAGTTTGATTTATGGCAAAAGCAGTCTTCAAATACATTTGGGTTTAGTGTGTATTCCTGTCTTCTCATGAAATGGGATCTGAGAATTGAAAAGACATGTGTGATGACAGAGGAGGAAAGTGCTATTAATCAACACCACTTTTGTTCGTGTCTTCAAAGCTGTTCTGCCACCTTTTTCATTTTTATCTCTTCCTAGGTTTTCAACTTAGCAGGCATTTATAATCTAAAGTGAGCTACAGTAGCAGAGTGACTTGTTCAAGATCAAGTGCCTCTATTCTTAAATTCTTTCCACTCAGGAATGTTGAATGCTTCAAGAATAAAGATGTTATTTTTTCAAGATATTGGAAATTCATTAATTATTCATGAAATAATAGTCTTTTTTTAAAAAAGAAAAAATAAATAAAACTTTAAAAAGCAACCCTTACCAATTGTTATACTTTCTGCTACAACAGGTTCTGAAAAGGATCCAAAAATACGTCAGTCTTGAAATTACCTGATATGAGAAATTTTGGTAAACCAACCACTTAAACAAACAGAAAAAGATATATGAGTATATTTCTTCTTCATACACAGAAAGAATAAGCAAAAGCAGGTATTGAGCCCATATCACCAGGTTAATACCAAGTCTGATTATAGTACAACAGCATTGGTGTTAACCAGGATTTCTCTTCCAGATGTGTTATCTTAGCCTACATGTGAATAGAGGAGGGGATTGCTAAAGTACATGGTAATTTTTTGATTAAACTTTGTAGTGCTTGGCTATATTCTGTAAATAGCACAATATTGGCATTTACCTTGGATTTTCTGTGGATTCAGTGTTGCTTAAATCTGTCTTCTCTGTGAATTAGTATGGCATTTCTCTTTCAACAGGGCATGCAGTGTTTTGCCTGAAAAATAGTTGCAACTTTTCTGTAGGACAGAAGCTGATCAGCATTACATTAATGGAGATGAAGAGAAACAATTTTTCATCTTTTCCCTGGAAGATATGAAAAGCAAGAGAGAATGAATAGCACAAAGCTTAACGGCTCCACAAACTATTTTTTTTGCAAAGCTATATACCAGTGTCTGTAAGCAATGTATGTATGCACTGACCCTGGTGTTGGAGAGCTGCATCTTTCCAGAAGAAGCATCATCCTGCGCTGTCTGATGTCTCAGTCATTGCTTGGTTGTTTGCCTCTGAGTTTCCACTCTGGTCTTAATTTCACTTTTTGATTTACAAGGTTTAGCAAGGCTACACTAAGGCCAGGGCACCAAGTAAACATCCTAGGTTTCTTTTGCCTGTGGTTGCAAACAAAAGGCTATGAAAATGTGGGCTTTTTTAATATGTACTTGAAAAAGAAAGATACCTCCTCTTGACAGGAACAACAGCTCCCATAAACCCATGTTGTTTTAGCTTGTACGTTACCAAGGTACATGTATCATTAGAGGGAAAAAAAAAGCAGAGGACTGTTTGTTTCTTCACTATCCTTACAACAATATCATTTGTGCCTTTCATTTTTGTAAATGCATTTTTCAAACTCCATAAAATTTTATGTCTGTTCTCCAACTCTAAAACCCTGTGTACACATGGAAGTGTGTAGCATATACATTTCTGGAAATGTCAGGATTTTATTTGTGTCGTGCTTTTATAAGGAGGATGTGAACATGGCCTTTGGAGTGCTTCAGATTGGCAGAATGTACTGATCTAGACAAACGTTTAATTTCAGTGTAGAAACAAATTTTGCTTATGCAGTTCTCTAGGTTATATTCCTACACATGTATTGAATGTATGTTCTTGTTTAGTGTGTTAGTAATGATGTATGATCTATTGCACTCACTGCAAAATTTTTTGAGTAGGTATGTCATTTTCTCCTGCCTCTGTTCATACACTGATGTTCTTGGCTTCAGCTTTTGTATCTAAAACAAAATAATGCCTTCACAGGTTGTATATTCTTTTACCTAACTTCTTCAACATGTTAAAATTTGTCCACTACCTCTCCAAGTTAGCCAAAACCATTCTGTGTTATTTCACAGACATTTCATAAAGTAGGTAGGACTTTCTTGGTAACTTGTTGGGGGAGGAGGGGAAAATGAGTGCTTATTACTATGTTCCTTTGAGGAGGCTGGTATTCGCTGGACAACATTGTTAGGTAAATGTTGTTGGTTGCTTGTATTTCAAGTTAATTTACTTGGTACTGAAAGAGGGTCCTCTAAATGCTTTTGGCATTCTTTCCTCAGCTCCTGTCAGTGGATGGACATCAAACAGTATTAAATCACCTGGAACAACTGCCCCAAGTGACAAAGCTGCAACAACACCTCAGCTAAATGAGCAAGACACGTTGGTTCAGCGGGCGGAGCATATTCCAGCAGGGAAGCGCACTCCCATGTGTGCACACTGTAACCAGGTCATTAGGTGTGTATCTGCTTGCTGGAGGCACTCTTTGGGTGTGCAGAATTGCCTATATGGCCAGGCCCAGAGAAGGATGATGAATGGAAATCCAATTGGCAACTGGTCACCAGGGTTGCTCCCCAGGCTCAGTATTGGAGCATGTCCTGCTTAATATCTTTGTCAACAATCCAGACTGGGATCAAGGGCACACTTAGTCACACTTGCAGGTGATTAAGTTGGGAAGGAGTGTTAGTCTATTGGCGTGTGGGAAGGCCCTGCAGAGGGATCTGGACAGGCTTGATCAATGGACTGAGGTCAGTTTTATGAGGTTCAATAAGTCAAAGTCCTCTGTCTTTCACTTGGGTCACAACAACCCCAGGCATCACTACAGGCTGGGGCAGAGTGGTTGGAAAGCTGTCTGGCAGAAAAGGACCTGGGAATGCTGGTCAACAGCAGCTGAACATGAGCCATCAGTATGCCCAGGTGGCCAAGAAGACCAGTGGCATCCTGGCCTGTGTCAGCAACAGTGTGGCCAGCAGGACCAGGGCAGTGATTGTACTTGGCACCAGTGAGGCCACACCTCAAGTGCTGTGAAAGTTCTGGCCTGCTTGCTACCAGAAGGACACCAAGGAGCTTGTCCAGAGAAGGGCAACAGAGCTGGGGAAAGGTGTGGAGCACAAATCCTATGAGGAGCAGCTGAGGGAACTGGGGATATTTAGCCTGGAGAAATGAGGCTCAGGGAGGACCTTACTCCTCTCTACAACTGCCTGAAAGGAGGTTGCAGTGATGTGGAGGTTGGTTCAAAGGAGTCAGCAGGTTTATAGTCAGGTTAGCAGCCAGTAGTTCCTTTATCATTATGGAAATAATGTTCTTCAAGTTATAGGACATAACCACAAGATGTGATGGGGAGGTCTAGATTGGATATTAGGAAAATTTTTTTCACTAGTATGGTTGTCCAGCACTTGAACAGGCTTCTCAGGGAGGTCTTGGAGTCACCATCCTGGAGGTATTTAAAAGATGTGTGGATGTGGCACTTACAAACATGGCTTAGTGTGGACTTGGCAATGCTGAATGAACACTTGGACTTTATGATATTATAGGTCTTTTCCAAACTAAATGATTCTATGATTCTGTTCATCCTGCAGCCTCTCTCACAATAGGGCTTTGTTTTGCTTTTGTGGGTTTTAATTCTTTAGTCACAAGTGGTTTAATTCTTCATTTCAGTAATGCAAAACACTGTTTTCATGCATGATTTGTCTAACAAAACTGAGAATGAAACTACTTTGTAGGAAAAATATTGTGAACTGCTAACGATCACAGTCTTACAGTCTATTTTATGAGAGGACCAGAAAACTGGATGGAATGGAGTAAATGGAAGACCAAAGAAAAGTAAGCAAGTTAGTTTTCATGTACCCATTCCAATAGAATTGGGACTCCTAGCTAGCTGGAAACCAGTCAGAGAGCATAGCCTTAGAAAGACTAGTGTTGATTTCTAAAGTGTAGTTTCTAACTGAGAAGAAAAATAACATTCATAGAAGAAAAGCAAGTGATGTTTTAACAATTACTAGGACTGGACTGATAATAATTTCCTTCATTGCTGTATTTCAAGCTCTTTGATGGGCTCTCTGGCCTTTGGACATTATGATAGCTATTGTCCTTGACTTGTATGACATGGGTAGAAAACATTAAGCAACACAAACACAAGTTTGCCAGTAGAGATTAAGTTAAATAAGTTCAGCTGATCCCATAAGATATCCTGCCGTTAGCCATAATTTTGTATGAAGGAAGAATTGAATGTAGGTTGCATTGTTCAGTCAGTGCTTTATGACAATTAGTCATGATTGTCTCATTCAGGGAATTATAATTGCTTTTATTGCCAGTGTGCAAATCAACCTCATTTTCATCCATCTTGTATTTTATTTCCTCTCTAAAATAGAAATCTCTTAGGATTATTAAGAAATATATATTCTTCAAAAGTGTTTTCTTCTTGCTTATTCAGTCATTTTTAGTGTTGTACTACAAGGGGAAAGTAATGGGGTTTTAGTAGTATTTTTTTACTTGTTTATCTATAACCCATGTTTTCAGTGGACAAAATAAGAGAGCTTGCATTGTTTTACCATGATTAAAGAAAGAGACTTTTTTGTTTAGAAAGTTCTGAAAACTGAGGAACTCCATAAGCTATATAATTTTCATTCATTATAACAGAAAATTAGCTTTTCCACCATGGGTTTTTGTAGCTTCTTGGGCCCTGGCTTGGATTCTACATCAGAACCAGCCAATGCAAATTGCTTGATCTTTAGAGGTGAACTGAGTCCAGCTTGTTTGCTTCCATAAGATTTCTGTTGTTAGCTGTTCAGTTAGCACTGGATTAGTTTTAGAAGACTCTTTACTAATGGGTTGTGATGTTTTCCTACTTCCACCGGATACGTCAAGGAAATAAAAATATATGAACCTAACCTCCTTGAAGCAATAGAAAATACACCCATTCCCAACACAGGTGCACTTGTGCATCTTAATCCAGTTTTTTTGCTTCATTGCAAAATCAAGGATAAATATCAGAAAAGGCATACTTATTTTTGGGATGAGATTCCTTGACCAGTTTGGCCTGTATAATAATTCTGTCTATCTTTAGTATTCTCTCCTTTTTGTTCTCTGGGATTTGGATTTGTAAATAGTAAATAACATGCAAGAAACCATTCACTTTCTTTTTTGTACTGTTATTTTAGTTTTAAACCAAACACAAATTGTACATATGCTGCATCTTTCATACAAGAGACTTCATTGCCTTTTACAGCAGTTGTGGTTTATCAGGGTGCACTGGTGCTCTGTGCTGTTGGGTCTCAGTCCTGAGCAGTTCCCTTCTCCTCTTGGCCCTTAAATCACTTTCTGCTGCTCCTCACTCCCCTATTTTGATCACAATTAATAAAAGGGATGAGCTACTGCCCTCTAAGTACGGCACTGTATTGGTCTGTGGAGCAGCATTTACTCCTTAGTGGATATGTAAGGACAACTACAGAGGCCCCACTTGACTGTACTTAAGCCATTGTCACCTCTGGTAAGTGACACCTTTTCATGAATAATAATTGGTACCCACATCTGACTTCTTTGTAATTTGCTGTTGGTGTTTAAATCCTTATATTTCTTTATATATTAAATGCTTGCTCAATTATTAAAAGCAAATGTTCCGAGATGAGTTGATGTGCATTAATCAATGCCAAATATGCCTCGTGTTCACAGCATACAGTGGATGTGGAAGACTGCAATGGCATTTTGAGTTCAAGTTTTAGCATAATTACACTTCATGCCCTCAGTGGTAGCTTTACCTATGAAAAGGTAGGAGGAGGATCAAATGGCATTGCATTGTACATCTGTTTTGAAGCCAAAATGCGTTCTGGAGTTGGTTACTTTACACTCAGGCATAGAATAACCATGGCTGGATGAGCCAAAACCTTTCTTAGAGACACCTTATAACTTTTTAATATATCTTTAATTATTCACACAGTGAATTGAAGGTTCCAGTTTTTTCCAAAGCTTCATTAAGATTTTCTTTCCATGTCTAAAACAATGAAAGCTGGAGGCAAACTAAATTTCTCTTGATCTACTTGCTGTGATGGTCTGGCAGACTTCTGGCATTTCCTGATGAAGACTTCTGGTTCCCAGACAGTCTTACCAAGTTCTGCACTGCAAAGTTGGCAGTCTTTGAAGTCCAAATGTGTTTTCTCTGGATCACCATTGAGAACATACTCTTTGACATGTCTGCTGTGAATGATGATTTGGCTTTGTCACCTTTTCATAAAGCTTAATTGTTTTAAAAGGCAAAAAGTATAAATGGTGCTTCCCTTCAGCACCTCCTGTACAAAAATTGTGTACTGTGGCATTTTCAGAGGAGGAGAAGAAGAAATTTCCAGGAATGTAGAACTGCTGTATGGTTAACTGTGAAGTGATTGGCCTTCCTAGCAGATGTGGAAATCCTTTTTGATCTCTCTACCACCAAATTTTAGTTCTGGCTTGCTATCATAACACAAACCACATGAGAAACTGAATTACTGGCCTAGTAATGTATTACATCACGTTTGTACTGATGAAGTTATATTCAGTTACAAGCGTTTAGTAATTGAAATTGCACTTATATTTCATATATGTTGCTCACTTCTCCTTTCAGTTTGCCCCAGTATCGTTGTTACATGCAGAACCTGGATGTTTGAGGTGACTACTAAAATAATGTTCTGTTTACATGGTCTAGGTGGTGATGCTAGAAATTTGTTCAGAAATACTTGGTATGTCAAAGTTGCCTGGGATAGGGGCACATTCATAGCTAACTGCTGCCAGTTGGGTCATCCCATATCCCATTTATACAGTAGGAACATGGGTTTTTAGCACTTCTTTTGCAAATATGTTCTAGCTGACAGAGGTACATGGAATTTTTATTGATTTTGTTTTTAAACAGGGAAGAAATGAAGGATGAAGCCGTCTACAGCCATCTTCCTAGCATTGTATCCCCTAGCTACTTCTGTCACATTGAGTGAGTGTGGGCATCCTGCCCCCTTACTTAAAATTGGGACTTTAAAGTCCTTTTCAAATTAGTAGAGGAAATAAATACCTTTCATTACTGGAAGCTATCATTTTGATGACAAAATTATGCAGAGACCGGGAACACCTCCAAGTTCTGAATATCATGTTTTAGTGTATTTTACATGGCAGTTTTTTTTGGTTTTTTGGTTTGTTTTCTTTGTTTTTTTTTAAATTTTTTTTCTTTCGTGTGCTTTGGGGCAGCTTTTAAGTTGCAGGTATCATTAAGCTGCAGTATCAACTTGACATGTTTAAACTGCGGCCTGATTGAAAGGAAAATTGTATTTAGAAAGTGTTCTTCTGGACATGTGTGCACATGGAGCCAGTGCACTAATGGAACACCTCGTAGACATTGTGCAGGGCACAGCCCCAGCTGTCTGGGGGCTTTGGGAGAGGAACTCCATAGGTGCACTCTCAGGCTGTTCCCCGTCCGTCTGTGTTCCTGCGCACTGTCCTGAATGGCTGACCTCAACATGTCAGGGCTGTAAACTCTGGAGAGCTAAATGCAGCAGATGTAAAAATTCCTTCTCCTCCTGTTGCTAGCATGCCTGCTTCCCATTGCAGAGCCGAGCCTGTCATTTCAGTGCAGATGGCCAGAAACTCAATCCTACCTGGAGCCGGGAGAGCGTCTTTAGTGTCAGCCCCGTGTTAACGAATCTGTTAAATTAGCCTGTGCTGACACGGTGCTCTGAGGGCACTTTGTTGTACATAAGGGCTTGTATTGTTTGATCAGTACATAACTGAGAGGGCATTGATGTAAAAAGGTGCTTGTAGAGCAGAGGGAGGGTATCAGGTTAGGTCAGTGTTTGCACTGCTCAGGCATCCGCTGGGAGCGGGGCTGGAGAGCTGTGCTCAGCCCCAGCTCCCTCCTTAAAGAGCTACAGACTTCTCTTCAGGAGCCCTTTTTCACTGTGTTCCCTCCAATAAACAGGGGTGAATAGAAGAAACTGGCCCAGAATAAATATGTTCATCATCTTACAAGGCGTTTGGGTTATCCTAAATCTTTGAGTCTATCCTAAATCTGTTTGAGTCCCTTGTCTTTGACTTCTCATCCTGCTGAAAATACATAGTGTCATCAGAGAAAATGTAGACGAGAAACCCTATACTCTATCCCTGATGAAGTTGCCCTCTTTCCTCAGCCCACTTATATTTCCATTTTAGAGTCAACATAAACAGATTTCAAGGCAGATTTGGGGGAATTGTTTGGGGTTTTTTTCTTGTTTGTTTGGGTTTTTTCTTTATTGCTGTTGCTTTTTTCATATTAAAATCTTGCACAAAAATGTTCTCATAGCTTGCTTGGTTTCCAAAATAATTTTTAGCAGCAGGTGATCATTTTAGTACCTTTCAGGTTTTTTTCAGTGCAGTATTCGATCAGAAAAAAAATTAAGCACTGCTTGAAAGAATTACATCTTTATTGATGTTGGAAAAACAGGAAATCTGGTGAGGGAGATGAACCACAAAGTTAATCTGAAACCTGAATTCTGGAAGGTTGAGTGTTGATGGGACCTTGGAGGTACCTCTTTAAAGTAAATATGTTCACTGAAGAGATTAACATGCTGAATTTATTTTCAGATGAATATAGAGGCAATGATATATACCTGGGATTTATGAGTTACAAATGGAGAATTTTTTGTTGACCAAAAATTGATAAATTTCTTTTCTATTAACTGCATTGCATTAACCAGACAAATGCTATTAAAAGTATTGTTATTTTGCATTTGCAAATGATAGAGGAAGTTGTGTGTTTGGGGAAAAAATGGACCTATTTTAATACAAAAAAATCCTCTTATAACTAGGATGGATTATCCTGTAAGAAACTTGTTGGATAGGGACAGTGATTGAATTTTTGTCTCAGAATAAACTGATGTTATCTGCTCCTACTGGGGTCAAGTCTATTTATATTTGTAGTCTTAATATGAATGCAGACTATAGGAGAGCTGATCATATCACTGAGTCAAATATCTCTTTGCAAGAGATGGAATTGGGAACATGGGAAACATTCTTCTTCGCTTCCCTAGCAGACACTTCAGCACTGTATTTAATGTAGTTCTAAAATAAGATTTCTGAAATGCAGTGAAGTGAGAAGAATTAGTGTTTATTGTGGGTGGGCATTTCTAGGAGAGAGTTCAATGGAGATTGATACAGTCAACACTCAGAGCTTTCTTAGAGCCTGTAGGAGGGAAGAGGGATGGAGCAATGTATGTGTGAGAGAAGTGTAGTAATGACACAGAGCTATTGCAGATAAATCTATTAACCACTTTTGCAGGAGCCAGCCCAGGTGCATTTGCTGACAATATCTCTTCTCTCTAATCAGAGGACCCTTCTTGGTGGCTTTGGGAAAGTCATGGCATCCAGAAGAGTTTAATTGTGCCCACTGCAAAACCTCCATGGCATACATTGGATTTGTGGAAGAGAAAGGGATGCTGTATTGTGAGGTCTGCTATGAGAAGTTCTTTGCCCCTGAGTGTTCAAAGTGCCAGAGGAAGATCCTTGGGGTAAGTGACCAGCAAGTGGCCTGGTTTTTGGTGGGAACAATAATCACAGTGTTCAGTGCTTCTCTGCTATGAAATTTCATTTCACCTGGCCCAGTCTGCATTCTTTCAAACATACTCCTGACATACCTTTTCTGCTCTCATCACATACAAACTATGTATTTGGATCTTTTAATGTTGAACTTTTTCAGTCAGTTTGAGAAAAGGTGCTATAGTCTCCTTGGCTCTTCTAAGCTCAGCTCCTGTTTCCATGAAGCTGTTCTGTAGCTGTTGCGATTGCCAAATTTTCCTGAGCAAAATGCTTTTAATTGGCAGATTTTTACAGAATGGGAAAGGGGAAGTGAGCGAGGGAAGTAAAAAGAAAAAGTCTTCCTTAGATGAGCTGAGCGTTAAGAACATACTGCTTGCTAGATGTGAAGTTCTGAAACATTCTCAATGTTAATGTAGACGGAAAGACACGTTATCCTACTGGACACTGATATTGCTCCTTTGAGCCTGCCAGCTGATCGGCTGCTGTTTCGCTGCAGACAGCAATGTGTCTGCATTCTTGTGTAACTGGGGTCATGCAGGGCTCTGGCAGCACAATTCTCAAGTCATATTTGGCACTATAGCATATTCCAAACAACACAGAGCAGTCACAATTTTCTCTGTAATGCCTTCTGATTAACTCTTCATGGATGTCAAGAGAAGGCAGAGATGCTGCTTTTCTTATTTCAGGGGACCATTACTGTTGAGATCCTGATTACAATTAAGAATTTGAACAAATGAGTTTAAAATTTATCCAACTCTTTGTCAAACCTTCCAAAAATCCTGAAGGATTGCTCATGAAAAATAAGGAGATGTACCATAAAAAAAGCACCTTATTAAGTGTAACATCGCAGAACTTGTGTGCACAACCCATTTTCAAAGTAGCAGTAGGAAACGTAGTGTTCTTGAAATGAATCAACTGTGGAAGCATGGCTACCACAATCTAGTCATCACATCGAAATAATGTGTTCCTAACACTTTTTCTAATCCCCACAGGAAGTTATAAATGCTTTGAAACAAACTTGGCATGTTTCCTGCTTCGTGTGTGTGGCCTGTCATAACCCCATCCGCAATAATGTCTTTCACTTAGAAGATGGTGATCCCTACTGTGAGACTGGTAAGAAGCAACACAACCAAAGTTTACTGCAGCTGTGCAGGAAAGCAGAGCTCAGTAAGGTTGGGAAAAAGAAAATAATTCCCCTTTTCTCAAGCTGCACATTAGAAGTGCCCCAGCAACTTCAGGTAACTTTGATATGTCAATTCAAAGCAACACCTGCTGCTGTAGACACTTTAAAGCTTGCAGCAGGAGGAGTTAGTGAGGATTTCTTTATCAGTTTCAGCAGCAGCAGGCTTTTTGTCACTGATTTTTACCTATTCCTGTTAAGTCCTCAGCTGTAGTGTCGGTGATACATCAAAGTGTTAGTTTTAGGGTGACCTTCTGGTTGGCTTTAAAATAATCTGAAGTTTATGTAAATCTTATTATTTACCAAACATAAGCAAATGTCAGTGGAGTAATGTGTTTTTCTCTGAATAGCCTTATTCACAGCCTGAGGGGCTTCCGAGAGTAAGCAGTCTCTCCAGGTAGTTTTTGTGCAGGATCAAGGATAAAAAAACTGTCGGGAGCAAAATACAGTGATACAATTACAGTACTTGAAAGCCTGATGTACAGTATTACATGAATGATGTGGTCTAGAAGTTCAGAGCATTTCTAGTTTGCTTTTTAGCACTTCCAGCTAATCATAACGTTTTTTGCAACCTGTTCCAGTGCCTCACCACCCTCACAGTAATAAAAATGTCTTCTAACATGAATGTACTGTTTCAGCTTAAAGCTGCTCTGCCTTGTACTGTCACTACATGTCCTTGTAGAAAATCCCTCTCCAGCTTTCCTCTAGGTCCCTTCAGGTACTGGAAGGTGGTGTAAGGTCTGCCTGGAGCCTTCTCTTCTCGTGGGCTGAACAACCACAACTCTTTCTGCCTTTCCTCAAAGGAGAGGTGCTCCATCCCTCAGAGCATCTGTGTGACCTTCTCTGGACTTGTTCCAGCAGGTCCACATCCATTCCATCTTGGGATCCCCATAGCTGGATGCAGGACTTCAGTAGGATCTCAGGAGAGGAGAGTAGCTGTTTCAGAATCCCTCCCTTGCCTGCTGGCCACTCCTCTTGTGGTGTAGCTCAGGATAAAATTGGCTTTCTGGGCTGTGAGCCACACTGCCAGGCCACGTTGAGCTTCTTGTCAACCTATTATTATTAGTATGAACAGTTATTATTTAAGTTGGTTTTCTAGTTTGCTTAAAACTTTCCTTGTACCCCTCTGAGCTAGGAAAGAAATAAACAATTTATAAAACAATTCCTACAAAATGGAAAAGAGACAAAATTCTATCAAAATTACCTGTTTTCACAGTGTGTGCTGTGTTGAAACTGTCAGATGAATCCTTGTTATGGTTTTCCTTCTACTTTTAGGAACATTGCAGTTTCACTAGATGTAGAAATGGATGGACCAGAAAAGATTTAGTATGAAATTCTAATGACCTCTTGGAGCTTAGATTGCCTTCTGAGCTGTTCACAGTGGGTACTAGGGAAAGTGTTAGGTGCTGTAAGCATGAAGGGAAGTAGGCCAATTTATCCAAAATTTCTCTTGTCAGAGCTGCCTTAATGAGATGTTGGCAGATACAAAAGACACAGTAGGTTATTGCTAACTTGGTGACAAATGTAGGGTAGGGTGTTGCTCCTATTGAATTTGTGCAGCAGCAGAGGAAACAGTTATATGAGCAGCATCCTCCAATGTGACAGCATGGTGAAATTTCATCCTGAAGCAATGTGAAGCCCCTAATCCTGAAACCATTTGATGATTTAAAAATAGTACTGGAGGAATCAATAATTCCCCTTTGGGTGGAAAGCTCATGACAGGGTTTGTTCTGTTAAGGTTCAATTCTTGTTCCTGCCGCCAAACGACCCACATGCCATGCAGTGCATTGATTTGTGCTACTGTTACAATTCCTGTGCAAAATGTGTCTTTTTCTCTACTGCGAGCGGGAAAAACTGTGGTGAGATGTCAAGTATACTGCACTTGCAAAGTTTATTTCTGAGATAAAAAGTTATTAGCACAAGTTAATGCAGACACAGTCTGTGAGGTGTTATTGGCAGTGATACTTTGTAATGGCTCTGGCTCACTAACTAGATGCTAATTTGAGTTATAATAATTTTTCAAAGACTTTCGGTCCAGCTGGAATTATGAGTCTATGACTAATTTTAAAGAAGGAGTAAATGTCATTGCCAACTTTCCTTCTTCCTAGTGCAAAGGAGAGTTCTAATTTTAAATCTGTGTTTGAAATTATAACAGCATCAGCTATTAATATTAAAGGGAGATTAATCTGCAGAATGTTCTGGGTTTAGATGTTGAGGCTAAAATTAAAATAAAAGTCCAGATATCAACAACTTTGAACTTTTTTAAGTGCAGAGTTAGTAGCCTAGTTTTGAAAATGCTGTGTGCAGGAAGCACTGATATGTGACTATGTAAGAAGTCTGCCTTGGAAGGCTTCTGTGGTATCACAATTCAAGCATGCAAAAGAAAGCTGATGCCCTTCATTCTGCCTTATCTACTGCCATTTCTTCAGAAGAAAAGCCAATAAACTTATCAACACAACCACAGGCCAACTTAAAAAAGGTTTCAACTGCTGGCACCAGGAAAATATCAGTAAGATTCTGTATGTCCACAAATGCAAAGAGCTGAAAGAGTATGGTCATGAGACTGTGTCCTTCAGGGGTTTTGCACAGAACTGTCATACCATTTGATATTTTTTTTGTCTTTCTTCTTAAACCCTTAGAAATTAATTCCATCAGCATGGATTAATAGAGGTGATTGGTGAAGCAGTTTCTTGCCATTGGCAGCTATCGAGGGCTTTGCTATTCCGGAGCACTTGTGTCCCCCATCCTGCTGAGATGTCTCCTATGATTAGTTTTCAGGAAGGTCATCACACAAAAACACTGTCTTAGTAAGCAAAACTAGGTCTTTTCTCTTGAGCTTGACACATCTGATGATCCTCTGTGGGCTCTGTGGCAATAAGCATTAGCATTTCAGCAGATCTATATAGTCTAGGTGAGAAACAAAATCCACTTTTACCCCACTTCCCACCCATTGTAATTCTCCTTTGGAAATGACCCCTGGCATCTAATTTCCCTGTCAGAGGCAGAGTGTTGCTATGGTAGTAACACTCTGTTACTGGTAGATGGAGTCCAAAGCTTCATTATGGCTGTCACTTTGACTGTAGTTCATCTTATGAAGACATAATGTTGCATGACGTGTTTGCCATGGTAGTATGCTGGTCCCAAATTCTCTCATGTTATAGCACTAATGCTATTGTTGTCTCTGCAGGAATAAAACATTTGCTTCCTAAAATCCGGTGTTTGAGAGTTGAAATAAGTGAAAAAGACCAGACAGCTTGGGCTGGGGAATATGCGTGGTTCAATGACATTTGTTTTAGTCGCTGCTCCCTAAGATTGCTGGAGAAGCTTCTTGTTCTTCATAATAATGAAGGGGAAGGGTTTGTTTGTTTTGGGGGTATTTTTGCTTTTTTAAAAGCCATGTAAATGTACTTTAGTGACTAGAAAGGTGTTCTGACTTGATTCAGATTTCTAAACTCCAATTAAGACAGAAGCCTAATGATTACATGGTTTTGAGTAGTGCAGTCCGGGGCAAAAATTGTGCCAGAATGTAGGTCAGAGTTCATTATTCTCTGAGAAGGTCTGTAGTGTGAACAGCTGGGGTGTGCTTTCAAAACAGAGTTGGAGAGAACGTAAGGAACACGTAGAGTTCACATGGGTGCTCTCAAGGAGTGCATTTCCCCCTCTCCAGCACACTGTTGATCTCAAGGAAATGAAACACTAGGAAGATGGAAGCATTGCCCACTTGAAAGGTTAAGGAAAAGAATCGAATTAGCAAGAAGTCAACATCCCAGGCTTTCAGTCTAGGGGCTCTTTATTCAGGATACTCAGTCTAATAAACTTCAGCAGTCCAAACCTATTGCCAATGAAAGAGCAAAGCTCTCAAAGGGTCAGTCCTGCTTTTCTGCATATGCTTTAAGTGCTGTTTGTATCTCTTTGCAGATTACTATGCCCTCTTTGGTACGATGTGCCACGGCTGTGAATTCCCCATTGAAGCTGGAGACAGGTTTCTTGAAGCCCTGGGCCACACTTGGCATGACACTTGCTTTGTATGCTCTGTAAGTAAAGCTGACCTGCCTTTAAACAAACCCTGGCAGCAGTGCTAACCTGACCCATATGGGAGTTAACAGCTTTAACTTCTCTCAATCCTCTGAGCCCAAACAAAAAGTGCTTTCCCAGTTATTTGGAAGGTGTGTTGCTATTGTAAGCCTTTGGCGCGGGTGCATGTGAAGGTGTCCTGGATCACAGCCCTGTGTCCCAGCATTTAACCCTCGACATTTACTTCCTCAGAGTAAGTGTTGAAGGTCATAAGGGAATGGGCTGTGTTTCCAAAGTAGCAAAAGTGTTTTTGACATAAGGACACTGTAGCCAAGGTATTGCTTGCTAATATTGTATGACCAAAAAAAAAACCAAAAAGAGAAACCCCAATCTTAATGATTGGGTTTTTTTTTTCTTAAACTCTGAATCTAACTCCTTAACAAAAGGGTAATTCTTACTCTTTGATTATATTTATGCATAGAAGAGTACCATGATTTGGCATTCTAAATAGTTATGCCATAATTCATCCATCTGAATTGGGTGTTCTTTTCTTTTTTATCCCGTTTCAGGTATGTAGTGACAGTTTGGAGGGCCAGACTTTCTTCTCCAAGAAGGACAAGCCACTGTGCAAGAAACATGCCCATTCTATCAACATCTGATACTTGGAGCTCGTCTTGTGTAACAAATGTACCGAGCAGAATGGTTAAAATGTCCATGTTCAATAATTGGTTAAAATTATTTATATACAATTTATCTAAAATGGAAGAGAGATGTGGAAACTTGCTGAAGGAATTGTATGCTGATTTTTCAGAGTGTTTATCATTTACAATTTTGCTTTGTAAAAAGAAAGGTAATAAGGAATTGCACCCAAGCCAAACAATTAGAGTGTCTTTATCTCTACGCTTCACACATTACTGTATTTCATGATTTTATGACCACATTTATCTCTGTTTCATTATGAGAAGTGAAGTATCCATAAAAGTAAATACCTGATATTAAAAGTCTCAGTCTTGCTGCTATTCAACAAATAAGATTGGATTCAGCAATCCCAATCACTTTCTTTCAGTGATGTTTTTAAAGTGTGTCCCAGAAGTTTTGCAGCTAAACTCCATTAAAATGAGCTCAACGTAAAGATAAGATTACACAAAAGATATAGTTCAAAAACTTGTAATTTTTTTAAATCTGATATTTGTATACAGGAAGCCTCCTACACAATTACATGTACCTGTGCCTTTGCACTTAAATTTCTGATGGGTTTGCAAGGGACAGAGGTTTTTACAAAGCATTTAAGTGGCTATGCTGGTGAAAAAGAATATTTAGAATATGCCACTTAAAACATAAATGGAATACTTTTCTTATGTACTACCAGAACACTAGCCAAAACCCTCTGCTGCTGAGGGTGTGTTTGATAGGTGAAAATGTCAGATTAAATCTTAAGGGAGCAGGGATTTCAACTCTTCTGTTTGCAGTTCAGGTTTTAGGTAGCTTTAAGGGCCTTGTAAAGGGGAAATTGTGCTGAATCTGCAGGTAACAGTGGTATGTGTCCAGAATGTGAGTTTCTGGTATTGAATGAGGGAAGCTGCTGAAGTGCAACTGAGGACATTGGTTTTTTTCTCAGTACATTCTTTACCACGTAGCTCATGAATATGTATATTGGTGGTGTGCCAGCTAGCATACTGAAAACTTAACTTTCTTGCTCAGTTGTTAAGATTTTTATTACTTTAGGATTTATTTTTCTCTTTTCTTCCAGATGTAGGGAATATATTGTTAAATTATATTCCTTTGGTTTAAGCAGCTCAGTGCCTCTCAGTGCAAGGGAGCAGAGAGACAATTATACATTTGCCGCGAGTCAGATCTGCCAGTTCTATGGCTTGATACGAATTTTGCGTCCACACAGAGAGGCAGCACAAGACCAGTGCACCAGCTCAGTCCCCCTTAGCCTCAGATTAGAGCTTAACTGGTTTAATTGGAGCAATTGCAGGCAGCCAGGGTGGAGGTGGTACCCCTCTGGACAGGATGAATTTGCTTCATAGAATTGCACAACAGAGAAGGAGACTCTGGGACCAGAGCAGATTCCTGAAGGAAATTGAATTTACTTGCTTGTTTGATTCACCTGGGATGTCAAAGCTGAATTGTTAGTCTTTATTGCTCTTTCTAGTAAGCATTAAAAATAACCATTTACTGGTTTTGTTGTTGTGGAGTGGGTTTTTTTACTGATTCAACAGATGGTTTTATCCATAAAACCATGGGTAAAAAAGTCGCAAAAATTTGCCATGGTTGAGTAAAGTAATTGTAATGAGGAACAAAAAATATCAACAAATGAGGGGGAAAGAAAACCAAAATTGCTGAACTGAAATATGAAAAATATTTGGCTTTTTTAAATTCAGTGAGACAGATTCACATTGTGAGGCTGTTTCATTTTATTTCCTGAAGTTGTTTTTATTCAATATTACCACATTTCTTTTTTAACTTCCAGTGGTACAGAAGAAATTTGGTAAATTTGGTGAATGTTGGTAAATACGAAGAAATTTGGTGGTACGGTATAAAGCTGTTTAAAATGTTTACACTCTTGCAGATGTACCCTTTTGTGAGTTTGGCTGAAAACAGAGGGGTGGAAGCAGACTGGACAAGATACAGTAACATATAAGCCAGGTTACTTTTAAAATTAGGTGGAATGTGGAGAAATGAGACCTGCAGACTGGGTTTCATTGGAGCATTATTGCACATATAAGAGGAAAGAGGGGGGAAATGCACAGGAAAAGGCGTTCCGTAATTTCTGCAATTCAAACCTTGCAATTTTAATGTAGGATAAAAACTTCTGTTTGTCATTGTCCTTAAAATCCAATTAAATTTTGTTTAGCTTCATAATTTAAATTTGAATTTTACTTTTAATCCATATGCTCTAAGATTTGAAATTTTGCAGTTGTTAATGAATTTGAGGACAACAGCCTGAAGGGCTCCAATAGAACTGCTTTATTTAGCTGCTTTGCCTTTTAATTTCTGCTTTTATCTATTTGTTTAAAATTTTAAAGGAAGCATAGAGTCACTGATAGATAATGAATATTTAATGGCTTTACCAAATTATATAAATCAATTAAAAGGAACATAATTTTAATATTTTAAATAAGTGAGATTTTAGTAGAGCACTTTATAATAATGCCATATATCTCACTGAATATTTATTATCTTTTTTGTTGTTGTTTTTTAGAACTATTTTATCCTGGTATTATTTTTATTTGTAAGCCTGCCTTTACCTCTAGAATCTTTTGGGATCTGAGTGTATGTGTTTAAATACACTTCTTTCTACATGAACATGTATGCACATGCATTAAGAGACAGAAGTATATATGTGTATTTGAGTGCAGACTTGACATTGCAAAAAATCATTTAGGGATTTCATGAGATTCCCAACTGTTTTTCATACAACACACATATAGCATTCATGTTATGAGGGAATGTTACAGAATCAGGACAGATATATCATTGACCTAACTACTATAGATCTTTGCATACATTTTCAGTCATTGTTTTTCTTCCAAAACCGCCTGTGAGAGAATTTGGCTTAAATCTGTTTGAAGGTAGAATGTCTTTATAAGTGAGTAATTGATCCATGATGACTGTTTCAATATATTGTAATGAAATAATTCAGGATTACATGTAAATACAAATGCTTAATATAACAATGCCATAAACTTAAAAGCAGGAGTTGAGTTGTGGTTCAGGGAGTGTTGGTCTGTTAATTGCGTACCTATTTCTTCACAGAGCTATTTGCATCATCTAGCCATGTCAGCTGCTTTGCAAACATTGTTTTATGCTAAACTACCAACTGTTAAATCCTGTTGATTTCTTTGCTTATGTTTAATAATCTTTGGCATTAAATTTTGGCTCTTTGTGTTTGCAAATTTAATTATAATTGAAAAACATAACAAGCAAATAAACCCTACTCAAAACCTAAAATACTCTGTCTTCAGTTATTTTGTGGTTGTTGGATATTTACTTTTCCTGAATCATAGCCAGTAAAGAAAAGCCGTGATTGTACACATGAATAGATAGCGTTTGAGCTGCTCATTCTTCAGGTTTTGTGGGTTTTTAAGCTTTGTTTTACAGGGAAGGACCAGTGAGTCCTGGTGACACCAAGGTGACCATGAGCCAGTGATAACTCTTCTGAGGCATGGAAGACCATGAGCCTCCTGGGGTCCATTAGGCAGAGCATTGCCAGCAGGTGGGAGAAGTTATCCTTCTCTGCTCAGCCTTGGTGAGATCCATCTGGACAGCTGAGTAGAGTGCTGGTCTCACCAGTACCAGAGACATGGCTGTACTGGAGTAGAGAGCAAGGAAGATGGTGGGGGGCATGGAGTATTTGTCATACAAGGAGAGGCTGAGGGAGCTGGGACTGCTCAGCCTGGAGAAGAGGGGACTCAGGGGAGACCTCATCAATGCCTGCAAGTTCCTGGATAGGGGAGTCATGATAACAGAGCCAGGCTTGGTATGTAGTGAGAGGACAACTGTGAGGATGGTAAACATTGGCATGGGTTGCCCAGAGAGATTGTGGAATCTCTCTACTTGGAGATACACAAAACTTGACTGGATACAGCCCTTGGACTAGTCAAAATCCCTTTCAGCCTCAGTGCTGAACACTGTAGAATATGTAACAATGTAAAGCTTATGTTGGTCAATTATTGTTTATTTGCTAGCGTTTCTCCATTGCTACTGCCCATCTAGAATACTTTGCTTTGTTTCTCTGGAAAGGTTTAATATTTTTCCGAAGTTTACATTGTCCAAGGAAATACTGCCTGCTCTGGCAAGCATTGTCTGATTCCATACTTAGCCTTGGCATGCAGCAGTCTCTGTTTTCACTGTGGGACACTTAACTATCTGCTCAAACCTGGCCTGTTCCTTCATGATAATACCAGTCTGGTAAGAATCCCCTTAGCTGAGCATCTCTTAAACAGGCAAATGCACTGTTGTTTTTTACCTTTATTTACACAGGCGAAGGAAAACACTGCACACAGCTCTATAAAACTTAGAGGCAACTTTACAGAAAACTTGCCTCCCCTTCAGTGTTTAGGCTATGAGCGAGACAAATGCGAGTCTATTTGCAAACAGTACATTAAGCTCCAGAAGCCAAATTTTTAAAGGCATGAAGTCTGCATTTGACATTTTAATGGCAAAGGATTGGTTTCTATCAATCACAACATCATGTAACATTAAAATGCACTGACCAAAAAAAAAAGAGATCTGTCATTCATTCGTTAAGATGCTGTAATCCAGTGTAAGATTTACAGGCTTAAAACGCAATGGTGTGTTTTCACAATAAATCCACTTTCACTGCTCAGCACAGAACAAATCTCTCTGTCACTCAAAATATTTGCTGGTCAAAATGCCCTATATGAGATCTTCAAAGGGTTTCTCACAAAATTGCATATAAATCCTTTTACCAGCAAAGGCTTAATTTAGGTTCAAGTTTTACTTTCTTGGGACGTTGGTTAATATCTTGTGCTCAGACAAGATCTTGGTTATATCAGAAACACATAGGGCCTAATTTATTATTAGCAGTCTGGTGTTAATTAGGGGGAATTACCAGAAATAGTTTGCTTGATGGAAATTTATTATGGTATCACACTTTACTGATGGTGAAATAGGAGTCACTGAAAGAGTGCAGCTCCTTCTCATAACCAGCTAATTAATAAGGTGCCAAAATTCCTCTGAGAAGGGTTTGGTCCTAACTATGGGAACCTCACAGAGCAAATGGTTCCTATGCAGTATTTAAAATTTAAAAGAGGAAAAGAGACACAAGAAAAAGCTGCCCAGCAGAAGTCTCAAAAGTGGTATGGCTTTTTCTTGAATTTATGAAAGAAAATATTTAGCTGTGTTTCCAAGCTCATTAAAGAATGGCTTTTCTCAGACAGAAAACAACAGCTAATTTATAATCTTGATTGGTATGCTTGAACTTGGTTTTCAGTTTCACTTGTGCGTACTGCACACTACAGCTTGTAATTTTATGAATTGGGCTTATAATGAGCTTTTATATTACTCTTTATTGCTTTGCTTAATGGTCTTTTTCATTATCATTTGCCAGGAAAGTTGAGGTTGGCTTAGATGGGAAACCGAAAAATAGTGCAAATCTCTGATAAGCCCCAATCTATTTTATGTATGGCAGTTTGGGGATAGAAAACCATTGTGTCATTAGAGATCTCATGAAAGTCGTGTGAGAAAGGCATGTTATAGTAAGATGGAGTGGAAGCAAAAACATCTCTAAAGAAATTTAAATTCACCACACTAAAATTTATGCTTGGGTGATTTTTAAAAAAATGCTTAAGATGATAGGGTATGCAATTGTAATAAAGCACTTTTGTATTTGCACTGGAAATACCTTGAACTGTTGAAAAATATCAAGCATTTTGGATATGCTTTACAAGCTTTCTCCTGTACTGTGAGACTAAGGATTGTGTAATTGTGCTATGAGTAATATTCACACTTTCCACAGATCAAAGTTGTTTCCTTTTCACTTCTCCTGCCTTTGCTTTGCTTTTTCTTACTTCTGGGCAGTGCCATTGTTTGTTTTAAAATACTTCATTACAAGATAATCCTGTCAGGTGTATTCCTTATTTCTCTTTGTGATGCATCAATGAAATGTCAAATGTTCCTTTGGTAAATATAAACTTGCACTAAATTTTGGCATGCTTTTCGAAGTGTCAAGTTTTCCCACCCAGAAGTTTCCGCTGGAAAAATAATTCAAGATACTAGACCAAAATGGTAATTATATCCCACATAAAGTCTTTATTTCCCTTGAAATCCATCAAGCAAAAGGGAAACACATGAAAACAAGTATAGGGCCAAAATCATGAATAACCTAAACAGTACAACCTCACTGATTTCAACTTATTCCCCTCCAAGTTAAAAATTACTGGTGTCAAAGCTACTTTAATTTTATGCTCATATTTGTTCAGTGAGCAATCTTAGAATTAAGATTTGGACCTTGGTTTTATCAGGATTGTCTTTTACCTAGGATTCAATATTGAACTTACATTTGGCTTTGAACAACCACAGTGAAGTTAATCTGCTGTGTGACTTTTTTTTCCACACTTCCTATCCACTGACAATCAGTAGAGGATTACTGGGAAATTCAGACAAGTGTTATCTGGAGAAGAAAATAGGCCGGACTTCCTCTGAACTAAATCAGTGTGTATAAGTGGAAGTTAAAATATGCTACAATAAGGCTACAAATTTGTCTTTAAATCTTGCATGTCATTTTTTTGATGCTTCTTTTTCATTTCTTCCAAGTGGGTGTCTGTGGTGGCAATCAGTTTCTAAATGTGCTCTGATGAAGTCTATGATATGCTAACCCCCCCCCCAAAAAAAAGTATTTTACAACACTGTAGAGTTTTGGCCTAAGTTTCCTAATACCATAGTCATCTTAAAGGCAGTTGCATGACTGTAAGTAGGGGAACCTTGTGTTTTTCTGCTCAGTGGTAATTAGCATTCAAGGATTGTGGTGTCTTGTGGGAGCACTGCATCGCTATTTATACAACACAATGTATAACCAAGGAACTGGGAGTTATGATTTGGAATGTGATGGGAGTAATGTGGTGATCTTTTCTCTGCTACACAAAGGGTGAAAACAGTTAAATGAAAATCAGTATATGTGGGACCTGTGGATTACCACCTGCATCCAGACCTCAGCTTCTTCCTTGGATAGGTCCTGCCACTGGCAGGAGCTACAATCCCAGCCAGTCCATCCCAACAAATGCCCGTGCTTGCTGCTTCTCTGCCATTCATCTCCCATCCCTGCAGCACCCAGCAGCACCCTGGTGACCCTGAGCTTTTGTTTTTCCACATCCAGAGACCCAAAAACATGTCTTTGGAGGCTTATATATAGGTTAGGTTTTTTAATTAGTTTACATGCAAGGATGTAATTGCTATTGAGGGCGAGTGTGAGCCTACTCTTATCAATATGTGTCTACGTTAATGTAATGACTTATTTTTCAGGGAGCATGTTGAGAGGAGACTCCAACTTCTTCCTGGCAGTGGTTTGCAAAATCAACCAGGATGGAAATTGGTATTCGAATCAAATTTTTTGAACAGTTAAAATGTTTGCTATTCTGTCCTTCATGTCTTGCCATGATGTACATATAGTAAGCTCCCATCTTACTCCTGGAGGGGAGCAAAAGTGTGCTACACAGGAATTTTTAATTGTGCTTTCAGTCACTGTAAAGACAGAAGGGAAAAGTCAGCTGCAGCAGAGGGTGGGACTCAGGGCACGGTGACAGGAGAAAAAAGGAGGTCACAATAGAAAACAGTTTAGAAACAGGGCAAGAGCTTGTGCAAGTCAGGCTGTTTTGTCAGTTGTTTTCTTGTCAGAGATTGATGAGCACTGGAAAACTGGGATGATTTGGACATGGTAAGGTAAAACAGCAGCCAGGAGCTGAGTACGCTCCTAAGGGGGAACCTAAGGGGCACACAGACCTTGCAGCCTCATGGGTAGGGACTTTGCCCTCTCTATTCTGCATTTATATTCATCACCAAATTGTGCATATTTTTCTTCTGCCAGCTTTTTTCTTTGAGGTCAAACAGCTTTTTTTTAATCTTCATGATATACACGAGCACAAGCAAATCCTTTTATGTCATCAGCTGATCTGGGGCTGCCCAGAGGCTGAAGTGAGATTTGTTTAACTTTACAGTGCCAGCTCCTGCTTCAAATTACGTCATCCTGTTCTGTGCTGTCTGCAGGTAGCAGCCTTATCTCAAATTCCCTCAGGGCTTTGCATCTCTGAACTTCTTCCATCTCTTGGCTTGGCCACCTCTGCTAAAGCCCACTTGAAGATTCTCCACAGCAGCTCCATGGGGCTGTGAGAACAGAATACACTTTGAGCTGCTGCAGCCCTTGTGCAGTACCATAGCTTGAGGGGGATGAAATGGGTTGCAAAACCTCACCTAATCCCTAACATTAAGTCTTTTGTGTATTGCTATGTGAAAAGTTGGAGCCTCTGTTCTCCAAATGCTATTTAAAATGCTCTTCAGTGAGGCACTGAGTGCTAGAGTGCCACATGTCCCTGTGCAAGGGGCATCCAGCTGCTTTGGAAGCTGACACGTTTCTGGAAGCTTTTTGGTGTAGCTTATGGATAAAAAAATTCATTGCTTCTTTGGGTCAGTGGGTTATGTAGATTCGCATAATTTCCTCTCTGTCAGCTCGATATTATTAACTGCTTGAGGATATGATCTCCCCTTTGTCATTTTGTCAGTGCTGCCTTGTTTGGAGATCCTGTCCATCTGGAAGGATGCCCTGCCCCTTCCCTGGCCAGCTGCCCCACCTGTGGTTTGAAATGGCTCTGCACTGCTGAGTACCCCAGCTGGTTGATGGGGATGCTGGAGGAGTGGAACACCTCATCTTGTGCAGTCTCAGGCAACTCTGCTTTGGCCAGGCTGGTGTCCTGGACCACAGATAGAGGAAGCATCCAGGAGCTTCTGCTGTTCCCTCCTTGTCCAAGTTTCCTTCACCTGGAGCCTGTCCAACCACAGCAGGCTCTCATAAGGCAGGATAGAGATGGGGCCCTGAAAAGCACATGGGATAAACTTACAGAACATTTTAATACACCAAGCATTTTCAGTATTTGGGAGTGAAGGACACAGCTGAGCTTAGTGAAGTGCATTTAATCATAGAGAAAATGGGACAAGAACTGCACAAACAAATATTTATCCATCAGTGTGCTCCCTGCTCCTCACCAAAGAACTTGGTAATGTGATTGTGTCAGGTAAGCCCAACATGCTGCATGATAAAGACTGTTTAACTATACATAGTTTGGTGTTTATAAATAATAACAAAAACAGTGTAAATTTGCTTTCGTTTTGATCCATCAGCTTTCTAGGAGCTTGTTCATCTGAGTTCCAGCATCCTTAAAAATTAGGATCTACATCTCAGCCAAAACATGCCATGAAGGCAGTGGTAGTGCTATGGAAAACTGGAGCATGCAGTAACCAGAGGTTGTATCCAAAGAGTACTGAATTGGCACCATCTGCTACATAACAGGGTCTTACTTTTCAGCCTTCCAGATGTTCTTCTAATGGAGTATAATCCATACAGCAAAGACAAGCTGTTGTGTTTATATCAATGCTCTCGGTCTGGTTGAAAGCTCAAACTGTTAGAGGTGTGGGATGTAAAAGTAAATCCAAGAAAATATTTATTAGCAACAAAGGCCAAGCACAGCAGTCAGTGATATGACCTGAGTAGTGTAACATCTACAGGGCTTGTGTCTGTGCAGCTACAGAAATGAAGGCTTAACCCCAGCCAGCAACTAAGTTCCATGCATCTCCATGGAAAAGAGCAAATAGAGATGGAGAAGGAATTGACCCTGGAGAAGAAGTGGTTCTGGCAATTCAAGCAAAACAAGATCAAAGAGGAGATTGCTTTCAGGTGAGGTAAGCTAAATATTTTGCTTTTTCCCTAATCTCCACCACCACCTCCAATCTTAGACGGAAGCATTTGTTTCACTTTTTTTCATAAGATAAATTAGCCAGGGATATTAAGCAAGCTGTTTATTTTGTATTAATTCCAGTAAGTCTGGTTTTAATTTTCTTTCTTTTGCTATGGTTGTCATACAGATAATACTCTGCATATGTATGCAAAGAATAGAAAACCTTATGTTCTGCCTCATAAAGATGTAAAACACAAAGCACAGCCTGCAGCCCTTCTCTCATTCTTGGTCACTGATTTCTGACAGAGCAACTCCATTACAGTACTCTGGGATTTGTGGCCTGGGATTTGGACAGGGAATTGCCCACTGGAATAAGGCAGAGACTGCAGGCAGTACTGTGCTTGTGATAAGGACAGTGTGCCTGAAACCCCACAAAGCCCTGAAGCACGTGCTTCCTCTTAAACATGTAAAGAAGTCCTTTGCAGATAACTGCTGTATTAGGCTTTGACTTCAAGCACTCTGTCACAGGTGTCTTTAAAATAATATTTGTAAGGCAAGTTTATCAATGTTTATATTCCCAACCATTTTTAAAAAATTATTATTGTTTTGAGACTGAGCAGGTTTCTTGTCTTGTGTGCAGATCCAGGCAATCTGCACATTTTCTAAACTACTCACATTTGTCATTATGTGTAGAAGGTGGGTTTTATCAAAATGATTCATAACATTATTATTGCACTGCATGGCTGAATTTGAGGATGGCAACAAATGTAAGTGATCTTGAATCAATACAATTGCTTATGTGATTCTAGTTCCAGTGTGAATATTCTCCTGAAAGTTATGGCTGCCTGAGAGCCAGCAAATAGCAATTTTTGGTTCTTGATACTGACATATTTAGTATTTGAAATTATACAGTTGCATAGCTCAGAAGAGCTGCAGTTACTGGGACTGTGCTATCCTGCTGCTTCCCAAGTCTGTGTCTATGTGCCAAGCACCCTGTGGAGTAACAAAGCTACCTTGAGTCAGCAGCAGTGACTTCTCAGTTCTTGTTGGACCTCTTGTTGAGGTCTAGGATGTCAAATCTAAAATATGCCACTAATCTAGAGCTGGGCAGAGTCAAGCTAAGGGAGTTTTATACTGGAATTAGAGGAGGAAATAGATATTTATAAATGATGTGAAGAGAAAGCAGACCATCTGAAGCTGGTTAGGTTTGGTTCTGTTGCAGACACAGCAGCAGAGAGAGGAACTGTGCAATTGCCACAGGGCCTGGCCTAGATGGCTGCAGCTGCTGGTAACCATTGAATCTTTTTGTAAGAAAGCAGCTGCTGTGTTTCTAGAGGATATCTTAAAACCCCTTGTGTTTCATCAGAGTTTCCCCACTTGAGCTGGAGAAGTTTTTCCATGCATGATCTCCTTGGATTTGTTCACCAGTCTGCCCAGCTGGAAGGCATGGTTTTCCCTCTGCAGTGCCATGCAGGAGCCAAAGGCAGTGCCATGGAAAGAAGTACAACGGGACCAAGTGGCCAAGCAGCCACTTACCTGTGAGGAATTAGACCACCTTCATGCAGGAGAGTTGGCTTAACTTTTAAAACTTGGTGTGAGAATTACCCTGTGTGCTAGAAACCTGACACCTGCAGTTTCACAAGTGAGTCTCAGGTGCCCCCCAATCCACTGGTGCACAGTAAGAAATAAAAGGTTTGCAGAGAGACTTAATTCAGTGGCAAATTATTCTAACAAAACTGATATCCCAGAGCTTGCTGGGATAACTTGCCAATTGTGGCCTAAAATCTTTGCCATAAGGCAGGGAAGGACATGGATATCTTCAATGAAACTAGGTTCTGTAGCTCTGGTTCCTAGTTCATGACCACCCAAGGTAAGAACAACCCCATCACGTTTACCGTGCTTTCATTTCAGGGGTAGTTCAGGCTGCCATTGCTGTTTTGTGGTGCTCCCAGCTCCCCTTTTTCCTGGGAATACCACAAGGAAGACAGATGCAGGTGCTTTGTAAAGGAGAAAGTAGACAGCAAATGTTTGCATTTTTGCACATCTCAAAGATACTTATCTTAAAGATACTGTCCAAGAACACCTCTTCAGAAATGAGATAATATTACAATGCCTTTGCACACAGAATACCCAGGAATAATTGAAGGGAATTTATTTAATTGTAAAGACCCGAGACTGTGGAATTGAAAAGGCTTTGGCATTTCTTTCTGAAGAGACTACATGTAAAATTTCTGTATAAATGATATATAAAATTATATTATCTTATATTTGCTCAGAATTTGGAGCCTCTCTAATAGGTACCGTCTAACTTATAAATGTCAGAGCCCTTCCCAGCAAATTTCACCTGTAGTATATTATATTACACTTATGCATAGCCAAAATTACCCTTCCTAAGTAAGTTTCAGCAGGGATTTACAGCCCTTGTCTTCTTTACAAGAATAGTTCACACTAGCATGTGGTGTGAGTTTACCCAAGTGGACCAAGATGAAGGGAAGCTCTGCCTCAGATCTTGATATGATTATTTGCCCATCTGTGTAGTCCTTCTTTGAATATTGCCAAGATAGCAAATATAAAGTGGCTTTAAAATGTCAAAGTCTTTAATTAAAAAGCAAGCAAAACAGTGACATCTGAAGCTAATACCATGGGGGGAAATAAAAATAGAAACGAAGCGTAGGTAAGGACTTTGATATGATTAGTCAAATGCCAGTGGAGCCAAAACTCAGGCTCTGAGGGTATTTTGAGGAAAGCAGTTAAAGTGATGGTTGCACTACCTGCTTGCTGGGTGCTAGAATTGTCAGCAGAGCATGGGTCTTTTTCTTCCAAAATGCTAACACTGAGAAACTGGAATAAGAGAGGCAGTTCAGATGTGTGCAGCATCTCCTGGGGCTCCCTCTGCCTTTCCTTGGGCAGAAAACGAGCCAAAAAGGAGCATGTCCACTCTGTGCCACAGAGCAGCTGTGGCTGAAGCCAAGACCTCGGGAGAGGTATTGCTGTAGTGTCCCCAGCCTTGGTCAGCTCTAGGAGCCGTGGAAGCAGCCTGAATACGATTGCTGTTCCAGCGATGAACATTCCAGTCCTGTTCTCCCACCTGTGCCCTGGCCTCAAAGGCAGGGCAGGAGCCACCCACTCATCCCCTTCCCCACTAGTGCCTCCCCACCTTGCACCAGGGTGACCATCCCTGCTCCAGGCCAAAGGAAATACGCCCCAAAAGGCAGGAAGGTTAGCTCATTTGTTGCTTATAGCCTGCAGTCTTTGCTCATGACAGCGACTATATTGGGAGTTTTCTTGGAATACGTGGTTGTACATGGTCATGGGAGTTCTTAGAAATATAATTTCAACTCGCTGTGCTCCTAACAGATGCCAGAGCATTCAGGCTCTGATCACACTTTCCAACCTTGCCCTCATCTTGGAGGCACTCCATTCCCTTCCTCCCCACAGACAAAAGATGTTGGGCTGTGAAATGCAGGGGGCAGTGATCTGGCAGATGAATGAGGTTTGTCATACACATTTCAACACTTGTCACATCTCCCAGGAGATGCTTGTTACCCAACGCGAAGTGACTGCATTTGAATGCAACACCAAAGGACAAATCTGCCCTTTGAGTACTCAGCCTGCAATCATTCTGTGCTGGTCCAAGGGAAAGGGCGACTTCTTTGTTTGTTTGTTTCTATACAGTAAAATGGATTTAATTGGGGGGGGGTGTCTTTCTGAAAGCAATCCAATTAACTGTGGCTCTTTGAAAGTTGAAAAAGGGGAATTGAAAGGGATATCACACTTCTTTTAACTAGCAGTTTGCAGTCACTTTCTTTAGATATCCTCTTTCCTAGCTGATATTTCCTCTGATTTATTCTGCAGCAGAAGTGGATCATTTAAGTGAGTTTTATGTAAGTCCTCTTGGCCGTCTTACGGTTCTCTGCATGTTTCAGTATATTCCACTGTTAAAAATTTTAAAAGTAGGTGGGGAAAGAGGAAATTTCTGGTTAATATATAACAATTTCTGAAGTCAATGTGCCTGGACTCAATTTTTCAGGGCATTTTTCCAGACGTCTAATGATGCCAGAGAATAAAAATAGCCAACTAGCGGGACCTTTCCTAAAAACTCTTCTGCAACACTGCAGAAGTTTCATGGCCCTCATTAGGTCCTTTTCTACTATCACTGAGGAGAAAAAAAACACTATCATAAACACATAGGAAAAAAATAAAAATGCTGTATCAAACTGTTATAGATGACTAATTTCTTGTAGCAGAAAGAGTTGAGGTTAATATGTATATATCTTTTTTGTAAAATCACAACAGTCATGGTTGACTAAATGGTCTAGCTGAGCTTTGCTTTCAAGAATAGTGGAAATGTCAGCTGAGCAATTGTGTTCATTCACAGCAGACCACAGGGAGAGCAGCAGGCTGGGCTCACACACCAGGCTGGTGCTATTATTATTGCTATTACACACTCTGTGGGCAAATAGAGGTATGTCTGGAACCAGGGTATGCAGTCCCAGGGGTCTCAGACAAGTTCAGATGCAACTGTTGAAATATCTTCGATTTGTAAAAACACCCTATTAATTTTCAAACATATGTATTTTGGATCACAAATATGAAAAGCCTCACACTGATAAGTTTTATAAAATTCAACTAATGAAAAACTAAATGTGTGAAAAATGAAAATAGAATGAGATGGGGATGCTTTTCAGTTTTTTCATTCTCTAGCTTTTGAGGATATACAGCAAAAAGATGTACATCTTGAAAAGAGTGCAACTTATGGGTTGTATGGGTTTGCCCATGAAATTAATTGCACTGTATTATCTTATTGGGATATTGTGCTGCTCAGATTGTGTAGTCTCTATTCCTAAAAGTTTTTAAGTCCCAACTGAATCTCTGAATCTCTGAATCTCTGAGCAACCTGGTGTGGCCTAACTTCTAGCAGGAGGCTAGGCCAGATACTTCAGCAGGTGCCTTCCAAACTGAAATTATAATTTTAATTTCACACTCTCTGGGAAAATTTTGTGTGTTTATGTGTGGGAAATGTTCTCCTTGACGGAAAGCAAGACTTAACTGGACTAATATATAATTTTACACCCTTTCCAGCAAATCTTGCTGAAAATACCATATCAAACCACCTTCCATTTAATTAATAGTTTTCTATGATTTTAGGTGTGAATGAAAATATTACAAAATGTAGAAATTAAATAAATTATGAAACACAAGTGGGTAATGACTGAGTAGCTTGGCAACTGAATTAACAGGATAGTGTGAGCTGTATTAGCTTAGCTTGAGCTATGTGTATTAATGATAATACTCTAGTCAGGATCAGCATTATGAGCTCTGCAGTTATTGCTAAAGCAGAAGCCAATCTGCAATAATTCCAGGTTCACCTCATTCATCCCACCTATGATTTATACCAGCTGCCAAATGTTATCTATGAAATTCTTACTCGTGTCTATATTCTTATTCCTGGTTTGGATGATAAGAAACTATCTGTGCTGCTAATCCTTATTGTACCCTTTTTTCCCCCTGTCAATTATTTTGTGTTATTACTTACGGAATTCCAACAACATGCCTGGAAAAAATGTATGTATAGGAATCTGAAATCTTATGCGTGTGCCATTCATAGTATTTCAAACTCTTCAGGAAAATATTGTTTCAGTTGGCCCAAGCTGTTAGAATGAGCATAGGGGAAATGCTTACTCTTGCCTCCGTGCATGTGTACATCTTGTTTTAACCTGACTCCAGCCCTACATAGCAATGTTCACGGAAAACTCCACCAAGGTCACATTCCACATATTAGCTTAGCAGCTGAAGGATGCATAAATTCAACAGCAAGAGAAAAATTGAATTAGGTAAAGGGAAAAAATGACTATTTAGCGATTTAAAGTCACTTAGACCTCAGCTGGTTTGGGTTTGAACACAGAAAATGAAACTACATGGGCTTTATGTGAAATCTCTTCCATCTGTTTCAAACAGGAAGCCAAACTTTTTGTCGTGTGGTTAGATATGAATTTTTCAAACATGTTTTTCATAGATCCTTTCTGAGTTTATTGTGACGCCTTCCAGAGGTCACGGTACAAGTCACTGTAAATAGATTCAATTACCATTCTTGTACAAAGAGAGGGGTGTACACAGTCACTGGAGTAATCCTAGTCTGACTTTGCAACCTTTTGTGGTTGTTTCAAATAACAACGTGAAAATTTTCATCTATGTTTCCTTTGTCTTTGGATTTTTCCAAGCAAGTCATCAATTTCCTCTTCACCCACACAGTTACCCAAATACTTTATTTCAAGACAGTGATTTATTTTATAAAACTGTTACTAAAAGGATCCAAACTAAGTTAGAGTGACTCTGGGAGATGCTTTATGTATTTTGGATCCTTAAAAAGACAGCTGATTTGAGAATAACATGACAGAAGAGTCCCTTGTCATCTTTCAAGGGGTTATATCTAATGGATTACGATTTTTATGTGGCAGAGAGTTCAGCTCATTGTGGGTTGTTATTTTCATTTAGGAGAGCATGTGAAATTCTGATAAAAGATAATCTTTGCAAGGAAGATGTAAAGCAGAGAAATGATCTCAGAAGCTTGAAGGAAAGTATAATTTGGATTCATGTTGTTTTCCAATAATTATTTAATGTGCGGAGCCTGCCCTGTCTCTTCTGGCCATGTAAAGAGATACCAGAGCAAATGCAATCACAAGGTTTGAGGTGTTCATTACTGCAACTAGAAATATGTGCAGTATAAAAACCCAAATCATCGCAGTTTAGAAAGAGGTCCACAGGTTTATGGATAAAACAGCACCTGGAATTGTTGTTAGCTCCAGATAAAAAGTTTACTTTTGAGAAGAATTTACAATAGGTGACATTTTAGTGGTTGGTTCTAAGACTAGGATCTTGCCTCATGAATTTGCTGCACAAGAGATAGAGAAATACACATTGCTACAGACATTATTGCATGTAATATTTTTTAGTCATTAACCATTTCTAAGTTTGATCTGTCATTTGCAGAACTGAAAAAAATCGGTGTCCATGGGCATTTTAGTGCTCAGGAGAAATTGGGATTGCGACTGTGAGACACTTCTTTGCATTTGGGCAGAAACTTGCTCTACTGCTAGAAATAAAAATAATGGAGAAAAGGGAAAAGATTTTTCTTATAGGTGATTCAAGTTTCTTAAAGTACCATTAGAATGTACTTTAGAGTTTTACATTTTAGAGAAAGTCATGAAAATTACACTGTTGAACAGATAAGGGCAGAATGATAATTGATTATATCATATTCCATATGATTTCCTGGCAAATCACATGGGCTCTCATGCCCGTATCAAGTGTGCTTGTGGGTATAAATATATGTATGTTTACATATGTGTGCGTGTATGTGTGTGTGCACTTGGGTTTCTGTAAGATGAAACAGCCCATATGCTTTTTCCTGGGTTATGCCCAGCACATTCATTTAATTATTCAGCGAGAACATACACTACCAAGTTCTCGGACCTTTTTCTTTTATTTCTTTTTCTTTGTAAAAGCTTTGATACTTTTTGGCACTGGCTCATGTAGTCAGGAGAGTGCATTTAATGGTCCAAAGGCATTTTTATTACCCTTTAAAATGTTTAACAGAGTTTCTGTATAATTTCTCAACATGTTCTATTTGTTTATTTCTGTATATTTTTGGTATAAAGAGGTAAAATTGTGGTGTAAGGTTTTATTACCTTGGCAGTGTCATCATTAAAGAAGTACCAATCTTTCCATTATGCGCCCAATATATTTAGGAGCTTACATTCTGGACATGGAACTTAATTCCCAGTGGCTGTCCTGATACAAATGTCCCAGTAAGATGCCAATCATTATATTCTTTAATTAAGTTTTAAAGAAATTGGCACTTTTAAATAGCTCAAAATCTGGTTTTCATTTTTTTTTCTTGTGTGATAAAAAAAGACATAATTTTTCTCTAAACGTAAAGGGATTTAGAGAAACGTTACTTTCTCTAAAGTAAAGGGATTGATCCATCACTTCTCAGACATTATCTTGGTTGTAACAGGACATAATCTGAGATGAGACTAAAGCTCATGCTCAGTCAGTTGCTGAATAGCTTAGCCTTGCTTTTACCACTATGAGAGAAATGCAAGTGGACTGTTTGATAGGAAACAGATGAAAATTAAAATGCATATAATCTGGATTTTCTCATATGCTACACACAGGGAAAACAGCACATATTTGGTCTTTCGAGTTGAAAATAACAGCAACATATTAGTCACTAAGATCATATATTGTCTATGTTTCTGTTTGCAACGCTAATTATTGGATTTGATGTTTTTTAACTCTGCCAATTAAATATTCTAATGTGTACTTGATTCAGTGCAGATTTTTGACAAGGACTAATCAGTAATTAGGATTTGGTTATAAAATCCATTTGAAGGAGTTGCACCGAAATGTTGGTTTCTTGTATGAGGAAGTCAGACATCACTATCTTGGTTTTGTAGGTATAGTGGCCTTATTAATTCAGCAAATGTGAGCGTAGCAGACCACCTTCTAGACACCTGGTGGGTGGCAGCACAAGCACTTTTTACTGCCTGAGTTCCAGTCTGCTGCACAGCTCCATAGAAAGAAATGGTTCATGGTTATAGCAACTCAGAGTCAGATTTCGTTTTTGAGCTCTGCTGAGCTTTGCCTTTCAATAGGTAAGGGGGCAGCTACAGCAACAAGCTCCTCAGTATTTGGAATCTCTTTCTCATCATTATATATATTTTGTAAGGATTTTTTTTCTTCTTTTTTGGCAAAGAAGACATAGCAAGAGGCCAGCAGCACAGTTACCCTGTAGGCTATGAATTCCCCTTCCAAATGGTGCTGAGAAGCTGCTCTGCAGATGGAGCAAACCAGCAGATCTGTGGTTTGACCCTGACTCTTTCACCCCCTTGCCTACCACATGCAGATCACAGAGGTTCAAACAGATGCTAGATCAGAGCTCGAGTCCAATGCTACATCAGAGTCATAAATACAGCAATTCTATTACAGAGTTCAGTAATTTCAAGTTTAGTGCTATTCCCCAACTTGGAATAACTCTTTAAAGGGACCAGTGCTTGGAAAAATACCAGCATCAAAGATGTATTCACTACTGTCCTGGTCTTACTAACTGTGGTTCCTCTCTTTGGGAACAAAATGGTCAAAGTATAGCCATTACATTTTAGATGCCTTCTGTTGCACAAAAAATTCCAGAATTGTTAGTGCATGTTGTGAACATAGATGCAGAACATATAAAATGTATGAACATGCCTATAGGTATACAGATAAATACATACATACATATCTGAGAAGTTAGGAGTGAAGGTGAAATGTTGCTTTCTTGTTCAGTTTGCAGAGTGAGTCTTTCAAGACTTGTGCATCTCTCCTGGAAGAAACTGATGGGAAATAAGGAGGCTGCAGTAAGTCATCCATATTATATGATATCCTAAACTGATGGGAGATGAGTAAGTGCAGTATCAACTCCTTTTATCATTGCTCAGGATTTCCTGCTTATATCCTTGGTCACTCCACCTCTCCGTGGTGGCTTTCCCAAAGAACTAACCTTCCCAAAGCTGTGGGGCAGTGCACAGCCAAGAAGCAGGTCAGGCCAGAAGCTCCTCCTGCTTGTGACTGGTTTCCCTGCCTTGGGAATAGCTACAATCCCCGCCCATCCTTGCACGCTTGGGATCCGCAGTGAGGAATGTGACAGTTCATAAATCACAGCGTATCAACTTCTGCTGGGTGTTTAGGAGCCAGTCCCAAAAGCCACGTGCTGCAGAGGAAGAGCCAGCCTGATCTCGGACAAGGGAAAGAAGCAATCAGATCCCTGCTGACATTTGGAATCTGCTGCCTCAGAAACCGTCATTTTTTAATGCATGACTGAGAGCCTTATTTCAATTAGGGGTCTGTGCCATTGGCTATCAGCTGTGATGTTGTGGAGTTTGCTGTGACAGGGTATTCCCTTTTCCCAGACCAGAGTCTCCACTCAGTCTCTTGACAGTCTGCCAAGCTTTGCAACTGGAATGTGTGAAGTTCAGTTTCGAAACAGTTTCTTTCCATCATTCCTGCCTGTTTTGATCTAGTATGTGAAACAGGTTTCTACTTTTGTTATAGGATTCTTATTCATTCTTGCCAGATCCAAATTCATTATATAATCTAGCAGCATCAGATGACTGCCTAAGAATGAGTAGCAGATGCATCTCCTGAAATACAGAATGCTTTGCTACAGCCATGCATTGGTGACTTGACAGCCACCCCTACATGACTGGATTTGTGGCAACAAGGGCATCAAGAATTTCATAAAACCAAAACCAGATGTAATGAGTCCTGAAGAGGGTGTGATGTAGAGCTGGCCTGCCCCACCATAAAAATTATGGGGAAAACATTTGTCCTGGCACAGCCACACTGTCATGGTAATCCTTTCCTGCCTAAGAGCAGCTCAGGACTACCCTCTCTGAGTCATAGCTATTGTCAGCATCAGTCTGCTTTCTCCATTTACACACTGTTGTACTGCAGGCAGACTCTGCAGCTCCTCTTTAATCTACCAAGGATGACACTGATCCAAGCTAATGGATGAGGTCCCTTCATTTGATGAGGGGCTTTGAGGCTGTAGCCTGGGTTTTCAATCCCACTTTTGGCATAGTGAGAAAGAAGTTACAGGTAGTAATGCCCATGAGGTTGCCAACTGCTCTACACTTCAAAAACTTGGAAAGAACTTCTGAGAAAACTGGCATGACTGGCATTTTCCTTTTTTCTTTTTTTTAATAATCATCTGCAAAAACCATCTGTCTGCTACTGCTACCAGCAACCAGTGCAGTGAAAAAGGCCATTAAACATCTTAGGAACCTCCATTCCAAAACTGCTCTGAAAAAGCTGGCTAAGCTGCAGCTTCACTCTGGAGGTATCTGATGCCTCCAGGACCTTTCCTGCTTGGTGTTATGTTCTCCAGGTGCCTCAGGTGGTACCTTTGAATATTTTACCCTCATCTTCACAGGATTTAGCAACTTAGCATGGAAGTGAAACACATCAAGGTCTTTCAATAGTGTTGTTTTCCCCTGAAGTCCTTAGCAGCAGTTGACCTTGGTGTCCCCGAAATGAAGTACAACAGTTGTCTGTGCAAGCCTTTTCAAAGGCAGGTTTTGCTAACTTTGTGGTACCTACTCCCATAAATAGTGATTCCCTGAGAAAAGGGGAAAAAAACCAACAAACCCAAGACACAAAACATTAAAAGGCCCAACTACTGCTTTTGTCCAGTTATAGGCTTTCTCAGAAAATTCCTGCTACATAATGAAACGATTATGTTCCTCACAAAATGAAGTCACAGCTGCTTCTGCCTCTTAAAGCATAGCTGGAAGAAGAGAAAAAGGCCTTCATTTTCATAAAACATCCTAGATCATTCACCAAGTGAGAGGATATTTCTTCTGGTACTGAAGGGAATACAAGGTCAGAATGTTCCATCTCTGAAAAGTATCCTAGAGCTCATGCTATAGATCTTTGTTTTGTTTCAGTTTAATTTGTCTCTGGGCAAAGTAAAAAATAATAGTAATAATTCTGTATTAATTGGTCCAGATGAGATGCATGAAAATTCCTGGATTTTCATCTTGTTATCCCGAATCACTTATATAGTCATAGCAATGAGGGGCATGGTTGAGTCCTTCAATGCATAGGTAGCCTAGAACTTCTTCCTGTCCTCTCCTATCCATCTCCAATTATGGAATAGAGGAGTCCCACCTAAGATGATCACCTTTTAAGTAAGGAATTTGGAGTGGGATGAGACCACTCCATCCTCAGTTTCCTATTTCTGTTGGGTCTTAGGTGCTTTCACTCCAGCCCTGACCCCTGACAGCCCAAAGTCTCTTGCTCTGGTAGAGGTACTGCTGTGAGCATTCTTGCTATGAGCTCAATGCCCTGTGGGGCTTTACAGACCAAAGCCCTTCACTGTGTCCCCAGTTATCCAGTCCATCTCAGAGAGGTCTGTCCCTGGATCATATCCTGGGACAGATATCCTTATGCCCCATAGATGTAACCATGGTGAGAAGAAAAGGTCTTTCTCCTAAGTCCATCCTTGAGTTTTGCAAAGACAGGCATAAATTAAAAATTTTCATTAACAGTCCCTTAAGCGGATGTTAGTGTGTCACAGATCAACTACAGACAGACCACAGACCAATCCTCACTAAATTATTTGCAGGTTTCTCTTGTAGATCGACAGTTGGCAAGAGTTTTTCCAAAACTGACTAATATATTGTATGCATTGTCTTGAGGATAATGAATGGATGCACATCTGTGCTTAATACTTTTCCGCCTTTCAGAAATTCCCCACATTCCACAGATGTGAAATGAGATCCTTCAGATGTGAACAATGCTTTTGAATTTCATTCACAGCTAAAGAGGTTAATAGATTGATGACCACAAGGAAACCACTCAGAAAACAAAACTTCTTTGCCTTTTAGATTAATTAATAAAATTTAGTAATAGTGGTCATTGTATAAAATATGTATCGGTCATTATTGTTCTGATGGAAAACCAGTATTAGGGGATCCAAAGGCCATAGTGGTACATACTGCATTACAGTGTTGAATATTTACATAGCAGCTATCAGGGTTTCATAAGTCCTTGCTGGTGATTCCCAACCTGCTTGTTTGGGGAGCTCAGAGTTATTCCAATTATGAAGACTGTTAAGAGCAAGTTGAACAAATCTGGGTTAGGAGACAGGAGGGGACACCTTAGGGAACGAATACCGTAAATTATACAAACTGCAGCCTGCAATTTCTTCACAAATGGAAAAGCAGGAGGAGATATAAGAATGCTGAATTCCGTGCTAGGAGTGGGTCACTTCTTGCCTTGAGACAAAGGGCATGCTCTAAGGAGTACTTCAAATTTTTTGCAGGGCCATAAGCTAATATTTGTCATTAATAATTTAACTTTTCTCAATCTCATTTCCAGGTAAGAGCTACTGAGTCATAAAGTGGAGCAGGAAAAGCAATATGACACAAGACTTCCATAGCATGGCTTGTGTTCTCTGAGTATATGAGTATGCACCATAAATGACTGCAAGCAGGTTACCAGTTTTGGCCTACACTGAGGCTAATTTTTGGCACAGAGTAAGTCTGCACACTCAAGGTGAAGACATTTTCTTGCTATTGTCTAAATATTTTTAGAGGAATATGTTTAAGTCAAAGTATAATTGTGTACCTCTAATTTAGATAATGAATATGCAATGCAGTTATTTACAACAGACTCTATGAACATCATCTCTCTCTCTTGATTCTTTTCTCATTCCAGTGTGGAAGCCAAAACAAGAGACTTTACTACTAAAGGCTGGGTATCAGCACAAGACCTCAGCAGCAGGTACTGAGGTCTCCTGGTACAATCCCTGCTGGATTTCCACATCGGGCAAATTACTACTTCATCTATGTGAGAATTTTTTATTATTTTTAATATTGCTAGGTTTTTTTCAGTCATAGTGAGGGTCTTTCCAGAAACTGTGCATGTTTCAGATTAGTGCATAAGAAATAATTTTTTCTGTTGTCCTTTCGTGGTCCTCTAGAAGTAACTCTCCACCCTTCTGGGTTGAAAACTGCTTATCTGCATATATATCTGCACTGGGTTGGGTGTGCTCTTTTTACCAGGAATAAACAATCTCAGGGAATGAATAAGCTGTCACAAGCAGCTTTGGAAATAAGAAGCAAAGTCATGGAAAGCACAGAGCTAAAAAGGTTCTTTTTGTCAATGCTCATATTCATGGTTCATAAAAATCTAATTCAGAATGTTAGTTTACTCCCCTCAACTCCCCCCAGAAAAATCCATTCAGACTCTGTTCATTTGTCACTTGTGAGCCAAATGCTGACAAACCTGGTATTATCCCATCTCACAGTCCAAGAAAACTCAACTTTTATCTTATGAAAAATTATTTCGCATATCTAAAATACTGCTTTTTTCTATTTTTTTTTGGTGGAGTTGTTTGTGGTGCCTTGCTATATTACAGAGTTAGTCAGCAATCTGTCCCTTGTTGGTTTCGCGTTCCTCTTAAACCGGCACGAAGAAAATAAGAGCAATGCATCTGATGCTGAGGTTATGGAAAGACCAACTTCCAAATGATAGTGAATTAAAAGGAAGATTCCTGCCATACATTTTGTATTTGTTAGCATGAATGATGAGCTCTTTTTTCCCTGAGTTCTGTGGTCACACACGGAGAGGGTCCCTAACTCATGGAATTTATACATGAGCAGAGAAGGAGGTAAATGGGTGGGAGGGGAATGGAGATACTTGGGCCAAGCAGCCAAAGCTAGAGCTGGCCACTGCATCCCATTAGCCTCCCTGGAAAAGCAAAGCTGCTGGCCTTCCCTGAAGACATCACCTTTAACTCAAGCCAAATATTTATTTAGGTTGATTTCCTTATCTGGAAGATGTGGGAAAAAGCCAAAGAGCTCCAGGGGGACCAAACATTAAAACAGCTCCTTTTTTTTTTTTTTTTTACCCCCAGAAAAGGACAAAATATAGTACTTGCAGTGCTAGGGTTTTTTTTTTTAATGTATCCTGCATGATTTTATGGCAAAATATGAATTACACAGTCTGGCCTTTTACATATTACCTATCAATGGGGTTTTTAGCCATTGGTCCCTAAGAAGAGCCCTATAAGCCAAATAAAGCACTTTGGCATGCTGGAATTATTGGCACTCACTAAAAGCAGGGAATAAAATGGGAGTATTTCACAATCAGTGATGAACTACAAAACATCAAAGAAGGAAAATACAGGTAGCTGATTTGGGAAGGTGATCCATCCTCTGTTCTTGCTCCCAAATTTGTCAAAAGCTCCGCTATAAAAGCTCCTTCAGAGAGGCAAGCAGAACAGCTTTTGGATTTGCTATTAGTCCAGCTTGTGTCAGGCTTGATGTCCCTTGGAGAGGTGTGAGGGTTGGAGGGGCACCAAGATACATGAGTGGAGAGACATACATACGTGTGTGGAGAAGAGTATTTCTTCCTCAGATCTGCAAACAAATCAAAGCTCTGAAGCCTGAAAGCCACAAGAGTCAAGTCTGTAGAAAAAGGTGTGTTCTGTACTAAACAGACAGTCTTCTCACCACAAAAGACAGCTCCTGAACAGCCTGGAGAGACCCCTGTCCAGTCAGCCCTGTACAGGTGCAAAAGCTGCCTAATACATGTCCAGATACTCCCTATTGAATGTCCTACAATAGTCCCCAAAGAAGAGGAACTGAAAGGAAGGAGTTCCAGAGGCAGGGTGGCAGCCCAAACTAAGCAAATAACTGTTTTGTTTGACACTCTGCCCAAGGCTCATAATTGAAATAAAAAGCTCTGACCTGTAAGAAACCCTGGGTGTGGTGGTAAGTGTTTCCTGGGCTGGGGGAAGCGGGCGAGCCGCCCTGTCCGCTGCCTGGGGCATGGGTGAGCAAATACGTGGCCCCTGGCTGAAAAGGGAATATGATGGGAAATATTTTGCATGGATTCACACTTGAATGATTTTCAGGATTACTCAGGTGCTTTTGTTTTGAGGCTTCAGTAGAAACTTGTTCTTAAGGGCTGTGAGAATAATCCTATGAAATCAAAGTTGTTGATGCTTTGGCACAAGCAAAGTTTCACTCGGAAGACTTATATTTTCCAAACCCCATAAGTGCAATCCAGCATGGCAGAGTCTGTTGATGAGGGGGCAAGTCCTTTTCTAGAATGTACAAGTCCTTGAAGTCCTTGAAGTATCTTGAATCAAGATAATACAACGTGAAAGGCTCAGAAACAAAGCTTCTCAATATGCTGTCAGTGTGCTGTGCATATTTGAGAGCAAAAAGTAGATGTATGGCCCTGGCTCAGAAAGTACATTTAAAACAACATGATTTGTTATCTGAACTATGGCTGACAACAATCTGTGCCCCTATTTTGGCCAGATTCTAAAACTTCACTGAGCTCCAGTTCATGTGCCCATCTCATGCTGATGTTGTCCACTTTGGAGACTGTGGGAAATGCTTCAGGGTAGCTTACATAGGATGCAGAAGCAGCATCATTCCAATTTGTAAAAAGGATTGTTTTAATCCAGGAAACAATGGAAACATAAATGGTGAGCATCTGGTCCAAAGAAGAAATCTCAAACATTGCATTATCACTATTGGGAACTGTGAAATGAGAGACCACTTTAGTAGTCCTCAGCAGTACTTTTTTTCTGGTAAATGTTGCAGTGTTGGTAAATGGAGTGTATATTTATGGAATAGCTTTGTTTTTGATGGGATCAGTGTAACTCTGATGAGGCTTGTGTCTGCAAAAAGAGAATTTCATTGGGGTATTTGAAGATTATGAACAGTAATATTTCATTATTAGGTGCCTTTATATATGTGCAAATTGGCATCATGACAGTCTTTTACTTCGTGAAATGATACTGAGAGTGAACTCATTGTTTTCTCATGATTTAACAAGGTATTACAATCTTAAACAGTGGTAAAATGCATTCTAAAGTATTTGACCTTGACCAAATCGTAGTTTTCAGTTTAATTTTATTTTTCATTCCTTGCAGAGACTTGATAAACCAGATAAACTGGCCCTGAGTTTTGCACCTGCTATAACTTACTATTTGGTACTATTTGGAATTTCTGTTGTGCCTTTGTGAGATACCCAAGCATAATTATGCCAGTTTACCCAGAACAGCCTGTTCCCTTCACTGTTCCAGTATAAAGCATCTGTTGTTCCTAAACTCAGTGACTTTCAGAAACTTTAAGAGAATACATTTTCTTGAAAAAGAGAGGAAGTCAACAGTGTCTTGTATTAAATTGTTTGTGCTCCAGTTATAGCTGGAGAAGCCTCCTGTGGAGTGTGTCCTCAGCTTTTCTCAGATAGGGCAAATTAAGGCAGATTGCTTGTCCCTGTGACCTCGAGAGAATCTCAACTTTTGATGTTTGCATTTTTTCTGTGCAAAACAATGAATTGGAGAACAAGCTCCAGCCTTGAACAATCTTACAGGCTCTCCACCTGTTACCAATATGATTATGTTAACAAGCCTTAACTGCCCAGAAAAGCCCCTCATGGGACTTCCACCCACACATCCTACCCAGGTACCAGGGTCTCCATTGAAGGTCAGGATTGAATACTTCCTTCTTCTCTCCAAGCACAGCTTTCTCCAGCCCTGTCTCCTGCTGCTGGTGCTTGGAACCCCAGGTGTGGCTCACACTGGGCAAGTGTGTGACTGCTGCTGGGGGGCCCTCAGCTGCCCTGAATTGAGCAGCCCTTCCTGCTGCTCCCTGATACTGCAGCCTTGCATCTCAGCATCCTTCACTCAGGTGAGGCAAGGAGGAGAGAGGGCATAATTGAACAGTAACATAAAAGTAATTTGTGCTCCACAGCAATTTGGTGCCACCCCTGGATGGCATCCCCTCCTTCTGTTGTGTCAGACACCCTGCTCAGCTTCATGTCAAATACTAATGAGTGCCAGTCCCTGAGGGACACCACTTGTCACCAGCCTCCACCTGGACATAGAGCCATTGACCATCCAGCAAATTCTTTCTCCACTGAACAGTCCATCCAGCAAACACCTGTCTCTCCCATCTGGAGGTAAGGCTGTTGTGTGGGTCTGTGTCAGAGGCCCCACAGAAACCCAGGTAGATGACACAGCTTGGTCTTGCCTTGTTGGCTGTTGCTGTCCATACATTGCAGGTTTCCAGATTGTTCAGGTGTGATTCACCCTTGGTAAAGCTGTGCTGGCTGTCTCTGGTCACCTCTTTGTCTCATGTGTGCCTTAGCATGGTTTCCATGAAGATCTGTTCCATGATCTTCCCAGGAATAAAGGCCAGGCTCACCTGTCTGTAGCTTCCCAGGTCTTCCTTTTTTCCCTTTTTAAAAACAGAAGTGTGGTTTCCCTTTTTTCAGTCAGGACCTAGCCTGACTGCCATGACTCTTCAAATATAATGGATGATGGCCTGTCAACAGCATCAGCCAGTTCCCTGAACTGGGAAGTTGGTGTAAGAATCTGGAAAGGGATCTGACTATCCCTGTATTTTTGGTCAAACAGAACATTGATTCCTATTTCAAAATACCCCAAACTGTTTTGCATTATAGTCACAGTCTTCGTGCATTGCTTCCCTGAGTAAAAATGAAATTTGCTTCCCAGAGTATCCCACTTGCACAATCTTCCATTCAAGTCTTGCATCTTTGCTTACCACCTGAGGCACCTGGCACACTCTGGTGGCTGCTCTTCATGCTTTCAGATGAGTACAGACTGTTAGATGTGTATTGTTGACTTGGTTCTTCCTTGCACTTTAAACAAAAAAATATTATTTTCTTGCTATAAAGCCTTTTATTTTAAGTTTTTCTTCCCTACACAGAGACTTTTTAATTTACATTTTCTTTCATCTGCAATCTCCAGGCCTTTGATTCTTATTTGCTCTTTGTTTTGATGTACGGAAAAAGCTTAAGACATACTTGGCTCCAATAGCTGTACAAATTCAAACCCTGGTAAGGAAGAGAAATATTTGAAACCAAGTCAGTCCTATTTATTTAAAGATTTAATTTACCCATAGATTTCAAGTAAAAAATGAAATAATCATCTATATTTTATTACTAGATCTTAAAATACTAAAATCAGCTATAGTTTACATGCTTGTTGGGTGACATTGGGTGTTAAGGAGGAGACAAAGCTGAGGTTTGCTTCCAAAGGGTTCTTGTGAAGTGACTTTGAAACATGGCTTAAAGGGTAATTGCTTTTCCATCATAAAATTTTTAAAGGAGAGTGATTTTCCAGGTGTTTGATAAACACTTTGTTAAATAATATGTCTAACAAAAAAAGGTTCAATGAAAACCTTTCTGTTTCAGAAACTAAGCCGTGCAAAGAGAGAGGAAAAAATGCAGCTCCTCCTATGTTGTAGCACCTCAACCAGAAAAGCGTAAGGGGCTGTAACCAGAGAGTTACAGGGGTCCAGCATTTACCCATTATTGGCTGCATTTGGGGGAAGTCACGAGGCAATAGAAAAAATTAATTAATCCATTAATATCTTAGCTGTAAAATTCCAGGTGGTTACTATCTTTAACACTGTTCACAAAAATAATCTCCAATTGCAAAAATGCACGTAGCTTTCTGCAGTCTGGAAAGTAAGAAGCCAAAAGCAAATATGAATATTTTTAAATGCTTTCCCTGTAATGATTCAATAGCTTGAAACAGCACTTCACATGAGTAGCAATGTTTCTAAGTTGTGATACTTATAAATGCAGAAGAAATGCTGATGCTTTAATAACAGAAGCCTTCAACTTGCAATTGTGGGATGGTGGCTTTTTTCCTTTCCAGGAATAGTTTCAGTTTTCTCTCCCTTGTTCAAAACATAAATCTAAACTGTCTCTAAAACTTCAAAGGGTTAATGCTGAAGGGATAAATAAACTTTTACCTAGATAGATTTGTGAAAAAAAGGTGTGAGTGAGAAAACCAGATTCTCTGGCTGCAAGGTAGAATAAAAAACTTTTTTCCTCCAATGTGGTGTATCTTCCTAAAACTTACTTTCATCCCACAGGAATATCTGTTTTCAGCAGTAAAATGAAAGTCTGTGAGAGGCAGTGAAGGACACAACTCAGCCAACAGAACAATTTTTCTTGTTTTCAGTATTTGCATCCTCTGAGCTTTACCTCTGGTGGTCAGTGCTTTCTGTGCTCAGCATAAAGGTGTCTGCTGAGGAATACTCATGGAGCTCTTTGTGCTGCTTCCCTTCTATTTCAGTCCCCCAAAATGGGCTTCAGTGGGGCTCAGACACTGCCCATAACCTCCATCCATTACTTAAACCTTACTAGGGCCACTCCAGCACAAGAGCTCATGGATTAAAAAGGACTAAGTAGGAAGGGATTTGTAGGCTGCATTTCCATGTTGTAAAACATTTTCCAGAACTGGCAGGAGCTGATGCTCTGCAGGATAATTTCTCTTTCACTTTGGGAGCTGGAAGTAAAATACAGAGATCTCATATATGTTCTTTTTGTGATGGATGGCAATGAAAGGGACTGTCCCTCATGTGCAGCTGCTTTTTATTGCTATTACAATAACAGCATTATGAAAAGGTTTCAAGGGGATTTCTGTTATTCTGATGCAAGAAAGTTTGTATTTCACTAGAAGCAGTTCCTCCTCTGCATTATGCACCTGAGCATGCATGACACTACCTGAATGCTTGCAGGTAGCCTGATGTGTTTATCAGTTTTGATAATCAAGCCTTTACAAACTTTTTACCTGCCTAAATGAAATGGAATAAACGTCAGATTTAGCTGATGCCACCATCATGGTAGCAGAAGAGAGAAGAAGTGTGTTTCCATGATAGCTACTAAATCATTATTCACTATGCAAGAGTATGTGGTGCTCAGGGCCTGGACAAAGCTGCTCAAGGGGAAATAGTTTGGTAAGAATGAAGAAGAGCAGGGGATGGAGGCAAATAGAATGACCAGCATGCAAGGAAGTTATTTGTTGCTGAAAAAATAGTTCCTAGACTGGCAGTTCCTTCCTTCTTGTTCTGTTCTGCTTCCAGCACTGCATCAGGATGTGCAATGATGCAACTAACTGTGGTCTCCATGCTTGGGTTTGGAGATGTGTCCTGCTGATCTTCTGAAAAACATATTAGTTTAGCAAGCATTCATTAGTAGTGACTGCCAACATTTATGCCTATTTGCAACTTTTATCTGCTAAGACATATTTAGGGCTCTGAGGGACTCTTCCTACTGCCACCTTGGCAGCATGAGGAGACCATTTTCAGTTTCATCACATATTTATTATGAAATAAGAGGTCTCCATTATAGGTGGCTTTCTGGCTAACTACTACTCTGGGAATTTAAAAAAAAATCCCACTTTGCTTTCCACGAGACAAATGCTGTTTTTTGGCCTGGGTCTCAAGAGGATCTATGCACCTGAGCTGCAATACAGTGCAGGAGAGTGGTTGGGATAAAAGGTGCTGGTGGGAAACTCAGGATCTCTCTCATGAGAAGTCAGGGTAGGACAGAAAACGTCTCCCTGGTTCCTTTTGGAATTTATAGAATATCTGAATTAATTAGACCAGGAAAAGATAGACAGTGTCTCCAGCCTCTAGTTGAGAGCTTCAGTCAGAGTGCAAAGGGTCCTTTCTCAAATGATGTTTTTGTTTATTTGTATCTCTTACATCTCTTACAATTTTCAGTATACAATTACACTAAGTGGTGATTATTTTTTTGTTTGCTTCTTTAATAGCATTTACCTCTGGGTTGTTCAGTTACCATTTTTTATGACTGAAAATTAGTTTTAAAGTTTTCTCTTTCCTCCTGATAGCATTACAAAATTTTAAGTGCTTTTATTATCATATTTTTCTTTATTTTAGAAGAGAAGCTGTAATAGCAACATTTGGTCAAATGACTGGCTTCTCAAAGTTTCAATATGTAGTCAGGTTGTGTAGGGGAGAATATGCAATGATGAATATTTTAAATCTGAGTAGTGTGAAGGCATGGCAAAGCCAAGAGTATGAAGGGGATGTGGTGGCTGATTCCTGGATGCATAAACTATTTTAAACATTTTCTTGCTAGCAAATTTCATTTTTTTAAAATAATGAGCTGAAGACAAGCTTTCCTGTTTTCTGGACGAGGAACCCATTAGCTTTCACCTGATGCAGTGCTCTGTCATTAGCTCATCAAAGGACTCACTCTTTGGAGCCTCATCAGTAGAAAGCCAGTGTACTAAACCTCTGGAAATCATCTCTGCAGTGCAAAAGAGCAGCAGTCCAGTGGATGGTGTGACATGGCAGGTCTTGAAAGCACAGCACATCAAGGAAAGGAAGGAAGGAGTTCCATAACTTCAAGGGTATTTGGCTGTTATTTTTAGAGTTATTTGACTGACAGATCACTATGCAACAGTGATGTGTATGGGGAGAGCTAGTGCTGGAGATGGTTATAGTCTGATGTAACTCTCTTGTGATGACAATTCCCTGGCTCTTAGTGGCTTTTTATCCCTGACATGCAATGTTCTACTTGTCAGCTTTCTTTTGTTTTCCATGGCTTGTTTCTCCTTGCTTTCCACACCATAGAACAGTGAGCAAATGAAAAGGATCCTTTTATGAGTTAATGAATACCTTTTGTGGTTTTACATATTCCAGTTTGGGTACAGGAGAAATGCATTGTATGGCTGAGCCTGTGGCTGGCAAAATGGGTACCTGCAAATAAAAGGGCACCTAATTTAAAATAAAGTGAGACCCTGTTCCTTCCCACTGCAAGAATGAAACACTTTCTCAGCATGGGACTTCTTTGCCTTGGGTGGGTCCCTGGTGTAGAAAGCCACTGTTTTCTTACTCCCATTTTTCCTGATCAAGCCTGACATACTTAGAAAAGGCAAAACATAACCAAAGGAAGATCCCAAAAAAGAAATGTACCCTTTCCTATATAAACTCTGCAGATTTCGTCAGGCTTTTACCAGGCAGTCACATGGCCTGCTGGATAAAAGTAAAATAGCTTAAACAATTTTGTTCCAAGAACTTTTTATGGCTGCTTCAGACTGAGCCCTGATCCTTGTTTTGATGTCTTAGGGAATGCTGAGAACTTTTGCTGTCATTGTGTGAAAGGTCAAATTTTATTCCCTGTGACAACACAGCTGCATTCAGGGAAAACTGCTGTTGTTATTGCATTAAATTGGTCATTTTATGCTCTCCAGAAGGCCCATCTCTTTTCAAGGGTTTAAATCCAAGAGGAAATCCCACTAAGATCAAATAACATTGCAGTATAGGAAGAATAAGTATATATGCACACCCTATATAGACATGAAAAACAGTAAATATAGAAATCATACCTATTATGCAAGTCCTAAACTAAGGAATTTTAAGAAGAAGAAAAAGCATAAAATATACACCATAATAATGAAATGAAATGATTATAAAAGAACTATGACAGACTTGCTTTTAATTAAAATAACACCTGTTGGGTTAAGTTTCAAAGAAGTGATCAAAGAAAATACTGAGCAAAAAACAAGGCACACAGTAAGCATTTAGTAGATCAAAACATTCAAAATGTTTCAGAGAAATATGAGATGTAAAAGGGAAAAAAACATTGGGGATTATGTTGGGATTATATTGAAATTTGACTAAAGGAGCAACAGTCCTGAACAAATAACATTACATTAAACTAATTAGTGTTTAGAATATGAAATTGTTAAAGTTTGCTATCTCAGCTGTTTCTTTAAACTGAAAAAGGGATTAATCCATTTTGTAAAAATAGTTAGTGGTTCAGAGGGCAGAAGCTATAAAATACTGCTGAAGTTTGGAGAAGCAACAACAAAATCCACAAGAAAGTGCAGTCTGTGGTGCAAGTCCTTGGAAAGCTTAGGCATGCGAAGAGCTCTTTGTGCAAGTCCATTTACTGGACTTGGGAACAGTACTGCTATCAGCAAGGTGTACGTGGGTGCTTTGAGAGCACACAAAATCCAGGACGTTTTGTCTTCAGTTTAACACTGAGTAGTTTAACTGCAGTTAAAAACATCACAGGAAACAGATTTATTTCAAATGTAGAGTATTCTTCCCCTCTGCAGTTGTCCTAGAGACAGCCTTCTGTTTTTATTTTTTCGAATTTCCTCTAAAGACTTTTTGCACTGCAAACTTTCTTACTTAGTAAAGATGTCTAGTGTTCAGTACTGGTGGCGTTCAAGCCCCATTTAAATCAATAGGGATTGTGAATGCCAGAAATTCATAAGAGGACTCCAGCACACTGAAAACTTGTGGAGGATGTTATGGCTGACTGCTGGCTCCTCTTGCTGGTGAAAGATGCTGAGGCAGGCAGCCAGCCAGCTGCTCTCCCCAGGAGGGAGTTATTCCCTGGATCTCAGTTTGGGAACGGCTGTCTTAAATAATTTTGTTCAAATATAGTGCCTTTTATGTTCTTTCCAATTCTCTGTCCCTCTCGCAATTACCATTTCACATGGGAAAGCATGTACCCTTTCTTCTTGTTCCTCTCCTTTTATTGAGATGGGCTGTCAGTGCTTTACTCCCAGTGTATTACATATTTAAACACATATATATACGTGTGTATCCCATGGCAGAGTGAGGTAACAAGAAGTAAATTTAATCCTAAACTTCTAGGGATGCACAGCAAATATGAAACAAGACTGTGCTGCATACCCACAGACTCAAGCTATGCTTATTTATAATGTTTGAATCAAGTTTCAGCAATTAAAATATGTTTTACGTGTTAGGAGTTTTTTAATAAGCATACTACATGAGATATTGTGTAGGTGATCAGTATATTATATTAGCTGGTGGGCAAAAACATTTTTGACATTGTGTAAGTGGTAATTATCTCTTTCCTAAGTAATTTTTTGGCTGGCAGATGAAGCTTTTTGATATTCTGTTTATCACAGTTTAAGGCTGATTTGAAAATCACAGCACAGCACTACAGACACTGCACTCCAGCAAACAGATGGTAGAGAGCCATCAGCTGTAATCTGGGAGTAAACTAAGACAAGTGAAGTTTGGTACAGAGTTTTGAAAATTAGATGTAATTGTGTTATAGAAGTGTAAGAGTGCTGTGAAATAATCTTACCCTGATTTTTTTTTTTTTTTGGTGTATTATTGAAACTTCCAGATTTGGTGCAGTAGAAAATTATAAGGTCTGATCAACAGTTAGGAAAAGGGGAATAAATGGGTTGCATGTGTGTTTTTCCCTTTGTGAAATACATAGGGCGACTGAATGACAAACAGACACCATGAAGATGTTTACCAAGGAGAAGAAACAAATAAGGCACAAAGCTACCAGGCTCTTCACAAAACAGAGAGAATACTACTGTTTTGGAAAGCACAGGAGAGAATTTGCTTCTGAAATAGACAGGATTATGTGATTATGTTGTCTTTTCCTAAACATAGACAAAAGGTGAAGAGATCACACAGTATTTGTTTTTCCACCGGATGGTTTATTTGGATGTGTTTAGGGTGGCTGGGAGGCGTGGTGGGGGGATTCTCCTCCGCTGGCAACATGTAGCATGAGAAGAAATTGCAGAGGAGTGCTCAACACTTAGAGGTCAGAAAGGTGAAAGCACGCCAAAAGCTTTGCTAGGAGGCTCAAACATTTTTGTGGTTTCATGTGTTTACCTTAGCAATGATAGAAGATTTAGACAATTACCCAGCAGTCTCAACAGTGTCTTGTTGGGCAACACTACATCTGCTCTTCAGTAATGTCACTAGGAGCCTGATATTTTTGGGCATTGTCATTCAAGTGTTGTTATAATCAGGTCTGATATAATTAGGAGTTAAATAATGATGGCTGAAATGATCCAGTTAGAAGAGATTAACTGGAGCTTGTGGGAAGAAGAGAGAAATTGTAATGCCTTCATTAGAGCTCAGTCCAGGTCTGAATATTTTCTGTTCCTGCTGGTTCATCACAGCTAAGAAGGGCATTCCTTTTTGAAGGTTTGCTATATGTTTTTAAGGAAATTGGTAAAAAACTTTCCCCTTGTTGCTCCATGCTGGCATTGGAGTGCTGTAGCACAAATCCTTGATTCTCACATGCTCAGTAAAGAGTTAATTATTTTGGTGCCTCAAAGGAAGCCACACTTTTCAGTTTCTCAGTTTGTCAGTGTGAAGCAAAGGTGTCCATAAGGCCTCTTTCTCGTTGCCAACTGTTTCACTTTATGGCACTTTTAATTCAGTTACACCTTCCTTTTGTTCCTTTCCTATTTGTTTTTATGTCTTCTTTCCCTTTTCATCCCTCTCTTTATTACTTCCTGAGGGTATGTTTTACTTTTCTCTTTGAGTTCTCTAAGTTTTTCTTGTCAGGGCAGCAGCAGTAGATATTCAGTTGTTTTCCAGGAGAGCAAGTACTTCTATTTGGTCTTCTCTTTTTTGTGTGTAGGAGATAAATAGAAGAGGGAAACCAATTGAAAAGTGAAGTATCTCTGCTGAGAGGGAAACCTTGGGTTCACAATAGACAACATACATGTGTTATAATGAACTGTGGCTAGGATACAGGCCAAAAAAAATGTGGAGCGTGAAGTGCACAAGGACAATTTGAATGCACCGATTTCACAAAATAGCAGTGCAGAAATCTTGCTGGAACGAGCTTTCTGCTAGTTTTTCAGCATTTCCAAATTTGCCTTGGCTAGTAATAAGACTTCCACCATATCAGTCTCTACTATTAACTGAGGTTGTTGTAAAGTGGAGAAAAGGCCCCATGCCTACAGCAGCAGGGAGAGGATATGTTTGGGCCTAAGAACAGATTGACATGCAGTTGGAGATAGTTTGCCCTCTCCTCTGTGTGTCTGGCCCAAAATATCAGAGCAATATTCTGCAAATTAAACATTCTGAGTTAAAGGGGGACAGACTAGCTCCTGTGTATGTGAATGTAGCATTAATACACCAACCTACTTGAGCAGTGAGGGAGTATGTTAATTTGAGTGTGAGAAACTGAAGTTAAATGAGGTTATGCTGATGTCTGCATGACTAGTCAGTGTGGCCCAGTAGGTTTGCCATGTGAAACCACTGGTGTTCAGGCCAAGGGGTTTGCACTGACTGTGACCTCACCTTGTGCATGGGATTCCTGCTGGCCTCACAGTGCATTAGGTGCACTCCCAGGATGCATTTTTTGGCTTACTGCTTGCAGTCTGTGCACTGAGAACTCCACCTCTGCTTTAAAGTGCACTCCTGATGCACACTAAATTGCTAATGTAGTCATCCCTTGAACATTCTCATTTTAAATTTGCATTTTCCCCATCATAATATGTTATAATGGACGAAATTGTGGTCATAAACTTATAATATGATAACTTAAACTGCTGATCTGTTATTTCCTTTCATTAGACATAGAAAAGAGGGAAGCAGTAATAAGACAATACAGAGGTTAAAAAGCCTGGGCTGAAAGGTAGCATGGGCTGGTACTCGCCTGCCTGTGGGCTGTAGTACAACTTGCAGCAGGAGTATCCACATCGGGGCTGTGGAGCTGCCTACGCTTAGTAATAAATTGTTGCTGGCACTCTAAACACTGTAATGTATCGGCGATTCATCTTTCAGTCGCCTATTCCCACGCTGTCCGTTTTATCTCGATTGTTAATTTAATCCTGGCAATAAATTGCTTCGCTTCTCTTAAATCTCCCCGTCCCGGCAGCCAAGCGCGGGGGTCCTGGGGCGGGTGTGCGGGGCTGGTGATGGATGGAGAGCGGAAACCCGCCCGTGCAGCCCCGGCCCCGCGGCTCCGCAGCCCCCGGGAGTGACCGGCGGAGCGGCCCCGCGGGGGGCGGGAGGAGGAGGAGGAGGAGGCGGCGAATCCTCGTCCGGCTGGCCGGGTGTGCGAGCACTAGTGGGAGCTGGAGAGGGCGAGAGGAGGGGAGAAAGCCCCAAACCACCCCGAGCCCGAGCAGAGCAGCTGCGAGCCGGGCGGGAAGGGGCTGTGCGAGGGAGGCAGCGCTGGGAGGGGAGGTGGCCGAGTTGGAAAGAAGGCGGCAGCCCCGGCAGAGGAGGCGGCAGCCCCGCGGAGCCTTCGCGGGCGGTGAGCACGGTGAGGAGCCGGAGCCGGAGCGGGTGCTCGGCGCGGAGATGCTGCGGGGGGCGGGCGGGCACCTGCGCGGCCTGGGGTGCAGGGGGGTCCCGGGGGTGCCGGCCTGAGAGCCGCGGGGCCCCGAGTGCTGCGGGAGCAGCGCCTCGAACGCGCCCGCCGCCTTCCAGCCCCGCTGGGTGCTCGGGGAGCCCCGGCCCCGTCCTGTGCCGTGCCGTGCGGGGCTCGGAGCGCTCGCCGCGGGCTGCCCCGAGCTTGCCCCGGGGCGAGCAGCTGCGGTGGAGCGTGTGAGTGAGTGGGCACAGCCGGGAGCCGGCCGGACCGGGCTGCCGGACCGGCTCCCCTCGGGCACACACAGCGCCTGGCTTGACACCTTCTCGTCAGGAGCCGGCGGTCTGCAGCGCTCCCGAAATGAACTTTTAAAACCAAAACGCCAGTTTGTCAAGGTGCATCTTGTTTTGTAACTGAGGGCGATGGAGGGCTCTGTGAATCTTTGGGAAGCGGGAATCTCTCGCGCAGCAGCACGGTATTGTTAACTCACGGACTTTGTCGCTTGTGATGGACTGACGTGAACTCTGATTTACCGGCCGGATAATAGCAGTCGATGTCTCGGTGATGTTGTTCAGAAACAAAGCTTTAAACCACTCGATTTAAGGACGTGCTGAATGTAAATTACCGAAAGTGTCACTGTTTAGGAGTCTCTCGTAGATAAAACCAGAGGTCTGTCTAAGCGTCCTGGATCTGACGGTGCAAAAAGAGGGGGGAGTAAAAACAAGATAGGAGTGTAAGGATAATTCTCCAGAAGGCTCTGGCAGCATGCAATGATTTGCAGTTTGGATGCTTTCTAAGGGAGAGCTGGTGTCTCTATGGCATTGACTGATTTTTCCTTACCATGAACTACTCTGAGTGCTCCTTGACCCTGTGTAAACTTTCAACAATGTGCTGTGAGAAGGAAGTTCATAGCTTTAACTTTACACTGTGTCAAACCCCATCGCATTTTATTCTGAACCTTTGATAGTACCTATGTCTTGACATAGAGTTAGTGCAGAACTGGTCTCTGTTCCTCTCTGTCCCATTCATGCTTTTATAAGCTTCCAATGTACTCTCTGTTTTCTCCTTTTCAGGCTAAAATGCTCTCTTCTACTTTGCTTAAAGTGTAGCTTAAGAGGAGAGAAATGGACAGAAACATCGTTATATTCTGAGAATGGACTATTTTGAATGACATGTTAAAGTTAGAATATTAAAAGCTACAGTCTCTGGGAGTAACTCATGTAAGCAGTGTGCATTAGTGTGACAGAATGGCTGCCATGTGATTGCCTACAAAGGACAAAATCTCCTCTGTCTGATGACCAGCATGGCTTTACAGCACAAGGTATTCCTCCTTTCTTTTACTGGAAGAGGCTGCATGTGCAGGGAGTGGGTTTCTTTCAGAGGTTTTTGAAAGCAAGCAAAAACTCAACCACCATTTTACTGTTAGAGTGATATGATGGATTCATAATGCATTTGTAAGAAGATTCTCTGGTTCTTGTGTTGAAATTTTGCATTGTTAGGAAACAGTTTCACAGTTATTTCAAAATAAGGAATCCATCACAGTAAATACAACCTAAGGACCTTGACTCTCTTCCCACAACCTACTGCCCTGCTTGGCTTCAGCTGAGCTGCCTTTGATTGACACTTGTGCAGCCAGGGAAAAGGAGCCCCTCAGGCCTTTGGGATAGCTGTATCTGTACTTATGTGTGTGTGTAATCTTGACTTACAGCAATCCTTTCTGTGGCTCCGTATACTGAATGCACTGGCTTCCAGTTGGCACTTAAATACAAGCTTAATTTTAAGCATATGAGAGGGGTCCATTTTAATTGGTGCACTTGTGTAATTAAAGTGATGCATGTGCTGGGGCCTTTTCTGCAGCAAGACTGGAGCATTCATCTCTTGACAGAATCGAGCCCTCAAGTTTTGAAACTCCCTTTGAAAGAGCTTTGATTGGTGATGATGTAAACTGACAGATTCACAAAGGCTGTTCCCAGCATCTAGTCTTTCTTGCCTGTTTCTGTCATTCTTCCCTGTGTGTTTCCTACAAAACAAGACTTTCAATAAGTGAGACACAATATCTGTTGCCAGGTGTAAGGAAACAATGAGAGGAAGTCTGATGCTCAGGTGGGAAATGATGTGTTACTACTCCCAAGGAATAAGATAAACTTTTTAGAAGAGGGTTTATGAGCTGCTCTGTGTCTTAACCACTGATTGCTTGATGCTGACTACAAAGCACTTGTCCAGACTGTAAATCCTGTGGGGAAGGGGCTGCTTTGCTTTGTCTTACAAATGTGATTCTTGATGCAGTGTGCTGGGAAGAGTGAAGGGCTGCCTCTGAGTCCAGGCTGTACTGCTGCTAACAGCAGCCATTCTAAGTCGTTTACAGCCTCCAAACAGAATATGGGCCAAGAGAGAAAAGTCTCCAAAAAACTTGTAACAGGTATTTTTTACTAATCTTAGGGTAATTGCAAGGATAGGATAGTATATAAACCAATATGGTTATCTTGGTTGTCATTCCTCTAACTTATGACGTTGGTGAGGATTTAGAGATTAATTAGTATGTGACTCATAAGTGCCAAAATGTGCTGATCTTTGCACTGTAAATACTGCAAATATAGAACAGAAACAAATTAGTAAGATCTATTGGTGGTACCCCATAAAGCAAACAATAAAGTAGATCTTAGACTTATTACCACTCAGATTTTTGTTCCTTTTCAAAAGATATGAGCTCTTTTTAAATTGTCTCAAAAAACCTGAGAATCCTGCTGCTCATAGAGGAAATTTGTAGGAAACTGATTTGAAAACACTGCAGTTTAATCTAAGGTTCACATGTGTCAAGCTGTTTTTTCCCCTAGTGCTTATTTCAGATTGGGCTTGGTCCTGGTAAGCTCTTTCCTCTTGCTGGTTTATATTTGGTTGAGGTAGCAAAAATGTAATGGGATGGAGTTATAGGATAAGTTTTGAAAAAGTCTTGAAAATGTAACATTCTGATGTTACCTATGAATTGCATGCTGCTATATATTAACAACCTCATTCTTTTGAGTACCTTAAAGGAGAAAAGATTTATCTATTACAGCATCTGTAAGCGTTGGACTCCTTTGTAACAAGGAAATGATTCTGAGGTAACTAAAATACCTTATAATGTAGTGTTTGATTACATTATACCATTTTTTTCATGCATCACATTACTGAGTTTACTTTTCTCCTCTTAAAATGTCAACACCTCATCAAGCTGTAAAAAAAAATTTCTTTGTGATCAATTATTCTTTATGATCAGCCCGTGCCAGAGTGTGCACGCACACCCAAGTGTGAGTGCTTACACAGTGTGCACAGAGAGGAGTGTGTGTCTGTGTCTCTGGTAATACAGGCAGTATGTTTTAACTGCTGTCATGCACAGACTGCATTGCAGGATTGTGATAAGCAGCCAAACCCAGAGGAATCTCTTTCCTTTGGCATTGTGTCTCAAGGCTGGGGTCCCCAGTTTGTCACTGCTCAGGCCTTTCTCTCACAGGAGGATGTATGCTCAGCCCAGCTGTCTGCTTTTTGCTGCTTGTTATAGTGAATATCTCTTAGGCTTCCAAGCCCGTGTCAGTTTGGGTATAATTGGCCAATAGACTCAAAACTTACTAGAGAGGGTCTGGCAGACGTGTTTATCCACAGATAAGCAAGTCTAAACATTGCCTTGGGAAAGCAGGCTGAAGGACTTATTTTCTATTGGAGCCGGGATGCAAAGCAAGTCCTCGTTTGGTGGTACAATGGCCAGCAGGGAAACATTTGCATGGAAGTCACGGTCACAGTTCTGAACCTTATATAATTGGTATTTTGGAGTCATCTGTGGCAGCTTGCAGGACTGCAGATACAGGTCCACAGAGTTTGCAAACTCTGAATGTAATGAAGAGATTGGAGCAGCAATGTGAGCATGAGGAGAACACCAGGGAGCATAGGTCCACCCTTCACATGTTCCAGAAAGCTTTTCCATTAGTGAATGAATTGTAGTATGCAGGGACCTGAATGACACAGGTCTCAGGAAGTTTCTTCCCCTGAAACTGACTGTGTTACACATTAAAATTAATTCAGTGCTGAAGTCAAAATTCTTTGCTACAAACCTCTACTCTGTGATGCCATTAAGCAAAAGATTGCGGTTTCACAGACCAGGATGAATGCAGGTACATAATTAAAATTGTTCGTTCTTTAAAGCTGCCACTTATTTCCTTAACACAAAAATAACTGCTGCTGTTTTGCTGATACAAAAAGAAATATTCTTTGGTGTTCAGAAAGATCTCACATCTAAAGCCTAAAATACAAAATATTTGTATATAGATTGTATATAAGACATATTTGTAAAGTAGCCATTTAAAAGTTTTTAAAAGGTTAAGTTATTCAAGACCTATTCCCTGAAGCTACAAATGTATTTGTTAATGCATAACTTCACTAAGGAATACTTATGTGAATGAAATTATGCACATACAGGTTTGTAAAATGAAGACTGTAATTAGGTCTAGGTTAATTCCCCTGCTTCCCAATTAAAAACACACAGGTCAATTAAGGATCAAAGGAGACATTACCTTTGTGATAATCTTCCTTGGCAGAAATAGCTGTTCTGATAAATATTTCAGTTTCACTATAATCTGACCTTTTGTCCAATTTGCTTTCCCTCATCCTTGCCAATTTTGGCGAAGGAAAAACTGTTGTATTTAAAACAGACCATGAAAAGGTGAAATGCTGAATCTCATAGTTTGGGCACATATGTCTTTTAGGGGGAAAAAAACTGGTGGGTGAAAGAGTATATTTATTTGCCTTGGATTGATAATGTGTACATGAGCTAGATCTGGCTACTTTGTTTGTCTCTCCTAAGTACACAAATACAGCCTTATTTGTGACTACATAGTTAAATACTGTTTCCTTCATGTTTCTGACAACTTGTCTCTTCCCCAGTAAAGAGAAGATGGAATGGCATGTGGAGATGTGCATTTAGAGTACGGGTCAGAGGGTATACCTGTACGTGCATCCTAAATCTTTGCTGGGCAGATTTGCTTCAGAGCCCATTGAGTATAGGATCTGTACATATGTGAGAAGATTTGGACAAGGCAAAAAAATACTTGCTTCCGTGCCAGATGCATTGCAAAGTCAGGACAGTGTAATGGAGATAAGGTTAATTAGCTATTTGCATTTGCTACTGAAGTTGGATGAATAGGGTTTTTTCCCTAGCAGGGAATTTCTCTTCAGGCATAACTATCTTGTAGTTTGTTAAAATGAGTACAGCAAGACTTTTATAGCCTGCAGAAATACAATTAAGTGTGTGCAGGCATCATAGACTTCTTTTATTCATAGGCAAGTCTTGTAGGGTCTTGTCCTACCAGAAAATCGAAGCAGAGAAACCCTTCAAGCTGAGGAGGGTTGTGCTGCTTCAAGGACATGCCATAGGATGGGTCCTTGTCATCTCTGTATCTCTGCCTCTGCTCAGTGGGGTGCAGTCACAGGTATCCCTTCTAAATTGTCCCTTTTAAAGGGTTTTGAGACCCTGGGTCAAGAATGAGGTCAAGTCCAAGCTGCTGCTGTTGTTGATGGACAGGATAAAACTAAAGCTACTCAGGAGATTGTTTTGCCTTTCACCATTAAAAATAATAGTGCAAATTGTCTTTTTTCTTTATTCACAATTGTTCCTGGGTAGGCATTCAGGGCTACTGTATTCAGTGCCTTGCACATATTCTGAAATTCAAACTTTGAATCTGTGTTGTGCTTAGGAATTAAAATACTGGTATGATTTCTGTCTGAATGATGGTAAGAAAGGCTTTGTCTTAAGATTGCCTCTGTGATTTCTGCATACAGACTGCAGTCCATCAAGCTTGATGGTTTTCACAGGACACCCATCACTTTCACTTGAACTTCTTATGGTAGGAAACATTCAAAGAATCATAGAACCATGGAATCATTAAGGTTGGAAAAGACCATCAAGATCATCAAATGCAACAACCACCAGGTTAACCATTAAACCACGTCCTCTGGTGCCATATCCATGTTTTTTGAACACTTCTAGGGATGGTGACTCTCCCACCTCCCTGGGTAATCTGTTCCAGTGCTTTTCAACCCTTTCCATGAAAAAAACCCCAACAAAAAACAAAAACAAACAAACAAGACCCCTGATATCTTAACCAGTCCTGGTGCAACTTGAGACCATTTGCTCTCATCCTGCCACTTGTTACCTGAGAGAAGAGGCTGACCCCCACCAGGCTACACCCTCCTGTCAGGGAGCTGCAGAGCAGGGCAGTGCCCCCTGAGCTGCCTCTTCTCCAGGCTAAAACCCCCAGCTCCCTCAGCTCTGCTCACAGGACTTGTGCTCCAGACCTTCCCCAGCCCCACTGCCCTTCTCTGGACACGCTCCAGCCCCTCAGTGTCCTTCTTGCAGTGAGGGGCCCAGAATGGACACAGCTCTCAAGGTGTGTCCTCACCTGTGCCCAGTACAGGGGGACAATCACTGCCCTGGTCCTGCTGATCCAGGCCGGCATGCCATTGTCCTTCTTGGCCCCCTGGGCACAGCTGGCTCATGTTCAGCCACTGCTGACCAGCACCCCCAGGTCCTTTTCTGCCAGGCAGCTTTCCAGCTCTGTCCCAGCCTGTAGCACTCCATGGGGTGGTTGTAACCCAAAGGCAGGACTTGGTATTTGGCTTTGTTGAGTCTCATACAATTGGCCTCAGCCCATTGTTCCAGCCTGTCCAGATCCCTCTGTAGAGCCTCTTTACCTTCCAGTGGATCAACACTCCCACCCAGCTTGGTGCTGTGCACAAACTTGCTTAGAGTGCACTTGATCCCTTTGCCCCAGTCATCACTAGCCACTGGCCTCCAGCTGGGTGGAACTGCCTTCACCACCATTTCACAGTGTTCTCCTGGAGACAGCTCATGGTGTGGATGTGTGCATTCCTCACTGGGTAGAAAACTGGCTGGACAACTGAGCCTTTTCCCTTATCCCAATAGGCCCACTTAGTCCTTCTTTCCACAGGTACTGATCTTCATTTTTGAGTTTGTCTTGCTCTAGACATAATTGCTTTATTAGAGTGAAAAAGCAGCACCAGCATTTTCCTCCAGAATTCTGACATTAATTGGAAGTGGATGGTAAACCTTGGGGTCTGTCTCGGGCTTAAATATTCACATAGGGCATGTGAGTTCTGCTTGCCAGCAGCACGTGAGCAGCAATGGCATCATGGATACACATTTGTATTTTATGGAAGGCACAGGTTTGTGCTTTTCCTGACAGCTGCCACAGCAGCAGGTAGGTTCACATTTGTGCCTTTGAAGAGGAGGAGAACCAATTTTTAAACCTGAAGCTAATTAACTTTTCTCTGGTAACCATGTATGACAACTGTTTAGACTTTTCTATATTCCTTGTGTTCCACAACTAAGTCGGAGCCATGGAAAATAGACCCCAAAATAATTGTTTATAATGTGAGTTATGCAGTATTGTTGGGCTGTTTAATGTAGTCGGGATACTGCTGGTTGGGAACATGCAGAAATCACTAGTTTATTCCAATTGCACATAAAAAAAAAATGAAGATAACATTTATCACTTTTTAACTCAGAAATCCATTGCCAGGGAGTAATCAAACTTCTCTGTAACTGAATTATGGAATTTCTTAAGACTGCTTCATTTTGAAAAAAATTTCTCTCCTGACAAGAACCAACGTGATATTAATGATACACATGCCTGTGTTTTGAATGTATGGAATTTTCTTATGACTTGCTGTTTTAAAGGTTTTGCAGAAAAAACTTTCTTTGAAAATTTGTTTAATTGAAGACTAATACAACTCCAAAACTAAAGCAAAACAAAGAATAGTTTCTAATCCTCTGGATTGTAAACTTTATTATTATTTTTTAAGGCTTGAATTGTGAATTGTTAGATTTTGTGTGTAAAAATTGCCATTGTTTTTGCTGAGCTTGGCACTTAATTTGTGCATAAACTTTTTTCTAGTTTTCTGCAGAAGAGTAGATTTCTGCACAGTTTGTGCATAACTCAATTTTTCTGATTCACTTTACCAATTCAGACAACGTGACTTGGAATGGTGTGAACAAATGAGAGCCTTTCAAAATCTATTGATCTATATTTATACTGTCCTTCTGCTCTAAAATGCTGTACATATATATGAAATTTCTTTCCTTAGCAGCATTTCAGCTGCTTCAATGAACCATCCTTGGCATTTCTTCTCTCTTACTGTAAATTTCATAAAAACTAAAACACTGTGACTCTACTTGCATAGATGGTTATATTCTCACAGGTTTAATCATTGATGCTAAATCTTTTTAGGAGTTGGGGGGAGGCTTTGCATACAGGCAGGAGTTGTCTTTAAATGCCTTTTGAAATGTTTCATTGGGATTTTTTTTATGCTAGTCAAACTTAAAAGCTGGACTTGGCTTGAGGTGAAAAGTAAACTGCAAATACTCTGATGGGCCAAAAGCAGTACTGGGAAGGATAAACTAATGGCATGAAAGCTGAGCTAAGCTTTTAGAAGTGTTTTGCCATAAAATTAAGGACCTAAATGGGCAGTTGCTTTGGGAATAGCTGGAGCATTTGAGGAGCTTCTGTGCCTAGGTCTTCTTTTTATACATCTTGCTGAAAGACAGGGTCCTCAGCACTCTCAGCAGAGGGGAATGTGCCTGGTCTGCATCAGTGCAAGGGCACCTGCCTTGTTTTGTCTCTTGCTCCAGCTGTGAGGTGACATAACCTCACTCCCTGTCCTCAAGCAATGTGAGGCAATCCTCTGGTGAAGTGTGGATTAGCCTGGCTGGCTAATGAACAATTGAAGATGCTATCTGCCTCAGAAATTAATTCCTTTTCTCTGTGACTCCAGAAAAAGCTGTGCATGCAAATGGTGCCTAAGAGATATCCAAGGTCAGAGATGGAGAGGTTTAGATTTTATTTCTTTTTTTTTTTTTATACCTGTGTGTATATGTGCAACTAATAGCCTAAAGAATACTTTTAAATTTTTTTTTAGATTTGAAAGTAGCAGAAAGCAGTACCCAGGAGGTAGAATAGAGGTCCTGCAAAGTTGCCTCAGTAGGCTGATAACAGTGGTATAACATGTAGAGCTCAACACAGAATGTGTTACTGGTGCTGGGTGCTGAGATCCCCAGTGGACTGAACACTTGTGAACTTCAGTACTCTGAAACAAGTCCTTAATGTTGTCTGAAGGTACAGCCAAAGGTGGGTGTAGCCCTGGGGAGAAAAAGCTCAGAAAAGGTCTGGACTCTTCCTGCTTCTGCTTCTCACATTGGCCAAGGACAGAAGGGACAGGCTGCAGCTGTCTGTATATTCTACTAATGGTTAGAGATAATAGTGAGCACTGGAATTGTTTATAATAAAACCGTTGAAGGATGTGCACAGTGATTCCTGTGTTCATTCCTGGTGACATCAACTCTGGTGTTGACTTTTTCTTTCTAACAGATCCAGTTAGATGTTCTCTATAGGTATAAGAGTGGACTAAGCTGTGGCTTGTCTTTTTGGGGGGACTGGAAATTATCACAGAAGAGTTGCCAGCAGCTTCAAACTGCATCTTAAACTGCATGCAGTCTGTAAGCTGGGTCATCAGATAAGGAGAGGTGGTGGGGGATGAATAATAAATACATGTCAGGAGTGGAGAAAGATTTTGCACAGAACAACTTTTTCTGAATCTCATCATCGCTTCCATATTTTCCTAAGGTGTTTAAGGTGAAGCATCAGTCCAATACAGTAATTTCTTTGTGATGTTTCTTTAGTAAAACACTTAGAGAAAATACATTTTCAAGGCAGATTTAAAGAAAAATTTCATAGCTAGTTTGAATATTTCACTGTGATTTGTTGCATTAATACTCCAAGAGAGAAATTATATTATTTTAATTGGAAGACATAATAAAAAACAAATATGTCTTGAAAAACACATTTAAAAATTATTCCATTTAACTATGAGACTATCTTGTTAAAGGTGCTGCAAATGATAACTCTTTAATCGAGTAGTAAGAAGGAAAATAAATGGGCTGCCTATTTAGTGAATGAAGTAATTAATTGATGGAAGCTGTTATACTATTTCTGTAACAAATGGAAATTTCGTTTCCATTTAAATTACTTTATCTCCCCTTCTTCCTGTGCCATTTCAGTTCTCTTCCAGCCACTAACCTCTTTTGTACATTTCCCCAGCTCCTTCTCTCTCTCAATGATATTCCTTCCTGAGCAAAAGCAGCCAATTTCTGTGCTTGTTGTCAAATAAGCCAGTCTCAAAATTTTCAGCTGCACTCATTCTTTAGAAGATACTTCTTTGTGTACTTTGAAGACTTTTGTTCAGTATTAGATTAGTAGTATTCATGGCACTTCATGATAATAATTTCCCATCTGATGATAAATGCCTGTTTATAGCAGCTCTTTTCCACATTCATTAATCAAGAAAGCTTATCAACAAAGTGATAAATGTAACTTTGATTTTTGCTTGAATGTACCATATACCAAGATTATGATCCTGTTCATCAGTGAATGCATGACAGCTACGCTTCAGAGTGCATAAAAATACTAGGAGTGTATGTCAAACTATAGAATATTCTTCTTCTAGATCATCTTGCTGAAATTGTCTTGCATACTTGTTTTTGTGATGTTACGGCTTGCCTCCTTCTGTCCTTCCTAGTCCTGACTGAATTAGGTTATTGTGGGGAGTTTCTCCTAATTCCTGCTGTGCAGGGCATGCTCAAAACCAGTCCTTGCACAGGAGAAGTTAGCCAGAATCTATTTTCCATCTTTTAGCATGGTAGAACTCACAATGGCATTCACTTGTGCCTGTTGTTGGAGGCCAAAGAAATGATATGTAAAAATAATGTGTTCTGCCTCTTTCTGAGGACTGTAGAGAAGCCTCATTTTGTTGTAGCAGTCTTCTGGTAGTTGGAAATGGACATAATTCCCTGTGGCACGGATAAGTCATGTGGGCATTATCTGAGACATTTTCCTTTTTTAATCAAGATTTTGAGGCACCTGCACTTCCTTTGGATTTGCTTTTGAAAGTAGTGCTTGGGCTGGATCCCCAGTTCCATCTCTGAATTATTTTCACTGCATTTTTCCAAATAGATGCAGATTGTGTGACTACTGCATTTTTCTGATCAGCTGGCATTTGCAAAGCTTGTGAACTACAGCCATGTAAACTTTCTTCAAGCCATAACATTTCTTAAGTATTGTTACCATAGTAGATAGAAACCATTCTGGAAATGGTTTCCATGGGTGCTATTCTCTGCCTCATCTTTAAAACTGTACTGTTTTGTTTAGTATTTTTTTTTTTTCATAGAGGTCCATCTGATGCTATAATTCTCCTGGAGATGGGGCCTCACAATAGTGAGAATACAAATCCTGTTGCACTTTTCACTTTGAGAGTTTCTCAAATTCCTGTCTTGAGTATTGTGACTTTTTTTTTTTTTAATTCTTCCAATCTCTTACTTTTTCTTCATGTCTAAATGGGCTGGGGCTAGCTGACTGACTGACTAAAAAATTTATATGTTTATTATTTATGGAATGTATAATTTTTTTCACTCAGATTTTTTTTTCAAATGAAGCTTAGTATTGCTTGATCTTTGTCCAGCCTAGATAACTTCAGACCTTACTTTTTACCTTCCTTACCAGATATGTTGTTAAATGTGGGAATGTCTCATCAGAAATCCAGTTTTTATTTGGGAGTTCTTATACAAAACCTCTGGGGTGCTGACTTCTTAGCATCCCTCAGAGAAGGTGGACCTAGAAGGGACAGGCACTGGGAGAAACAGAAAAATTGAGGCTTTTAACAGAACTCCTGGTTGGATTGATCTTCAGCAAAACTTGTTTATTCATATTTATGTTCTAGCCCTTAAATCTGACCCTGCAGTAACCAGAAAGTTGCCCTTGTGCTCAGGAGCAGGCAGAAGGGGTAATCAATGTGATAGAGTTGCAGACATTACACTCATGAGTTATAAGGAAGGAATTGCTATAGATGATAGGAAAGGTCTGAAAAGAAAGCAACAGCTGATTTTGTTCAGTTCAAAATGACCCTGCCAAAAGAGGCAAATGATATCACAAGTTGGAAGGTCATTGTTTCTTTATAGACTTTTAAAATATGTTTTTATCCAAAAAATACATGGAGAAACTTGAATGATGATGAATAAGCCACTTTAAACTCATGGGAAACAAGCATCCTTAGCTATTCAGAAATCTTTAAAACTGCTGACAGGAAGGAGATCTAGCTTTATGTTAATGGATATGATCAAATACTTCACTGTTACAGTCAGGTATGTGTGATGGTGCATTTTCCAGTGTCTTATTCTGCTTGACCAAAAAGTCTGGAAATACAGAAATTACAAAAGCTGACTTGGTTGTTTTACTGACCTTGAGTGTGTGCAGTGTCATTTGCCTTGTTATTTTTTGTTAATCAGCTTTTTCCAGCTATAGTTCTTATATCATCAGCCATGGAGATGAATCACAATAGAATAAACAGTGTAAGAAAAAATTAGTAATTTTTTTAGGGTATGCAAATTATTGTAGCTGTGGGTAGTTTCTCATTTTAAAACAAAACAAAATTCAGAGTCTGAATAATTCTAGTAACCCTTCCTGTTTGCAATCCAGAAATTCTTGGAGTGCATCCTCTTGCCTTCTAACACTTTCCCACAGGTGGATAGAAGATTTTGGATAAAAAATTTTTGGATAAAAAAGTTATTATTTTATTATCCCAGAGATGCACAATTTTGTTCTCCCAAAATTAGCTCCCTCTTCTGCTTTTTGCTCTTATATCCTGGGATATGTGAAGCTCCATCTTTTTCTGCCCTCACTGAGGATATGAGGAGAAAATGTGGGGGCCAAGCTTGTTTTTTTAAAGAACATCCATTAACTTCAGACCCTTTTTCCATTCCTTGTAGCAGTTACTGGTTTTGCATGCACAAATTATTTTTATGAGGTGTTTTGATTACTTCAGGACTTTGCTTTGAAACGTTAATGTCATCTTTTGTTTAATATGGTGTGTAGTCAACTGTTGATCTCCCATTATGGATCCAGTTCTTCAGCTCTTGGGAATCTTTTTTGTTCTTACTTTCCAAATCCTCCAATTTTTGTGTTTCTGTAGTGTCAGGTGCTAGACTGGTGCTGCTCAGTGATTGTCAGACTTTCTTGACTGTGTTCCAGTATTTAACAGTGTAGCCTGTGTACAGGTCGAGCTCACATAGGAAGATGTTTTTGTCCTCTCCACAGAATTCAGTTTGGCTATATTGAAGTCTGCTGATGCTTAGCTGCAAAACACAGCAATTTGTGGATTACAGTTAGTTGAAGTAAAATTTCCACTCATCAGTTATAAAACAATTTTCATTTTCACTGGTTATGCTGTGGTTCTGTAATTTAGCTGTAAAAAGGACGTTTATTTTAGATAATGCTATTAATAATTTTTGTGCTTGATTTTAAGTACAATATTGACACAATTCCTCTCTTTTCTCCTCTATGACACAGTTCAGGATGAGTGTTTAAAAACAGTTTGAAAGCAAGGAGAGAAATTAGATATGTAAACCTGAGCAATTCCACTAGCAATTTTTTCTTACATTTTGATAAACTGTTTTTCCATTATATTCACCAAACACTTACCTGGAATGCAATAAGCTATTCAAGTATTTTGTTTGTTTGTTTGTTTGTTTTGTTGTGGTGCATTATATATCACCCCCTCTGTGTTTCCATGTTGCAGTTGTGACTGGTCACTTTCAGTTAATGTCACCACATTAAGGGCTCATCTGCTGTCTCACATCTCTGCAATATTTCCATGGGCAAGGTGTTTTTGCAAGGAGCAGATTCAGGTGGTCCCTTTATGTGTGTGTAGTTTAATACCTGCTAAATACATCGAGTTGAACACAGATGACACAATTTTACTCCAATCCATAGAAGAGAAGTTGCCTTTAATTTGGCTGTATCCATGTCACTGATGGTTTCTGGAATGCAAGAAGTATTCTGGCCACTTCCCATGGTTCAGGGTGGGTACAGACAGGGATGCTGGCTCAGCCTGGGGGGTGCTGTGAGTGCCCAAGCTGGCAGCACTCCTTGTAAACTTAGGAATTAATTCCCTAGGAGCAGGAGACAAAGGAAAGAATCTTTGCTTACAGCTGTATGGCAACTAGAGCCCATATAGGCCAAGCAGTTTTGTTGTTGTGTAATTTCAGACATGTTGCCTTGCAGGGTTACTTTCTACTCAGTAACACCCTTTTTGTACAGTTCTCTTGCCTGGTAGATTCTAACCCTTCCTCCAGTGGGCTAGCTGCTGCAAGAGGGTTATTGTGAATGTGAAAGTGTATCTCAGACAACTTGAGCATAGTCAGGGATAATTGTATTCAAATGCTGGCTTTGCTCCCATTCAGTGGACTCCAGCTGTTCCAGTGGATGCTGTTTTTTATCATTGTGCTGGACTACAGAGTATTACTGTTGAGACTACAGATGCTTTTATCTTGTATAAGTTTTCAAAGACTTTTCCTGCTGGCAGTTTACATCACTCAACCTATTCTCTTTTATGCTTTCTATATGTAATATACATGGCAGCCACTAGCTAGAGAATCATATGTAGCAGCTGGTTGCGCTCTGTATTTCTTTCAAGATCTTATGCAAAACTTCAAAGTTTACATCAACTTACAGGAAAAATAACGCCTGAGTATCAAAGGGAGAAATGAGCAGAGTACTCAATAAATGCTGGTGCTGGTCTGAGTGCTTCCATGTTGCCTTGAACACAGCTCACTTATTTCTTTAGAACATGCCCTGATATTTACATTACCTTTCTCTAATTTTACTATTTTTCAGAGTTCATTTATGAATTGCCTTTAATCTACTGAAGGAAACTAAGATTTTTTATTATGTCATTGGGTTCTCATTTTTCAAACTTGCTTGTTTTTTAACAGGACCATAATTTCATTTGGCAAGCCAAAACTTTATCTTAGCACCCCTTTACCTTTCTCTCTGTTTGCAAAGCCCAGGAAAGTCTTTGTCTGAACATTATGTTTCAAAGCAAAACAAGAAACCCATAGACAAAATAATTCAACTCCCACTTGCAAAGCTGATGGGAATGGCTGAGCTCTGTGTGTGTAACGTTCCTGGAGAGTTCTTGGCTCACTCAGCATTGCCAGCCCCCCACAAGACCAGAGCAGCCAGGTGAAAGCAGCCACAGGCTCAGCACTACGGGTGAGTCACAGCTCCACTCCTGGGTGGTTTGAGAACACTGGTGAAGAATACTTGGCTAAAATAGAAATGACATCTTCTGGTTTAAGGGCTACAGAGGAGAACAACTTTGGAAATAATTATGATGATTTATGAGCTATTAGTTAATGTGGTTCACCCATGAATTTGGAAATTAGCACTCCTCTGAAGTTTAAAGAAATTAAGTGAGTTGTAATTCACTTGAAGACAGGTTACTAAGTATAATAGTTTAGCTAGGAGCTAAGAATTTCACACCTTAACTGCCAGTGAAGTCTTTTTTTTAATTATCCTTCTTACTAGCTTTTCTAATAGCCCATTCTGACAGGAGAAAGCTGTGTCTGGGTTTGTCTGCTTGATTTTCTTCTTTCTGTGCCATGTACTGGTTATGAACACCAGTTAAATTTAATTCTCTAGCACTTCTCCCTAGTCAGTGCTGGGAAATGGACCCTCCTGAAGACAGTTCTGCTTGTCCTATCCTAACATTAAGGTGTTTGAAGACAGAGCAATGATTACTTGGAAGCCCAGGGTCCTTTTCTTTGAGGTATCAAAATAATACCAGGGCTTGTAGATGAACATATATAGGAGAAAAATTACACCTTTTTAAAAGAAAATATTTATTTGATCTCTCTAAGAGGGCCATTCCTCTTTATTTTACTGTTGTTATTGTTGTTGTTTAGAAATGGTTTGAGATGCAGAGGTTAAAATATGCCCTTTTTAAGTTTTGTGGACCCCAACATCAAAATAAGCTTTTGAGATAAATTTCTTCTCTTCCTACTTAGAAGCTGACTGCTCCAGCAGAGGCTACCTAGGGGAGAGAGCTCCCTGTGCTCTGGGCTGCTGTCTGAGCCTTTCCTGGCAGCAGATCAGTGAGACTTCTTGTGTCACTTTCCAGTTTTCTGCCTTTTCATCTCTTAAACAATTCCTTTTGTAGACGTAGCAAATTTCTTCTTCTGAAGGCTGAATACCTGTTTTCTGTTCCTCCTATATGGAGGGTGTTTTCTGATGGTTTTTGTGGAGTTGTGAGGACATTTGTTTTCAGTTCCAACCTGGATATCTTCATAACTGCCTCACACACAGGGCTTGATGCTGCCCTTAGCAGATATGCTGCTTTTTCCTCTCTGCTTTTTGTGCCTTCCTGCCTCTACTGTGGCATGCTGGTAGACAACAACCAAATGCCCTCTTAGGCTTTCTTCTCTGAGGTATGTTAGCCAGGGCAGGCAAGACCAGTGTCTTTGCTTCCTGGAAGATGTAGGTGCAGCAAGGCACTAAGTGGGGAGATTCGTGGTGACATTGAGTTGTGGGCAAACCCCAGCTGGCAGCTCAGCCTCACACAGCCACTCACTCACCAGAAACTGGAAGGGCAAAAGTGAGAAAACGTGGGTTGAGGTAAAGGCAGTTTACCAGGTAAAGGAAAAGCTGCACTGCTAAACAAGGAATTCATGCGCTGTGTCCCGTGGGCAGCTGGGTGTTCTGCCATCTCCAGGAATTCAGGGCTTCATCACATGCAACAGGAAGAACAAATGCCATCAGTCCAAATGTCCCCTTTTTCTTCTTCCCCCACCTTTTACTGCTGACCATGATGCCATATGGTATAGAATATCTTTGGGCCTGCTGGGGTCAATTATCCCAGCTGTGTCCCTTCCCAGCCTTTTCTGTAGCACCATCCTGCTCACTGGCAGGGCAGTGTGAGGAGCAGAAAAGGCCTTGACTCCAGCTAGCTCTGCTCAGCAATAGTAAAATAATCTCTGTGTTACCAACACTGTTTTCACCACAAATCCAACTCACAGCATCATATGAGGAACTACTAACTCTGTCACAGCCAAAACCAGTATGTGTTTTCTCATCAGTAGGGTGAGAATATGAATTGGGCAGGTGGTGGGCTAGTGTAGATAAGAGCAATGACTTGCAAAATGAAAATGTCATCTATTTTTCAAAAACTGGTGTCCTCAGTACAGAGCCAAATCAGATTATTTCTGCTGTGATGTGCTTTCTCTTTTGCCTTCCCCCCCCTCCTCCTCCCCCAAGGTAAATTGCACTGTCTGTATGTGTCCACATTATTAAAATTCCAGTGTCAGCAGTACAGGACTGGTTACGTGGTTTGGCAGTGACCCCTGACCATTGGGGTGGCTGTAGTGATGTTTTACAATGCCAGCTTTTCCCCCCTGGTCAGTCAGTATTCTCCTCTAATGATAATCGGGAACATGGGTCAGGAACACCTTTCTTGGGATAAGGGATATGCTCAATGCTGCTGAGGACAAACAAATGGTGCAACTTCTACATACTCTAAAAGATTCCTCCTGTTAATTTGTTATAAGCTGCTTGAATCTAGACAATCCATTTGTCCCAGGAGTTTCATAATTCTGGACACCTGGCTTGTCACACCAAGCATTTGCTTCCCCTTGCAACCCTCAGCTGCAAGGTCCAGCTTGTAAACCTCTGAGCATCTCTAAACAAGCTGTAGGTAAAGATAGACTAACTGCAATGGAACTACATTATATTGTGGTATCAAATAGTATTTCACAGAATCACATAATGGGTCAGGTTGGAAGGCACCACAGTGTGTCATCTGGTCCTGGAGCACGTGGCACAGGATTGCATCCAGATGGCTCTTGAATATCTCCAGTGAGGGAAACTCTAAAACCACACTGGGCAATCTGCTCCAGTGCTCTGTCACTGATGTTTAAAAATTCCAAATCCCCCTTGGTACTCCTACCAAAAAAAAAAAAAAAAGGTATTCATGTGTTATGGACTACTGTGATAATGTTGAATATTTTGGGCAACAATGGTGGTGAGGGAGGATTCTTTCCCATGTTTTGCTTTGCCAGCCTTCTCTCTTGCATTGCAGGAGCAGAGGAGATGCCCATGCTGGCTTATTCCACTTGGAAAGTAAATGAGAGAGGCACAAGCAGAGAGGCAGGCATGGCTTGGTGAAGAAAGGTTGATGGGAATAGTATTGTGGAGTTTGTAGTAGTGTGGTACTCTCAACTTGGAATTCTGGGGTTGTGCACATTTAGTTATGAAGACTGAGAGTCCTCTCACAGAAAAGTGGCAGGTGGAGAGGGACTTCAGTGGGAAGTTGAGATGTAGTTTTTCCCACAATTTAAGTGGTTTTTTCTGCCTTCGTATGGCCTTACATTGTTTTTTCATCATGATTTTTTATTCCCTTCTAGTATATAATTTTGAAGATTAAATAATTAGTCTCTGGTGAAGCATCTTCCATCATATTTTCCTGTAGTGAACTGTAGCACAAATTATCCTGTAGTGAAGTAAAAGCTGAAATGAATGGCAGTAACTGTGTCTAAACCCAGCCTTGATTCACCATACCTGCTGTTACCCGAGTAAATGCATTATTCATAATTTACATGATACTTTCCTGAAGGCAATATACTTGAAAGCAATGTGTGTAATATAATGTGTCATTATTCCAGAGCTCTGAAAATGTCCTTTTATAATTCTCCTTAGCAGTACAGTTTATGTGATGTGGAAACTATTTTCTGACACGTGTGCCTAAGCAGTGAGCTCTTTGTTAGATCCAATTAGAATTTCTCCCTTGATAGAGTGTGGGGCTCTAAACCAGTGTTATGCTTGGCCGTGGACAAAATTAATCCAGTCATTTGGGACTCCCTGCATCAACCTTCTGCGATCTCATGGTATGGAACCACTGATATGTGCTTTTCACATTCAGCAAATCCAATGTTCAGTGCAAGAGGCAACAGCCACACCACTTTTCTGGCATAGCAAATGGTGTGTCAGCACATTTAAAAATTATTACGTGAATATGTGCTACTGTACAATAATGCTTTCCCCCACAGAGTGGTGTAGCTCCTCTCCCACTAGTGAAGAGGATTTCTCATTTATATTTCTTTGATTATTTTTTTGTGAGTATGATGAACATGCTCTCTTCATGAAGATACCTAAACAGCATTTAAGAAAACCTGATGTATTTTGTGTTTCTTCTGCGCTGTAAATGGTGAGAAAAGGTCCAAACCCCAAACATTTTGTTGATTGCCAATTATTTTGTTTGTTTTAGCAAATGTTTGCTTTAGCAGTGTGTTACAAAAGATTGTTTGAGAAATTTAGCTTTAGGATGTGTGTTAGGCACATCAATTTCAGATAGAGTAAAATACTTTCAAATGTCACGAGTTGTTTTTTCCCCATGTAGTTCCAATACTAAAATCTGTGAATGGAGAGTTAGTTGCTGTTGTTGCTTTGCTAAAACAAGGGTGGTAAATGTGATTTAAATCTAATCCAAATTTACAGTTCTTCCTGGGAGCTTGTACAAAGACTAGAGTTGTTTTGACTGGTTTTCGTCCACAGAAATCTCTGTGAGCATCGAAACAACTCATCAGTTTATTGTGACATCTAAATGCTTTTAAACTGAACCTTTGTTTTTGCTGATGAACTGTGCTCTTCAAGCATTGCAAATCCATGTTCCTCTATGGCTGGAAGTGATGTGCTGCTCTTGGTATTCCACTCAGCCTGACTGCTCTTGGTGTTAAGTGGCTTCTGCAGGTGCTTACCCAGGCTGGAGAGCCCTTTTTTACCTTGCTGATACCTCAGACAGCTGCTGTGGAGTGAGGTTAGGTCCTGTCCTGTACTTGTCATATCTTCAGGTTGAAAAGTGCTTAAATCTTAAACTGGTTTTGTTCCAAAATCAGTGTGTGTGTAGGAAAGCTGAACCAATGCTCATTCCCTGGGAAATAACCCATCATAGAGTTGTTCCTTTTTGCTTCTTAGTAGCTCTCAGAAGGAGCCAAATGCTCTACATCATGTATAGGAAGCATGACCCCTACGTTGAAGATAACTCTAAAAAAGCCCCAAGTGCCACATACTAATTGTGATATAACATTTTATGAAATGCAGATAGACAGGCATGTATTTAAATCATCTGGACAGCTAAGACAGTGTTGGATTCTTGACATATTTCTTCATGTACGAACTGTTGCAGTTCATACTCTTCAGGTTTCCATTTTTTAAAGGTAAGTAAGGATGGTACTATCTTAGAAAAAGGACATAACAGTCATTTTTTAGTTATCTAGGTGTAAAGTACAATTTATTGCAATTATTAGCTTTGTTTTAAGTGAGAATTTGAGGGCTAGCAAATCTTAAGTTTGCTCTGCAGCCATAGAGTGATGCAACCAAATTGTATCCTGGATGTATTTTGCATTTATCTGGAGGAATTCAGCTGCAGAACAAATTTTAGATTGCCCTGAAAAGTAATCAGTAGATGACTAAGAGATTTACTGATATTAACAAATATTCCTGAGTGTAACTGCTTTATGCAGGTTGGAAGTATGCAACTGATCAAGCAGATGCTAATTTATGTATCATAGGTTGTGCCTTTTTGTACACAAACATTGATATCTTCTTTTTCAAGATGAATTGAATTTCAGAATGTTGTGGAAAACATGCCTCTTTTAATTTTATAAAACCTTTATGGTAACTTATTTATTTGAGATTATAAAAGATAGTTTCTTTTACTGCCAACTAAACAATATTTTTTAATTTACCTTAAAGCATAATAAATCTTGAAAACCATTATTTGAGTGTAAGTCTAATAAAAAATGATTTTTTAAAATTATTTATGTATTAATTTTTATGAATCCAAATTTTAGTATTATTGCAAATGGAAATTCACCAAGGCTGAGAGCAACATAATTTTTATCCTCTGTGTGTTCCTAAATAGAAACTTCTGTCAGTCTTTGGAATGAAGGTAAAGTGGCATGGGCCTCACTAAAGAATGTCATCATAATTCCTATTTTAAACAACCCTACTTATTACAACTTTGTCGCTTACAAGATCTGTTCATAAATTGCACTGTGTTATTGGGAGAAATATTTTGTTAGCTTTTTATTTTTCTGTACTGGATTTACTTTTCCCATCTGGGAAGAAAAATTACTTCTTGTCTTATTGTCTGGCCACATTATGCTGCCTTGTTGCAAATTGTTAATCTGTCTATTGTTTTTCTCAAGTCATGATGTTCTCTTGACTCTCTTCCTTCATTCATGCCTCTGCCAAGCCCCATCAGTTGGACATCCTGTAAAATTTAGAGTGCTTACAGGTTAGCTTGGGGATATGAACAGCTTGTTCACTTTCCTCCCTTGTGCATGGCATCATCTTCTGTAGAAGAATGTCGAAGACTGTCTGTAAACCTAATTCTGAAAAAAACTTTTGGATCATTGTTAACAGCTTTGAAAAATCATCCACGTTGGCCATGTTACTACATAGGTAGGGTGACTCTTTGAATATAATAAATGAAGTATTTTGGGAATTGTCTTAAAGGTGTGCTTAGGAGAGGAAAAAGGAGAAGGCATGCACTTCTTGGGAAGGGAGCCACAGTTCTTTGGGCATCATCTGCATAGTGTTGCACTAAAAGAATCTTTGTGCAAGAAGAAGAGCATAAGCTCCTCCTTTTGGCAGACTGGTGGCAGGGGAGATGACATTTCTCATGAACCTTTCACTGCATTCACAGTGTGCTTGACTCACTGTGTTGGACCTCACTTCCAACAGTGGTAAGGTGGTGGAGGTACTGGCAAAGATCTCCTGAAAAAAGGACCTGCATCCAAGAGGAGGAGTATGGAGTTATGAAATCAGAGTGTTCAAACTGGTCTGTTTGGGACTTATGGGAATACTCAGGGTACAGGAATGGATGAAATTCCCCTCAATTAGAACAGAAATTTACCAGTTGGTTACCATCACCTACTTCCCTTTTACCTTTTTCTTGGACAAAGCAAACACATACTGGGAAAGTTAATGAGAAACCATTTGAAGGTCTTATTCTTCTAAAGAGGAAGGGAAGAATGAATAATTTTTTTGCTTTCTTTCACATTGATTTCCTTCATGTTTCATGTTCAGGAAAGAGCAAATTCCATAATATCTGCTTGAGCCCTGGTTGGGAATTAGCCTTCAACTTCCCACTCCTGGACATGTATTTTTCCTTCAGCATACAATACTTAACTGTATGCCATAACCCAGCCCAGCTCTGTTCAGGCAAGATGCTGCATTCATGTTAGTGTTAAGCATCAGGCACCAATTTACCTGGGCTGTAAATTTGCCAGTTTAGCTGTCCAGTAACGCTGCTCCAGGAAACCACTGGCACTTGTCAGACACGTTGTGCCTAAAGCATGATGCCTAAGGACTTTCCAGTTGAAGTCAGTTAAATGAGTGTAACAGGGACCTTGCACACATCCTTGGCAGGACAGAACTTGGCCATCTTTGAAGTTTTCTGTTTGCTTTATTCTCTCTCTTCATGTTCTGGGTTTTCTTAAACTCCTTTTTTTTGAAAATTAAACCTTAGGGTTTTTTTCCCCCCGTTCTTATTTTTTTTTGACCTTGATGTGCTGTGTTTTCTTTTGCTTTTATCTTGTTCATCCACTGACTATGTGTCCTTCCTAAAGTAGATTATTCCTAATGCTTGCCTCATTTCACTCCTGATGTTTGTTAGATGGATATAAAGTGATTAGACACTTCAAGTATGGAAGCACTTTCTCCCACTTTGAGTATTGATCTATAATTTCAGAAGTTTTTTGTTGTTTTTTAACTGTAGACATTAGAGAGTTTTAAAAAAGAAGTCCAGTAAACCATATCAGAGATACATATTTAAAGATATCTTTGAAAAATCTATTGTTTAAATTTCTTTTTCTTTTGGGGCAACTGCAGAAGTACTTAATAAGCTAATTTTGAACAAGAGCTGGAAGGAAGTAAAAGAATTGGAAGTATTTTCTTACTTTCCATTTGCTATGAAGAGCAGTTTGTTGCTTTGCCAAGTATGCTTTCAATTCTGTTTAGCCCAAATAGGAGCTCAATAAATTTTCTATTAAAAGGGACATTTTCTATGCAAATATAAAAAATTATTTACATCTTGTTTACCTATGTGAGGGACTGTTGTGCATATCCTAGCTTTTTAAAACATCAGTGATATCAAAAGCATCCCTAGCACAGCTCAAGGCTGCACTTAAAGCCATGCCAGTATTTTTGAGGACTGCAAATGGAGCGTGTTTAGGAGAAGAACCCAAGGACATATTGGGTTAGTATCAGCTGTCATGAACAGTAAGAAATATTTGAGTAACTTCCAAAAATGAACAGCAGAGGAAAAATAGGCAGAGCTGTCTTGATTAAAACAGGTTGAGAATGTATCAAACTAGGATATTGAATATGCTGAGGCTGGAAAGAAGATTTTTCACTTTCTACTTACTCAGGGGATGTGCTTCTGTGCCTGTGGTCCAGGCAGGAGTTAGGAGCCTGTCCATAGAGTCTGAATGCACCCTGGCCCTGATTTATGGACCACAGCTGTCCCAACCCAACCAACTGGGCCAGGTGGGGAGAGCTGGTGGAGACAGCATCAGCCCCATGCTGACATGAGTCAAAGCTGACTGATTAGCACCTGAGGAGATCAGCCTGTCGTCTTTAGAAGTGCCCACATTTCACTTCAGAGGCCCAGTTTGAACAATCCAACTTGGATTTATCAGTTAGTTCTGTTATAGTTGTTTGATGTTTTTATGTTGTGGGTTTGTTTTTTTTTTTTTTTGGGGGGTG
>VXBI01011038.1:420283-585017 GCA_013397375.1 Toxostoma redivivum
GTAGTTTGGTTTGGTTTTCTTTTTAGTTGAAGAGTTTCTTGTGGCCAAACAGTCTAGTGCCATTTTCCTTGCTGATAGCACAGTCACTCAGCTTGCACCACAGACAGACAAATTTGAGTCCTCTTTCGTAGGGGTGAGAAGGCTTTTATTCCTGTTTGTTTAGTTCAGCTTGGTTATTCATTGGGACCTAACAGAACTCAGTACTGGATTCCCACCAAAAGACTCTAAGAATTGTGTATCTGAATTCCTTTGGAATTTTTAATATTTGGGTGTCTGGTATTTAGATTTTGGCCTTTCTACCCGCTTAATTTCAGTGGGGTTCAAATTCCTTGTAGGGAGAAATGCAAGCTCTTTGCAGATCTGCATGTAATCAGGGAGAAATGCTATAATTAAAATCCCAAATACAGCAAATGGGAAACTTGTATCAACTGTAAGGTTCCTAGTCTGAGTAACCTAGTCTGAGTGGAAGTTCAAGTACAGCAAGCCAATTTTTTCTGGTGTCTTTTGTGTTTTGACACTGTAGAGGGGTCATTCTCCCACCATTTGTTTTGCTGTGCCAATTTTGCTCAATAGTTTGTTGTTTTTGGTTGGTTGGTTGGGCTTTTTGTCTTCTGTGATAGAGGCTTTCCACTTCTGTAGCTTCCTGGAAACCCTCTTCTGCTACTGGCTTGTAGTCAGTTTTCTGGAGTGGGAATGGCCAGACTTTCATGTGCTGTTCCTGATGTACAGTGGCATTTCTGCTTTCCTATCTCTGCTGGTCACATAACTCCTGATACATTTTCAGATCATATTTGCCTTTGACATGTCTGCATTATGTTGGCAGGTCACAGTTAATCTGTTAGCAGTGAGTATGGTCAACAAGATATTTTCCTTCCTTGAACTTTTCAAGTTGATAAATAGCTTCATTTCCTGGTGCTTCCATGCACCTATCCTTCCATTTAATGCTAGAGGGCTTCATGCTTACATATCCATTAAAATCCATGTGATATTCTAAATGGTCCTTCTGTGTGTTGATTGTATCTCCTGACTTTGCATTAGAAGCTGTTTTTAATAATGTACTGTTGGTTTTGTTTTTTTATTTTTTTTCCTTGCTAAGTTCACTGGTAAAAGTATTAAATGAAATTACTTTCTGAACAAATGTTTCTGGGGGTGCTCTAATAATCTCCACATGGTGCGTGTTTTCCCTTTTTAAAGCTCTACAAGCTACTCAGTCCAATCCTGCTGCTAAGATGTACTTCAAGTTTCCCCCCTGAGTTCACTAAAGAATTCCTTATGTCAGGCTAGCATAGGCTTTGTTGAAGGCTAGATAAATGATGTCTATTAGAGATGCTTACATTTTAGGAAAGAAAAAAGTCACACATTCTTCTCTCTCTCCTTTTTTTTTTTTTTTTTTTTAATACAGATACATTTATTCCTGTTTATTTCAATTTCTTCAACATTTTTTCCCCTCTGAGAAATTGTGTTAAAGCCATGCATTCTTCTGGGATCAGAATAACTGGACTTTCTTTGCCCAGACTGCATTTTTTCTTTCTCATGTTATGGGTATTATATTTGCTATTTTCCAATCAGATGACACTACCCTTAGCATCAGAGACCTATTAAAATATTTCCTTTCACACCTCCTGCTTCATGGGGTGGCATCATGGGCTGGTGTTTCCAGAGCTCTGGAATGTAAATTATCCAGTACTAACTTCAGTATAGTAAATTCTATTGAATTTTGCTGTCACATCGGCTGTGTTTATTTACACGTCCATTAACTAATCTCAGAGAAGAAAATGTAATTTTTTTGCTTTATAAGTTTCTAAATTAAAACCACATATTTGGTAATTCACATTCTCCAGAGATCTTGAAAGCAGCCTGGTAAACATTCTTTAAAACTGCTTGTAGAATTCACTAGCCTGTTAATTTTATCCCAGAACCCATAAAAAGCACAAGCCAATTAACAGTCAAAGTAATGTACATTTCCCAGAAATTCAAAATTGTGGGGTAAAGAGTCATTTGGCAGAAAAATGGCCATTTTCCTTCATGGCTTTCAACTAACTTATGACTTTTGTTTAATCTGTCTCTTTTTTGACATTCCTTTAGTATAGGAGGGAGAAAATGGATGCCTTGAAATCTTGCATGTGGAATTTTTCCTTTCATGTGTCTGATGTTCCAGCCCATCAAAAATGTTACTGTCCTTCCAGTTTCCTTTCTACCTCTCACATATTACATCTCTGTGCTTCTATCTGTGTTTTGCTGTCATCTCCTTTATAGTCTTTCCAACTTCCTGCAGTCTTCCAGTCTTTGTCCGACTTCCCAAATTGCCTTTTTTGTGCTATTCCTCAGTATTTTAGAAGCAGTTGCTTTACATAGTCAACCATCTGTGGTTTAAATTTTTTTTCCTGAAAATCAGTCATTTCCACAGGTAATCTGGTGGATGTAATTTAAAAAAACCCTTCTACATTGCACCTACTCATTCCATTAAGCAGTGTTTGTTCTTTATCACCCAGGATCTGTTTCTGCCTATACATGAATACATTTATTCTCATCTTTTCCTTTAGGACCTGTGAATAGGTGCAGTTTCTTTATTTCATGGCTTGGGGTTTTGTAGTCACTGTTCTATAACTGTGTTATGTTACATAGTGGGATCTAGAGTAGCAGAAAATGTAGAGTGTTATTGGCAAAGCAGCTGTCAAGCTATGGATATGTAGGTATAGAGAATTCCACAATCTTGCATGGAGAGAGCTTTCGGTGTAAAAGGAGGAAATCATGCATTAGACCTATCATTCAGGAGACCCCTTCTAGTGCTGCTTTCCTATGAAAAGCCACAGTCAGTCATCACCTTGTCCAGAAATGTCCTCTTCAGGGTTATTCAAATCACTGGCAACATTGACTGGAGCCCCTTCTAAGTGTCAGCAGCCAGTTTATGGCTGGCTCTCTTTTATGGGTGGACACGATGTGATTTAACACGTCCTTTTCATTGCAAGACCACCCAACTGCAGCACTCGGAGGGAGATCACCGTGGTCCTTGAGCGTGCTTTTATATGCTCTATTGATATGTATTGGCTGCGAGAGTATCTGGTTACACATTTGAGCACTCCCTGGCTGTTCTCTAATTGCTCCTGTTTTGCTTGTGGTTGTTAATGTGTAATCTTGCCTGCTGCACTGAACTCGTATTATTTAAGCTGCTGGGAGCCTGTGCTCGGTGTTAAACGTGCAGCTGGTACAGCTGTGGCTACTTCACCCTGCCACTGTGGAGGCTGCGAGCCTCGCCAAGGACTGGGCTTGCCAGAGTGCTGACCTGTAAAGTGAGTGGCTTTAATAGAGAGGCTGTGGAAAACACTCCAGCACAGGGCTGCTCTAGCACAGCTCCCCGTGGTGTGAGTGCACTGCAGAGACCCTCTAATTCCCTCCTGGGCTGGCCGTGCGCTGCTTCTAATAAGGTTCAGGGAAAAGGTTTAGCAGGTTTAGAATGGAGTTACAATGCTCTGCATTGACTTCAGGGCTGTCCTTTGTGTTGACAGCTGTTTTCTGATCTTCTTGTCATGCCCCCTTTTCCCCCCATCCCAAAGCAAGCATGCACTGGTTTCGAGAGCTCTAGCTGCTAATGGGGGGAAACTCTCACTCTGTGAGTTGTAAGAAAGACTGAGAGATGGGTCTTTGCCTCCTGTGAATGGGGAGTTCATCATCTGACCCAGTATTGCTGCAACAAATTGGGCAGAAGGTACTGGGATGGGGCCAAACTCTTCTAGATGCACTCATGCAGTCTGCTTGTGGTGTGGCAAATAATGTAGTTACTGTATGTATCCTTTACATAAATACATAAACATGTAAATACGTATGCTTTGCATAAATGTATACTGTAAGCGTACCCAGCATACAGTGTATATGGGAGTGATAGTGTATGTGTGTGCTAGACATTGAGTTTAGTAAGAAAGTGTTGGGGGAAAAATATACAGGAAAGGAAAACAAGATTAATCACTCCAGTGCAGGGTTGTTGCAGGACAGCTCTTAAACTGGGAGAAATCTGGCTTAAGCCCTTACAGAGTCAGCTGTAGGGGTTTTGTCCACATGACAAAAGCTCAGGAGCTGCCAAAACTGTGAATTCTGATTTGATTATGAAAGACTGTATTTGCCCCCCACCCCTCTCCCCAGCAGGATAGGTGGTTGATGGGAAACTGTCAGAAGAAACTGGAATTGCACGGGTAGGCAAAATCTGTGTAGGATGGCAGAGTCTTTTGAGATGTCATTCTGATCAGGTATCTTTCTCCTAATATTGAGACCTGATAATACCAACAAGCAAACTGCCTTTTGAAGCTGTGTAGGATTTGTGGCTCAGACTCTCAGATCCCAAGCCTGCTGTGGATTGCCAGTATTGGTTTGCCAAAACAGGTTTTAGGTTTACTGCCTTAGGCAAGGTACTTGCTCAGGGAGACTTCAGTTACTAAGCAATTTTAAAAGAACTAGCAGCTTTCTTCTAGCAAAGCAAAAGGGTTAAATTCATGGTATAGGGTTGGAGATGTCATCATAAAAAAAGAAGCATTAGGACAGTAAAATCTGTCCATGGATTATACTTGACGTCAGTTTTTTTCTAGAGGTGTCTTTAGGTTTGTAAGCCAGAGTAAACTCCAAACCAAAGATCTGGTCTGCCAGAGTCCTCTGTTTCACAAATCTTCCTGAGATTTTGAGTTTGTGTTTGAGTGGTGTATTGTCTTTCAATGCTTAAATTGTGTCTCAAAACCCTTCTTACTTCCCTGCTCTGAATACGCGGACTTCCTGTTGTCTGTGAGATTACTCTGTTCTGCTTCAGAGTATATATCCACAATGAGCACAAGTCTTGGATGTGACAATCTTTCCATTCCATTTGGTCTTTTTCTCAGGAAAACAATTCCATGCAGTCATAAAAGTACACTGCTTCATTTTGTGGATACAAAGCACAGAAGCTTGCTTCTTTCATAATGATTTTTCATTTTGGAAAGCATACTTACAGCATGAACCTAGCAACATCATGGTTTATATTTTCTCTATATTTAAAAAAAAAAGTGTACGTGCAGTTTCTGTGGAAAGCTCTATCCAGTCTGTTAAAATACTGACGCCTCGGCTACATGACTCAATTTCTTCTTCTTCTTAGTTTGAAGGAACGTGGTAACATAATATAAAAACTCTTGCTGTTCATAAAGGAAAGAACAGCATTTTTATTAGATATGGAAAGCTCCAAGTGGAACACATAGAGATAAAATACCATTTGGAGATTTGAGAAGACTTTTTATGATTCTGACTTTTTTGACGCAGAGCACATGACAACCTCACAAGTACTCTCTTTTCCAGTGCATTATGGTAACTCATACTGAGAGAAGTCATGTAAGCAGAGACACACAAAACATTTATTGAATAACCTTCTCTTCAATGCTTTCCTGAGAAACCAGAAGACAGTACCATGTAGCATTGAAAACTTTTAACTCTAACACACTTTGTAGTTGCAGATAATGTCTGTTTCTGAGTTACTGTTTGTGCTCAAGGGAGAAGCCAGTTCTTTTCCTTTCTCCATCTTTTAATAACCTGGACACTTTTGTTCCAGGTGACAACTGGCACTGGTCAGGGTCAGGAGCAGAGTCATGCCAGCCTGTGCAGATATTCACTGCCTGATTATGGGCAAGACTGTGTGCAGTTCCCCTTAGAAGAAAGGTTACATCCCAGCCATGTTGAGGTAAGGCATGGCTGAAAGGATATAGCAGATTTTTTTCTTTTCCTGCTCCAGGTTTAATTTGTTAGCACACCTGCAGGTCTGGGATTTGTTTTCTTCTTTGCTTCTCCTCCTTCCAATATGTATAATTGGCTCACTGGAGGGAGAACTAACTCTAGTTTTATTTCCAGCTGACTTAACCCCATGCTGCTGCTCCCCAGTGCCCAAATCCCTGCACCAAGAAGCACACTCCATCCTTTTCTTTCTTTCTGGTAGGTAGTTCATGAGAGGAAATTGGTGAATGCTGGTCTTGGAAATCTCTACAGAAAATAAGAATTTAACACACGTCTCATTTCAAAATTATTTATAATGTTTAAATATAAGGGTAGATATAAAGAGATTGTAAGAGGAACATAGTTTATCATTCCAGAGGGACAAAGGATGAAGAGCACAACATCTGGAAAGTTTAGTAATAAGAGTAAAACTGACTGGAAACAGATGGATAATGGGGAGCTCATCTCCTACTACAAATCTTCCTGTTTTAAGAAAATGCTAAAACTGTTTTTAGTACCTGGCAGTATTTTAAAGAGGACTTTCTGTATCTCAGAGGAAGTTGATAATAAGGAAATAAAATTATTCTGTTCTCTGTGGGACCAGGATTTATTCACCCAGGTGAGTAAAAAGAGTGAAGCCAAATTTTTCAAATTCAGCTATTGAACCTCCAGTCTTTAGAGAAAAATAATGTTATAAATATTAAAAAATACACAGAAAAATATCATTTGCATAACTCAAAATCAGCTCTATCCTCTTGAGCTGCAAGGCTCAGTTGTACAAATAATTGCTCTTATAATAATGTTAAAATAATAGTTGCTTTGATAATTAGTATTAGTATCCTATTTAGTCATGTAATTATTAGATTAAAATGAGAACTGAAAATTAATAGTAATGGCACCAGTGTAAATGTCAAATTAATAATAACTTGTTGAGGATCATTTTAAATCATATGATGTGGTATCTGGAAGTTACTACCAGAAGGTGAGCTAGTAGCAACAGCTGAATTATCCTTTTGCCTACCATAGAAGATACTTTCTTATCCAGAAATACTAATTGGTGTAGTTAAAAAAAAATTGTGCCTTTGATTTATTTGCTTGATGCTTAATGTCTTGATATGTTCTGGAGTGTATTATGAATACTTTAGCTGAATTACACAACTTAAATTTCACTTTGCTACATTCACAAATGAAGGCAGGGCAGAATCAAGGTTTCAAAAAATTAAGTATATATTTGTGTTTATTTACATGCTTGTGAGGCAGTTTCTGTGTGCATTTGCACAGTGGAAGGAAACAAAAAAATAATTTGTGAAGCGAGAGGAATTATCAAAAAATAGACTACAGTGATTTTGTGGGACTGAAATTTTCTATATATATGTTGAGATGTGGCCATACCCAAACAAATTGTTCTCAAACACTGAGCACTTCAACCTGACAGTCATGTGTTTTTGCCTGTTGTAAACCACCTTCTTCAGTCTGAAGTTTACTGATTTATATCTATTAATTGCTATTTCATGTCAGTGCCATCATAATTTCTTCAGTTCTGTTTCCTAAAAAAGCACTTTGTCAGCATGGTGTGCCACTGTAGCTCTGCTGCCTGTCCATGTAACTATCAGCCTGATTTTTTTTTTGTAATGGAGTTTGACAAGTGTAATAAAAGATTGCAGACTTAGATGGATGGGGTTTGTATATCTGTACAGTGAGGTAACAATGAAACTGGAAAGTGCTCAGTAAATCAAACCATACATATTTAAGTATTCTGCAAAGGACAAAATTATGTGAAGTACTCTTACAGGTGAGCAGGTCTCTTCTGAAAAATGAAATCTAAGAAGACACCAGATGCTTGCTTTTATTGAATCCATAAAATCCTCTTATGAAATCTGGTTTTATAATTGCAGGTGGTACAGAAGAAATCTGGAAAACACCCATATGTTTTAAGATTCTAAATATCTTCCTAGTGATCAGGGCATTCAGGATAAGCAGAGGTGAGCCGATCTAGCAAGTTTCTGTTTCCCTTCTCAGCCTGATGTATTTTGAAAACACTCATACTTAACTAAGCTTTAGAGCCCAGAGACATTCTCAGCTTTGCAGCAGAAGTGGCTACAGTAGTTTGGGATCATTCAGGGAATTGTGATGCTGTGGCTGCAGGAGTTGGGGACAGAGCCCTGGCTTGTGTGGAGGCTGGTTGCAGAAGGCCCAGGGCTGTTTTGCATCCACTCCTAGGTCAAATGGGATTGTGGTGACAAGAGCTGGAGATTTTCTTGCTTTCTTGGTATTGTGTTTTGATGATGACCATTGATTAGGGTTTGAGGTTTTGATTCTTCTAGTAAAAAAAATTCCAAAGCACTAATAATTAGTGCAAGTGTTTAATTTGCTCATTCTATCCTTTCTTTCCTATCAATAATGGGAATTGAAAGCTGTGTAGCTAATTTCCAGGTCGTTATTTTCTGTTTTTCATCTTGCACAAATAGGTTGAGCACTAGCTTGTGACAGTGGTGTTCTTGAGGAAGATAATTATGGGACATACTGGATAAGGGATTATAAACTGTTGCTGATTAACACTTGTCCTGCTGGGTAGTACCCGTGTACAGAAGAGCCGAAGTAACTTGTGGCTTGCAGAGCATACCATCCTCACTGTCAGCAGCACCAAGCATCTTCTAGAAGTGAACAGCCATCAGTTTTAACTCTGCCCTAAAACTGCAGCTGCAGCAACCCCGTGGCCAATAGCTGCAGTGACTGAGCCTGACAGACCATCTGTGACAAAAATAACAAGGAACTTCGTTACCCAGCTGAAAGTATACATCCCACTTCTTCAGATATTATAGAGTGTTGCTGTGACTCTTGCCTAGGTTTCTGTTTTAGCCCCAAGTGTTGAAATGTTGGTGTAGGCTGACAGCTCATTTTGGGTGAGACATTCCTTTGAACTTTCAAGGTGGGTAACCTGTTCCAGCAAAAGTAGGTGCTTGCTGAATCAGGGCCTTGCTTTCTTTCTACTCAGCAGTGTGGAGAGTTCATGAGTTTGTTTGCATTGGCACCTTTTCATTAGCAATGTTGTAAGGTTGAAAACAACAGGTGCATGCAGTCATATTTTTCTTCAAAAAAAGAAAAATTTACATTTGACAATGAATGCATTCTCATACTCTTTTTGTTTTGATTAATGTTTCTTTCTAATTGACTGTCATTCCCCAGTTTTGAGTATCAGCTTACTTCTGGTATTCATATATATCATTTGAACACTATTTTTCTTATGCAAATTTTGTAGATGCCTTATGCTTTAAGAAAAAGTAGCACTCAGTCTACAGAATCTTTGCATGCTGAATAAGGTCTATTGCTAGAGATGTCTGAATCCATATAAACTCTGACTTCATATGAATGTCTTTTTTTTTTTTTTTGCCACATGCCTTTCTCTTAAAATATATGTCTTTGGATGCAAGTGACTGATGTTTGAGAAGAGACATGTTTGGAATGCTTGAATAATTCACATCATCTGCACTGACTTCAGCTCTTACCCTGCAAACTTTCAGTATGACTCAGGAGCTCCTCTTCCACTGACAGAGAGGAAAAAACAAGCAGTGAATGCTTGCAATGGACTCACCAGTGTTCAGTAGCAGTAATGTGGTTCTGTGTAAATGTAGCAACTCACTGGTACTGGAATAGAAAGAGGAAGGGAAATCTTGAGCCTACTATGGGCAAATATAATGTTTTAAGCTAAGCTGCTTCTGGTGTTCCTACTGTAAACCAATGGAATTTGGCTCTTGCCAGCAAGCAAAATGCTGAAGCCCAGCTCTTTTGCCAATTTTACCATCAAAATGAAAGTATTATTAATGCAGAGAGTTGATTCCCATTTCCAATCTAGAGGGTCACTAAGATCATTGAATCATAGAATAGTTTGGGTTGAAAGGAACATTAAAGACCATTGAGTTCCAACCCCCCTTCCACAGAGAGGGATACCTTCCACCAGACCTGGTTGCTCAGAGCCCCATCCAGCCTGGCCTTGAACACTTCCACGGGTGGGGCATCCACAGCTGCTCTGGGTAGCCTGTTCCAGGGACTCATATTGAGCAAGGAAGAAGGAAGGGAAATGGACTGAGAAAACAGACCTATGTTTGGGACAGTATCCTATGCTGTGTTGGGATTACATTGTACATGAATAGTTTTTTTGGCAAAAGAGAAGTAGGATAAGAATGCCTGAATGCCAAGTGTTAACAAAAATATCAATGCCTTGTACAGAGCAAGAGCTGTGTGAGAGAACAGTCCTTGTGTAAAGATTGCCCCATAGTGCTAGAAGGTCAGGGAGACCTTGGAGTTATCTGCTCTTTCCTCACACTGGAACTGGAGAAACAACATTTTGACATTTCCATTCCCTCTTCATCCCCTAGATGTCATCAATATAAACTGGATTAAGTGAGGAAAAACCAGAAAATTAGATTTAGTGGCAAAAAGGTATCTTACTGAATACAGTTATATGCTTTACTTTGTAAAAGATACTTGGAGAATCCTTTCATGATGCTCTCTGATCTTGCTGTATGTCTGGATGTTTGAAGGTTAAAACATTTAGGAAGTGTGTCCAAAACATAAAACATATACTGGGCTTTGTTCTGTTGCCTATACTTTGGTGCTTGCCACCTTTGGCAGATACCTGTACTAATCCATTAGCTGTCTGTACCGGTGAATGAGATCTTAATACAAGTCTGAAGAAAAATTGCCAAGGAAAGGAAAACATTTGAAGAACTCTAAAAATATGGCAAAACCAGTTAGGGTGGTTTTGGGGTTTTATAGTAAAACTGTGGAATGTTTTGAAAAATAAATAATGGAAAAATATGTAAACCAAAATTCTTTCACAGTATATAATATGGTCATTTTGCTTTATATTTAAGTTCCAGCTTGGCACTGTAGTAGCTATGCATTATCTTTTGAAACTCCCTTTTTCATGTTTTTATACAATCTTTCATATATGAAGTGCTACAGCGATTTCATAGATTTTTGCATCATCTGAAACAAGATGGTCACAAGACATTGCTGTTTAGCTTCGGGTATTTTGGTTTGTCTTTTTTTTCCCCCCCTTGGTTGTATAGGTGAGTTGCTTTTTAATATGGGGCAAAGCCATTGGAATGAATAGATACGAGGTTTAAATTCATGCTTCATAAACAGCCTTGATTCTAGTATTTACTAATTTGAGAACTTAGAGCATTTTTAACACTAATATTCCTTTCACGGGCTTTTTCAGGTTTAATTTTTTAAAAAATTTTAAACTAAAGGCTTGGAACTTGCTTGCCAGGTTCCATTAATTGCACCTCTTAAAATAAGTAGAGAAGATGATGTTTTCCAGAACACAGACTTTGAATTGGTGCTTACAGGCTTCATTATGAACACCTTGTGTTGATGCTTTCATATCCAAAAATCAAGAGACCACAGCTGAGCAGAATCAGAGCCTTCTTTATAATGACAAATAGCCGTTTTTTAATGTGCTCTATAAATTGCCAATACCAAATTAATACAATTGACCGTCTTTGTTTCAAATTAATATATACTACATTTAGCACTCACTATACATATTTAATAGGAAAAAGGAAATTAATGGGCTCTGTAGGTAAAAGTTGCAAGATTCTCTTGAAGTATTTTATCTATTTGACTTGAATTCCTGCCTGTTTTGGATGCTCACCTCTTCTCAGCCTTTTCCCACTGCAAGCCCGGTAATTTAAATTTATGGAGTTATTTAGTTTATTCTGGTTTTTTGTTTTGTTGGTTTTTCTGGTGGGTTTGGTGTTTTGTTGTTTGTTTGTGTTTTTTGTTGTTTTGGGTTTTTTTAGTTTTTTTTTTTTTTTGGTTGCTGCTTTTGTTTTGTTTGATTGATTGATTTGTTTTGTTTTGTTTTGTTTTTTTCCCTAGGAGCTGTTTAGTTAAAAAGGTACATTATGGCACACACAGTCTGTGAGCTCCCTTTCCGTCTTTGGAAATCAGTTTCTGCTCCAGAAACAAAAAAGCAAATAGATATTTTGTGTTTTTTAAAACCATATTTTACTATTAAACAAACAAGGCTGCCCTTGAAGCCTGTGCCATTGCAGTGATCCCCTACAGAACATGGAGCAATTGACAACTCTGACTGTGCTTTTGTGGTTCTTCCTTTGAGTGAACTGGAAGAGGGGGCTCAAAATGGGTTTTAACCGTTTTTAATGGCTGAATACTAAGGCTTTATGGCCCAAATTGTGCAGCTACAGATAGCTTTTCCTCTTGAGATACACTTTACATAGAACCGAGTATTAATAATGATAAAAAACTGTTATTGTTATAACTGGACTCAGCAGTTTATTTGGGAAAAATAAATGCTTTGTGTTGTAGGTTTCCCAGTTTTACCCACAGGCTAAGTCTTGTATATATAATTATGTTTTAGGAGACATTTTAAGTGCTAGTTGAACCTTTAACCTGCGTTTCCTCTGGAATAATTACAGGATGTGAAAATGGCCAAATGAAACGCTTACTCATAGAGATTAATAGAATTAGTTAAGCTACTGTTACCTTATGCTTGATTTATATTGTATGTGTAGGTCGAAACAGGCTGTAATGGCATGTGGGTGTTTTCCTATCTTTTCATACTTGCTAAAGTTTTGCCTTATGTTTATTACTTGCTATGTTATGTGAACTGCTTAAAAAGGCATTTTAGACCACTGGCAGGTAGTTGAATTTCAAAGGCTGGCTCTATTTAAAACAAAACAGTACTGTTTGAACTTCTATCAATTTTTTTTTCTGAAAATAACAGTAATAGAATTGATTCCATCGCCTTCCAAGGAAACAAGTTGAAAAAGAAACCTCTGTGGATTAGTAGTCCAGACATCAAATATATTTTGCAGACGTTTGAAACCAAGCCTGAGTCAGCTACAATGGAAGCAGGGAAAACTAAGAAAAAATCATTTGTCTGTCTGCATTGCCAAAATTGCTGGAAAAGGTAAAAATAAAGAGTCTGCAAACATGAAGAGTGGTATAGCAAAAGTAGAAAATTTAATCTTATTTAAAGATTCAAGATTGGTGGTAATTCTAATATATTTTCAAGAAAAACCTTCAGTTAAAAGTGATTTGCCTTTTGAAATTTGGTCTGGTATGTTTCTTTAAAAAGAGTGTGGTGCATTGGCTTTGGGGAAACCTGAATTTCAGTCTTTCAGGAAAGTGTTGAACAGTTACCATCTTAATTTTCAACAGCTAAGTCTGTAACAGAAAACTTAAATTTAGAATTAGAGAAAAGCCTGAAGTCAGCTTATTTTATCTTGTTAGATAATACAGTGGGAGTTACCAGGCAGGTTTATACCAGCCTTCAGTGGTGTTGAAGGACTTTTTGTTGGGCTACTTTCAGTTAATGCTTTGCAGCCACACATCCTGCAGCCTCTACCAGTTAAAGCATTTGGGGTTTTGACCCAGGTGAGGAGCAATTTGCAAAGGTGCTACCAAGGGGCAGGAGCTCACCATGGCTCATTTAAAAATCTAAGCAGGTGCCAGCTTGATATATTAATGATTGTTTTTTTTTAATTGTTCAACAAAATCTTATTTTAAGGCAGATGATATGAAGCTCCTGGGAAATTCAGGGGGGCAGTGAACTTGAAATCTTTAAAAATCTGAAACACAAGTGGGGGACCGAAACCTTTCTCATGGAAATTTTTTAGTCAGCAACTTCATTTTGAATCAAAGAGCATTTGGGTGAATCCATTTTACCACTCACCTAAGGTACCTTTAGCAAGCTATTTCATTGCTTTTAAATCCTGTTTTAAGTTGGTGTGGAGTTAATGTTTGTTACAGTGGTTACAGCATGCAGTGAAAATGAGATTTTTTTTTTTTTAAGGTCAGTGAAGTATAAATGGAAAGGAGATTAAAAATCAATTATTAAATCAAGATTTCCTTTATTCACATTCTATTTATGCTTACCTCTCTTTGATGACTTCCCTTTAAAGTATTATAGTAATGTAGGAAATTAAAGATTTTCCTTATATACATTTCTGTGTCATCTTGGTTTACGGGATTTCTCATCTCTTTCCTGAAAAACATACTTAGTAAGTCCATTTAGTATGTATGAAAGATGAGCATCCTCTCTGCATACAAACAAGTTATTTCTTTTTAATAATGATTCTGTTATTAATTATACCAAATTTCTTTTAAGGAAGAAATCTGTATCTTGTTCCTTGTAGAATGGATATATATTGCAGGAATTACAATATTTCACCAGAGATTCAAGCAGAGATGCTGGAAAAGGGTTGCTAAACACGGAATCTGAATGCAAATGTTCTGTGATTAGTGTGGGTTATTTTGCTGAAGGGTGCATGTGCATGCATCGAGAAGCACTGTGATGGCATGAAGAGAGTTTATGGGCACAGCTGTGTGTGTTGAGGCGTGGCCCTTCAGCTGGAAAATTATATACTAGGATATCTTTGCTTTTATCTTTGTGTCATAATGTCTTTTGTTACTGAAGTAATCTTTAAGGGACTTTGAGAAACACAGAGGCTGTGGTTGATGGGAAATCAACTTAGCAAATCATTAACATCAACAAATGAAATAGAAAAAGAAGGGAGAGACTGGAGTATTGAACTATTGACTGTTCTGTGTGTTTAACAAAGGACATTAGAACACCATGTTTAAAATAGTTGACTAAAACTTCAGAATTATGGCATTAGTATAGGCTTCACTGCAAATACACTATTTATATTGAAATGATGAGAAGCGACTCACAAATCCTGGAATGTACAGTTATCAAATGCTGGTCAGAGAGCTTCCAGCATTTATTGGAGCATCAGTCCCTTCTGAAATGTTTTATACTTCTACTACATTTTTTAAGATGATGGAATGACTAAATATTAGCCAGTTGTTGTGCTTTTGGGTATCATGAATTTCTGGAAAATATCCCTCTGCTGTCAAAGTAATGAAGTTCTGTTCAGGGGAATTAATCTGGAAAGAGCATTTCTTCAGGGGTGATGGGGACCATCTGTGGAATTCCAGCTATGCAGAAAACCTGGAGCAGAGATGGGCAAAAATACACCAGGATGCAGGCAGTTCTGAGGAGGTCACTGTGGTAACCTTGTTTAGAGGAAAGGTCTGCCTACATGGGCTGACCTTCTGACCCTTAATAATTCAAGAGTAATGTTATACATTCTTCATGCCTATGCAACATTTCTGTGGCATAAGGCTTCTAATCATTCCCAATCTTCATATAATTTTCAAATGTGTCCTTACACATATGCAATATATACACACAGAAACCCTGTGATTGTTATTTAGCATCCTGCCTCTGTAGTTTAAAATCATTCAACTCCAAAGTAAACAAAAGCAAAAGGAAACATGCTCCAAGATTCAAACTGCTTTTCTACTGCAGTGAATTAGTAACTTGCTTTGTGCTGTACTGACGTGCATTTTTCTGTTTGAATCATTTGTTTCACAAATGACTTTGTACTCCAGTCTTTTACTGCTGTTGTGAGATTTCATCAAGCCAGCAGTGTTTGTTTTCACGTGTGTGTTTGTTTGGTTTTGGCCATCTAGTTTGAAATTCCATTATATACCCAAGCTGCCCCCCCACCTTTTCTCTCCTTTCTTCAAGGCAATGAATTTTGTTCATAAATGGAGAAGGTCTGGCTGTCATTTGTCTTGTACCTTACATAGCAATGTGGCTGTGCCCTTCCAGAAAGGGGGTCTTTGTCGTGTCCCCCTCCCTCCACCCCCCAATTCACTGTGTTTTATTTACTGTATGTGGCGGTCCTTTAATGGAAAATGCAGAGATTTGTATGAAGTCTGGAAATAGGGGAGAAAGGATTGTGCTCCTTGTTTAAAAGTCATAACACATCATGTTGTAAATAAGAATTTAGAATTTACTCTGATTTTTATGCGGATATTTTGGCTTGTTTTTCACTGCCTCAGCCTGTAATGGACTGTAATTCTCACTTCTCCAGGTGCTTGTCACTCTCTATTTACGTTGTTTGTTAGCCTTGTTTAAACAGGGAGAAGAAACATTGAAGTTTTCTAGCTCTTTTTGGTAGCCTTGTCCCATTATAGTTAATTTTTCACATTGACATGCTCATATGCATGGATAATTTTAACATATTTCACTATTTTCATAATCCTATTGCTTCAACGGAAGGTTTCAAATTTACAGAGAACACACCCAGAATTGAATGCTGAATTGGATAAATATTTTTCTGTTTTAATGGGCATTCCATGGTTATGGCCTACTGTATGAACACTGATTTAGAGATTAAACTGAGAAGATGGGCTCATTAGGGCAGCACCTCTCTGTTTCTCGTGGATGACACGTTATGGTGCAGGGTGTGCATTCAGTAAGGAGAAGGGGGCTGGGTTTACAGTTCCTCTCTGGACCACTGTCATGGGGGTCCTGGTGGCACAGCTGTATGGAAGACGTGGCCCTGGGTGTCTCTGGGAGGAGCACCTGCAAGCTGCTTTTCCTCAGCCAGGTACTTGAATTGAGCAATCACTCTTGCACAAGCACCCACTGCAGGAGAGTGCAGCTGACTAATGGGCACCTGCTGTTCCTCGGTGTGTCCTTGCTCAGACCTGACGTTGTGTATTTCAGATTTGTCAGTCCCCTCTGGGGACATTATTGAGTTGACATCCAGTATGTCAAACGCCCTTCAAATATGCATATGTCATTTACCATCAGCCTCCTAGAGTTTTGTGTTTTGTCTTCTCCAGCATGCTTCAGGTAGGTATCAGTACAAATTTCAGGGAGCACATCCCACTCTCCTTTACAGCCTATAGCCCTGGGCTCCTTTCATCTCTAATAATAGTCCCCATCAGCTCCATATAGCTGTAGCTGCATAGGAAATGTAGCTACAGAAAATGAAGCTACACAGGCCCAGCATTTTACCAATAGTGCCAGCCAGTTTGTGTGTAGAGAGCAAAATAGATCTTTGGACACAGTCTAGGACTGATGCTGGAACTGAATTTCCAGTTGCTAAGTGTAGGTGGAAGCCACAGTTACATTCTTGATCTTAGTCCTTTGAAATGTATTTTCTAACTCTCCCTTTAAACTTATGTGCCTTAAAATAATACTGGTCGTCACTTTAAAGCACGTACATAAATGACTCATAATGTCAACACATGATTTTTGTAGTACCTTTTCTCCTTTACTTTGGAGTAAAAAACAGCACTAGAATGTCTCAAGTATTAATTTCATGACTGGCTAGAATACAATATTCTAATATTGACAAGTCCAATAAATCTCAATAGAGCCATGTAAACTTAAGGGATATTTTTACTGTCACATTTTGTTTGTACTCAGATTTTGTTCAAAATCTTTAAAAGTTGACTTTGATTTAAGCAATTACTTATGTTTAATTGCTAGGTTTCTTTTCCATGGAAAAACTGGTAATTGCATTTCTGCTGGTACGGCGATTAATATCATCTGAATTCAAGTGGATTATTAAATATATATTGAAGCTGTTTCTCAGACTTTCAAACATCAAAGATTTTTGCATTTTAAAAGCAAAGAAAAGCAAAAACCCTGAACATACCAACAACTCTCTCCAAAACCTCAAAAACCCCAAGCATAGACTCTATTACAATATCAAGCAATGTTGGTCCTTGTCTTGGTTGTTTATGATTGTGCAGTAGCTCATTAATCCTGGGATAACTCTGACCTACCTGCATGAATTATGAATTAAACTTTACTCCTTGAGCATCTGATTTGTGGTACTTGTGTGCCATGGAAACGGTGACAGCAAATACAGAAGCCAAATTCCCCGTGTTCCTTATCTTTACAGTGCCTTTGCAGGGACTTTTCTGACTGGAGGAGCAGAGCTTATTCTTTTCCTACTAAGAAAATATTTGAACATATTATTTCAAAAGTCAGCCTGAAGTGTCTTTTATTTTTTGTTGGATTTCAGTTGGAAAACACACGGATCGTGTTCCATACTCTCTGTTTAGATAGGTGCTTGTCATCCTAACAATGAGCAGAGAAGGCTCAGTGTGTGAATGCCTGAATGGCAGGGAGCCATGGAGAGGGAGAGGATGTCATGGAGGGATGTGGGAAAGCATGAGCAAGACAAAGGCTTCATTGCATAGATCACCTGCGGTGTTTTAAGTGCCTGTGTCTTGGAGAATCTCTCAGATGGTGCTAATTTGCACACTAATTAGCACAATAAGTACAGAAAATAGGAAGTAATAAGAAATGCATCGAAATAGGTGAGAATTCAGTAGATAGCAAAACTGTATTCTGTAACAATATTGTAAGAAAGGCCCTTGAGTTTTTCCTGACAACTTAAACACTGGCAGCCATAGGAAAGCTAGAAAAACCTATGGAGAAGAGATTATCTGTGGATTATGGTTAAGGTGGCAGATTGTCAGCATCTTATCACTATGTGCTGCAGTTTCCTTTAGTGTTTGACTACCTGGGGTGTGGAATATAAGACTTCACAATTGTTACTGATTGTAGTGATTGCTGATTACACCTTCCTGCTAGAATCTTGTCCTTCCAAGATTCAGTTCTTCACAGATGAAGATTCATGTAAATTCAATGTTTTGCTGAATCTTCTGGGGATTTTTTTGCTGTTTTGTTTTGTTTTGTTTTTTTATTTAGAACCTCTGCTTGTCTCACCAATGCGCCACTGGAAAACCGTGAACTTCAAATTGCTCCAGAGCTAGTAAAAGCAGTATTTTATGTGATCCTGTCATATGAAATAATGTAGTCTGTTAGGAGAGGAAGAATTGATTTATATTCAGATTAAATTTTTTTTGTCTACTTGTAATTAGATTCATGTGCCTACTCACCATCTTGTCTGTACTGCAGTTCTAATTTTCCCTTATAAAACTGGTAGGTAGAGACAGCTGCAAATGCATTGAATTGATTTCTTTCTACCATAATGTTGGGTAATTTGAGAACTGAAGCCACTGTTGAAAACTATTGTCCAGAAGAATTATCTGGGTTTCCACAATAAAACCATATATTTCTGTATGCTATATTCACATGTTACAAAAAGATACTCATGAAGTTTTCTGTACATGGTTGTTCTTTGTTTTTTTTGGTTTTTTTCATGTCTTGTGGAGGCTGCTTCAAGTGAAATCTTTTATTCCTCATGCTGTAACACTTTTCTGTAATCTATCTCCCTTAGAAACTTTCTGAAGGCACCTATTAATTTTCTCCATAGGTTTTAAATACTATTGATGCTGAGTAATGTATTTAATTAGCCCCAAACTTTCTACGTAATCATTCCAATCTGTGCTTCTCTCTCAGCTTTTGCCTGTAAGGATGACAAATGGCAGGAGGGGGAAAGGGCACTTTCCTGTCAGTGGCTGTGGAGCCTTTGGTCCTTGGGTTGTCAGAGCAGTTGCTCCTTCTGAAAGAGCTGTGAAAGAACAATGAAAATACTATTTAGCTTCATTTAAAAAGTCAAAACAAATATAATTTGTAGCAAAAAGTTTCCTTATCTTATGAAACAGGACATTTTTATGGTTCCTTTAGTGTTTCCCATATTTTCATTGTAATAATATCAGCTTATTTGTGAAATCCTGGATTGTACTGGTCAGAGCTGAGTTCACCTTTCTGTGTCTATTCTTGCAGGGTCAAGAGGAAAGAAAAATGAATTCAAAATTATACAAGTGTTTTTTTATGCAGTTTAGAGTAAATGCTAACTGGATCCTCTTCACGTTTTTATGGGCATTGACATCCTTGGCTCTTGTATTGGTTATACAACAGGCATGTGGATGTTGCAGCTGTATTGGTCTGGTAAAGCACAGTGTAAACTGTACCGCCTAATTTTTCAGTTTAGTTTTTTTTTGGTTTTTTTTTTTTTTCACTCATTCTCATCTTTTCTGTCTTTCTGACAATAAAACGAAGGAAGGTCTTTACATTTTTAACCTAGCCCATAGAGGTAACATATGGCCAAATGCCAGTGAGCCATTTGTTTGCTAGGCGACTCCTGTAGATCGCAATTAGAAAAAATTAAGTCAGTTAAGCAGAAGAGTGAGAAGCATTCTCAATTAGGACAATGTGCTTTTTGGAAGCTGGGAGCTTACATGCAGTATTACAGATAAAACAGGAAGAGAGACCAGTCTTGTCAGTCTATAGTGAAATACGTCACCATTTGTGTATCTAACATCAGCTTAGCATGGGAATTTTTTTCTTTTAAGGACTCCTTTGAAATTAAAACCGAATTATATGCTTGAAGGTTATAAATGGAAATTGCTTCAAGTAGGAGAGGCTGTGCTGTGATTATTGGGGACGTTTACCTGTGGAGTTCACCTACTTTAAACCAATCTCTGGTGTCTGCAGGATAGAGTCGAAAAAAAAGATCTAGGAAAATGGTTTCCAGAGATTTTAGAAAACAGGAAAATCATGTGAAAATATCCCTATGATATTTTTGCCTGTTGCTGAGCATGACAAAATTGAGGAGGATATTATTGTCCCTTTGTGGGAACTGAAGGGAAGAAGCTGTCATTCTTCTACTGCCAACCACCCTGTTTAAACTCCTTCAGAAAAAGATTGTGGGAATGTAACTGCTTGCATAAATTGTAAGCTCCCAATAAGGTCCTCACCCCTCTTTTAACTGAGTAGGAGGACACAGTCAGACTTATGTGAATGAATTCGAATTGGACATGAGCAAAAGGCTCTTCACTGTTAGGGCTGTCAGTCCTGGCACAGGCTGGATGCAAGGAGAATGCTGTGGCAGCTCCAGAGCTTTGTGAATGCTTAGAAAAGGCCAGGAGAATTTGCTCAGGGAGGTTTACTATCTTGGGAAATTTCTGATGCTGGTGAAAGTTGCTCTGTTAAATGTGTGCTGTTAAAATAATTTGCTGATGAAATACTGATACAGAGTGGATTGAAAATAAATTGTTAAACCAAACCTTTTCTACCTGGAACTCAGTGTAAACACCAGACAAACCTCTAGGATGTGTAAACACAAGTTAACAGAGTATTTCAGAATAGATATGACCTTATGTGCACAAATTAATGCATGTGAAAAAGAAGAATCCCTAATATTTGTGCCCTTTTGAAAACACTCAGCAATGCAAAGGAAGCTTTCAAAATCTCTCCAGTGAATCTTACTGACTAAAGGCAGTAATTTTTTCTCAGTTTTAATATATGCTGTATATTACAGATGCATGTGAGCTTCCAAGATATCAAAGTTAGAGGCATTTTTGGGGTCACAGACTCACCATTAGCAGCTGGTCTCTGTTAATTAGAAGCAAAACCAACTGAACACAACTCACTTCAGTAGGTTTTTTAATACATGACTGTTCACAGTATAAAAACAAAGTTCATGGAGATTTTTCTTTTATCCCAGAGAAAGGGAAATGGTAATGTATACTGTGAAATAACGATGTCATTATGAACTAGTTGCATATTTAAAATATAACTTCTGATTAGTACCTCTTAATTACCTGGGTATTTTCATTAATAACAAACAACATTAATTTTTCCTTTCAAACATCAGGTTATTAAAACCGTAAAATGACAAACCTGCTGTAGGAGCAAGGACAGCTACTTGAATTGGCCTATTATCAGCAAATCAGTTGTATTTATGCCCTTGTAAAATTTTTAGGTGTTCTTGCACTGTGAAGGAAATTATAAGTATTTGGCCACTTTTTGGGAGAGGAATGAGCTTGAACCATTACGTTACTCTTGAACTGGTGTTGATATATGTAAAACTACTTCAGATAAGATAAGCAGTGACATTTATGGTTGGACTTGATGATCTTAAAGGTCTTTTACCAACCTAAATGACTCTACAATTGTAAAGATTTTGGGAAGCTGTCTAAATGAATAATTTCAGCTCCACATTCTAGTGTAATAATGGAATAGTTAATTAAAGAGCAAATACAATGAGGCTCTGGTCCTCCTTTTCTCCTTCCCTCTCTGCTCTTGTGCCTTTTGTTCAACACATGAAATTCTATTTCCTTGCAACACAAGTTTTAATATGCTCATTCTCCAGCAGCCTTCATCATCATCCTTCTGCAGCTGTTGATCTATCCCCTTTTTCTCTTTTGCTTCTAGCCCCTATGATTCATTTTCCAGCCTTGTCTTCAGTCCTCTACAGCTGACTGAAGCTGCACTTGCTGAGGACTTCAGTAACGCTTTTATGGTTATTCTGCAGAATAAATGAATCTCAGTTTCTCTACTTATGAGGCTCTTGCTCTTACCCTAAGACTTCTAACTTCTGTTGCTGTAGAAATCTCATCCTACTTCCATGGAAGGGCTTGAGTTTGTGCATTTGTAAAAACAAGGAGGAGTGATGATCCTTATTTTAGAAGAGATGTAAATTATTAGGAGATCTAGAATTATTTTTAGTCATGTGTATCATGTAGTCTCATTCTTCTGGGGCCTCTGTTAAGATCAAAAGGAAAAATAATCGAAGACTGTGTAGTGGGTTACAATATTGCCATTTTATATTGGAAGTGGACCTAATATATAAAAGTGTAATTTTCCTTGTAAACCGGCATTGTTGAATATTTTGCCATCAGTGGGCTGCAGTTCATAAGAGCATTTGCATGTTACTTCTTAAAATAAGGTAGTAAATATATAACAACTTGCCATCAGTGGGCGTTTTTCCAGATAGCATCATATATTTGCCTGAGTATCATACAAGAATTTGAAAGTCTGTATTCTTTTGTAAGGATTTAAACTTTTTTTCAGAATATCACTAATCTGTAAAAAAAATGTTCTTTGCCTGCAGGGTGGAGTTCGTTTCTTTTGTTCCTGAGACCTGAATAGGAGAAAGGACATTTCAGCTTTTCTTGATAAAGGTAAGACAGCATCTGTTGATAAGGATAAGACACTGTTCATTATTATGAGCTCATAGAAAGTTTGTCAATGGAGGGTTTGTTTATTTTGGGCTATTTTTCTCAAGTTTTGTGCTTTGTAGTAAGTGCAGTGTGTGATAATGTAACTTGTATTGGGAATGGAATGTGTAACTCTACGGAAGGTATCAGTAAAGGCTCTGAAGATAAGCAGGTACCTGTAGATCAGCATGACAAAGTGGATAGCAATTTGTTCTGCTGCTGGCACTTGTGATATTTTCCATGTGCCACTGAACTGGCCTGCCTAAGTTCACTCCATCCTGCTTCCACAAACTCAGGAAGGGCTCTTAAAATCAAGAGAGTTTTCTCTGTGCCAGTTGTCAAAGAAATGTGTAGGCTTGCCTGCTGCTACCTTCACTGTTCTGTGTGAACAGTGTGAGAGTGCAGAGGTTGATGTGAGGAGAGTAGGACCTTGAGATCTATTTTAATTGAGATAACACCTTCAAAATTAAGAAGCAAATAATTATCGTGCTTGTCAGAAGTAAGAGACAGAGAAGGGAACAAAACTCTGGGAGACTTCAAGGGACATGCCATCCTCAGTGACTCTTCCTCCATATTGTGCTACAAAAGGTCTGACTTTTCATAAATTTGTGTGTTGAATTAAATCCTGAAAGAAACATTTAGAAGTAGAGAGTGCAGCTTAGCGTTGAACTCTTAATTATATGTTAGTTTTACTAATTTGTTACGTATTAGTTTTTGATGCAGAAATCTACAAAGCACTCTCTTTCTTATTTCCATATGGCAAATTTTGAAAAGTAGGATTAGGTTTGATGTGACTGCTAATCATGGGGTTGGTCTGGTTTAGCAGTGACCACATGTGCGGCAGATTGACCATCTGTGTGACCTTCATGCAATGCAGGTAGAGAGCATAAGTGTGGCTCAATTTCTCTTCAAAGGGGCTGGAATTCATACACAATCATTTCTACTTGGTCTTGTGATAGAGGCTGCAGTCTCTCGTTGAAGGTGGTAATGTGTTTTAAACAAGCCAATCACTGCCTATTCAGTGACTGCATCTTCAGATCCACTTTTGACTTGTTCAGTAATGCATTTAACAGGATAGTAGAATGAAGGTTCCAGTTGTATGTTGATGTTTAGGTTATCAGGACCAGCACAGCATAAATCTACTTCTTGAAAGTTTAATAGTTTGGAAAAGAGGAAAAGACAACTCTAACAAAGGTGGAGAGAAATCAGAAGATTGATGAAAAATCAGTTTTGTGTGTTTGTGCTGATGTAGCTGATTTTGAGGTTTTCTCTGTATAGCATTACATAATTTTCTTGATCAGTAGTTTAAAACAGTGCTATCATGCTGGATGTATGGATGCAGTTTTTATGAATTTACAAGTGCTCACTGTACTATATATAGTCTGCTACTTTAGGGGATGAGAAAGCTATAATCACCTTAATCTCCTTATGATTGTGTGCATATATAGACATTAGGAGTTATGTAGCCTTCTTGCTTAGCAAAAAACACAGTTAAAATATTTTTAGTATGGAAATGTTCTTTCAAAATCTTTACTTTCAGAATTTAGGCTTTAGCTTTAATCTCTTATCCACTAATAAATAAAAAAAAGCCTTTGAGTTCTGTAGAATCCTTCTAATCCTGGTGCTCCTGTCCTTCCTCCCCCTTGTAACTTGTGAAACCATTGCCCATCATTTCAAATGCTCACATTTTGTGATTTTTAAATTTACTCAGCATGTGTAATCTCAAAGGTTACACTGTTGTTGGAAGAGTTCTCAATCAATCATGAAAGGAGAAAAAAATTTCCTGATGAAGTGATACGTTTATTGAAGGACTTGTAGACTCCCAGTGAAGGAATGTGTTAAATTGCTAAAGATGCAGGGTGAAAAATTGCTATGCTAACATACATGAAAATGTATTAATAATAATTTACTGATAAATTAATATGGCCTGAGGCTGATCTCATTCTGGCAAAACTCATGTTGAAGGAAATGAGAATTTACTGTGTTGGGATCTAACTGAGTATGATTTCTTTTTTTCCTTTTTTTCCCTCCTTCTTTCCTACACTGGGGAGCTCATGTAAAGTAATAAATAAATCTAAAAAAGAACATAAACTTTAATATTTAATAGTACCTCCAGTGTTAACTTGCTAGTTGCAGTCAAATGCTTTTCTTCCCATCCTCGTGAGAATCAGTTGCCTGTATAAATCACAATTCTCTGGTGAAACAGTGTACATACTCTTGTATTTTCTGAACCTTGAGCAGAAGTTAGTGCTTCTTAGAGGTTGCTCCATGCTTCTTGTACATCCATTGAGCCTTGCTTATATATATATACAGATAGATAGATAGATAGAGGCTGGATTTGACTTGCTGCTTTTCTTTCTCTATTTAGAAAAAAAACAGTGCATCTGGGGTCTCTATGGTGTGTTCTTCCCATGGCTGCACAAACAAAGCAGCAGCACTTTGCTTGCTTTTGTTACTTTGTGGGAGTGGAAGAGCTCAGAGTTCACACTTAAATTTACCACTATCCAGCAGGATTTAAGGATTGCATTTAATGACAGAAATTCCCAAATATAATCAGTGTCAGATTCAGTTTCTGGCTGTGTGAATTGGTGATCATGTGTAGCTATGGCAGGAACTTGAGCTACACAGGCAGGATCAGTGAACAGTGCCATGGAACATTAGTTGTTATTGTTAAGCTGTGATGCTTCCCCATATCATAATTACTGCTTCAGCTTAAATATATTTCTGCACTGGCTTCAGGCTTCAGGAAGAAAAATATTGTTAGCTGTTCCCTGCTCCTACCTGCAGTCTACTCCAAAAGCAATGCCCTTGAATATTAATTTAGCTTTATTTTCAACATTATACACTTCCACATTATATACAGAGAGTTAATGTCTGTAAATTGGTGTGAGAGTAGGATGAATGCTTTGAAAACCTGCTTAAGAATGTGCTAGCAGGCTGCCAGCTCAGGCTGGGAAAACTCAGGTCCTTGGGAGTAGAAGGCCAGAAACTGCCCTTCAACTTTTCCTACATATTCTCTCCCAGTTATGATGAGCAGTGTAATTTTTTTTTCACCAGAACATAGTTCAAGTTCAAGCCAACAGTCCTCCCCATTTGTTTTTTTTTTTTAGTTCTTTCCTCCTTGACCCTTAAATCAAGAGCCCCTTGGGGCAGCAGCACTCTTCATACTTGTCTGGTTTATGATCAAGCACGTGCATGTTCTGGTCAGTCTTCTCCCTGAACAGAGAGCTGTGTCAGAAAGCAAATGCTGTCCCCAGAAATAATATTTTCCTCAAAGGATCTTGACCTGCTTTGTGATGTTTTTGGAAACAAAGTGCAGGAATAAGTGCTATATTGTAAATGAAGCGAGGAAAAGAGCATTGCTGTTTTCCTAAAATAAGAGCAGAGCTTTAATATTGCTGAAATGTTTGGTTTGCTGGGGGACCTTAACTTTCCATGAAGTTGGATGCTGTCTTGTTTATTTTGGATATTTCCACTAATTGACTGTAATCTAATTATCCACATACAAAGCCAGGCCACTGAAACAGCCAGTAACTACAGTTGGAAAGATTTATTGTTATTCTTCCATCAAAGGTGGAGAATTGAGTGGTATTTATGTTTTCAGTAGTGTATAAAGCTGCAAGTGGAGTCACAGAGCTGGTGAAGTGTGTGATGTTTTGTGTCTGGGAACGATCTTTCAATAACTGTTCTTATGATTCAGTTTATAGGTGAACGTAATAATTTTGAACAAATATCAACAGGGCAAGGCTGATTGGTGTAGAAAACTATGCAAAGGGACATTTTGTTACTTTTCCTGTTTCATAGTCTAACAAAATAATCTGTTCTAGATTACTGGTAAACCATTTTCAGCTCGGGAAGGTGTCTAATCTAAAACCTTAATGCTGGGGAATGCACTTCATTCTCACATAGGGGCTCATTTTCTTTTGTCTGAAAGGTGATCAGTCGAAAAGAGGGAGGTTGGGGGAGGAGTGAATATTGCTGAGTGGAGTGGAATGAGTTACTCATTCTTCAGAATAGCCAGAAGGTAAACTCCAATACACTTGAAAAACCACACTGGTAAAAAGACCCCATATGTAGTTCAGGCTGTTAAATACAATGTTTACTATTGACTTTTTTATTGGGTTAGAGAAAGAATCGACCCTTGAGAACGCACTGGGAAAAATGTGCCTTGGAGGATGATAAAAAGTGGCAGTGTAGGGTGTAGTGCTTTGCACCCTGCCACAGCCACCTAAATGTGTGTGGTGTGTCTATTCTGCACAGAGAATATAGACATATATAGATATGTTCAACAGACACACATATATATATATATATGCATATTCTGTAAATAAATATACAGGAATTCATGTATATTTATAGATATAGGTAGATATATATGCACACACATGTATATGCAGATGTGTTAATACACGTGTGTATAACAAGGACAAGGACAGGTATTCCCAAACTGGGGATGCAGGAAGTGTTGGGGAAGGCAGGAAGCTGTGCAGGAAGTTTTTATTTTTTAGTAAGGGAGGAAAAGGGAGTGAAGGGGTTGATGGTATGATTTACTACTATACCTAGCTGGACTAAAGTTTGGGTCAGACTGTGAATGAGATGCTGTTGAGATATATATTTGTATTGCAAAGGGAGAAGAGGTAGAAAAAAAAAATCAGAAAAAAATGTCTCTAACATAGGGGACGGAGAATTTACAGTGCTTGAGAAACGTGGAACAAGTCTGAGACCACAGACTGTTCTTGGAAAACCTGTTTTTTAAAGTATTTGTTATGATGTGATTAAAAAAAAAACAAAAAACCAAAGAAACTTGTTGAAGTATTTATGAAAAGATGAAAATAAGGTTAAACAGTGGTGGCAAGGCCAGGGTAACGTAACCTTTGCAGCTTTGAGGGATAAAAAGGAGGATGTAACTACAGAAACTAAACTCACCTTATCTTGGTACAGAAAGTACCATTTGTATCTCCCCCGGTCTTGGAAAAAAGGCAAACTGTGGGATGCTAAATAGAAGTTCTAGCCACTGATAGTGAAAACAAACCTATGGCATTTAATGAAATGAATAATTTTCATCACAAATGTACATCTTGTGGATTCATGGAGCTGTAAATCCACTGTTGAAAAGGTGTTATGTGGCAAGTTCAGAGTAAAAGAGGAGAAAGCTGAATTAGATTTTAATTTTCCAGAGTTGCCAGCTGCTGAGACTATTTTAAGTGAATCCAGGCATTTTAGTATGAAAATACTGACTACATCAACCAGTGTTGTCTAGTAGAATATCAGAAAACACTTTCTACTATTCTACTAGAAATAAGGAAATAAGTTGGTCATTGCAGTTCCCAGGAAGTTATTATCTGTTGCTGTGACTACCTAATGCACTAAAGTGTAACGTGTTGTGCCAGGGTAGCGCAATAGCAGCATTGTGATAATGTGATAACTTCTCTTCCTGGAAAAACGTTAAGTTAGACCACTGAAATGAGTGAGACTGAGGGACACAGCTAAAATATATCACGTGTTGCTCTCCTGAATAGTGTTAATTGGACCTTAAATGCATTCCTAGGTAATGTGGGTGGAGCTGTAGCACATCTGTCCATCCTGTGTGGGACACTGAGATATTCAGCAACCAAAGCTCTTTTTCTGTTATGGATGAACACCATATTGAAAACTACTGAAACCATACGTGGAGATAATACATTTTGAAAAGCACAGCTCTATGCCTGGAGTTGAATTACTTGTGTTATATATTGCACAACCTGTTGGCATGCTGAATTGATGTCTCTGGAGACCTACAAAAGGAATACTTATTTGGAGAATTAGAAGTCAAAACTAAAGGACTAAGCCTGCTGTAGAGATCAGACTGCTGCACTGAGAAAATCAAAGTCCATGTGTGTGATTTAAACCATGTTTGACATGCCAGGCTTTGGTTTCACCAGGAGACTCACTATGCTATTTGGCTATGTTTTCAAAACCCGCAAGTGTAAATTAGAACGAGCTAATTTTATAATTATTCCCAACAGACACACAAGTAATTTAGTCTCAAACATGTTTATTTTATAAAGACACAATCATTCAAAAAAGAAGTGCTGAGAAACCACAAGTGGTTTGAGCAATAGAGGCTTAGAGCTTTGGCAAACACACACATGTTTAAAATGTGGTAGCATTTGTTTAAAAGCCATTGAGTGTTCTGTCTCTTTTTTTTTTGCAGCTTTATGACTGTCCTTAAAGAGTAATACTAGAGAACTGGGGGGTGGAAGAGTTGTTTTGTTTATGGTAGTATTAGTCATTAATTTAGTTTCGATTCCAGGAAAAACCTCATTTGTTCAGCCTTGAGGAATGAAGAACAAAATCATGCTTGTTTCGTATGCTGCTAGAGGAAGGACTGATCCTGAGACTGAGTAGAGCAGGGGATTAAAAACCTTTTTTTTTCACTCTAAAATTCGATGGATTGATCATTCTGAAGAGACAGGGATACCCCTTCAGTAGCTTGAAGAAGTGACTGCTCACAGGGTATAAATATGCCATGGGGAAAGGACACCCCTATACAAATATGTTAAAATCCAGATTGTAACATTAGCTTGTATAAAAGTCCTTTAAAAAGTGGCAAGAAATGGTGAAATTCTCAGCAGTTAATGAGCAAGTTCACAAATGTCATGACTCTCACCAGATCTCTGATTTTTTTTGTGCAACCCAGGAGGAAAAGAAAATTTGACAGTGAGAGAAGTGCCCCACGGTCTTTGGGCCTTACACAATGATAGAATGATACATGTTATAGAACACCATACAATTATAACCTGATACAATGTTATAATTTTTTTTGTGAAATAGTGTGAATAATAACAATACTATTTAGGAGTGGAAAACTGCTCTCAGAAACCCTGGGCTTCCTGAGAGCGGGAAGCTTTATTGCACTAAGCTCACAAATAATCATAAGTCTATGGCTGTAATGTGCTATCAAAGGTGAGTTGTAGTTTTAGTCATTATAAAGTTCAGCCTTTCAGTTTTTAGAGCAATATGTATGACACACTGCTCTTCTGCAAAGCTTTTAATGTAGATGCACTGTTCTGACACTTCCATCTAACAAAGATATTTTTTGATACTCAGGCATCAAAATCCTCAAATGGCTTCATCTTCAAATTGCTACTTGATTTCAAGTAGTTACTAAAGTTGAGTAAATATGTTTGCTTCCGGTAATTTTTAATGCTCTAATATTTTATTTACATAATTAATTTTCTGTACGTTATTTGCAGCGTATGTTTTCCTATTTAATCTTGATTTCCTTTTTTTATGCCCCTAAGACATGTTGCACATTTTGAGGTTGGATGTTGGACTTTTCTTTTGGGAATATCAGTTTAGAGAAATGGGAATGAATGTTCAATATGGTCTTTGTATCCCTTTGTTATGAAAAGCAGATGGAATGGGTGATTCCTACTTTTTTTTACTTTAATGGCTTTCAGCTGCATTGGGGTAGTTATGTTTGTTATAAATATCATTCACCAGAAGAAAAAAGCTAAGCAATTAATATTGCAAAGCTGCAACAACAAAAAGTGTCACTTTGAGAAAATAAGTTGAAAGAAACCGATTTCAGTCTCAAGATTTCCACAGCAATGTTATTTTTGATTTTAAAGTATACATATCTAAAACACTAACAAACATATGAAACCTTTGAATACTGTAACTCCACATGCATCTCTGGCATTTAAGCACATGTGAAGAACCGTACTGAAGGCTACAGAAGAAAATAAAGGACCTTAGCAAATGTGGTACTGTGTGGAAATTGCCTCAGGGCAGTATGTAGACATTCCTTTTTTTGTTTCATATAGATGTGAATTGTGAGGATTCCACTTTGCTTCTTTGCATGCCTTTTTTGCACCTTTCTGTGTTTTTAAAACGTTTCCACAGATGTAAATATTGTCAATGAGGCTTTGCACATGAAGACCACCTAGAGAACTCCTTTTATGAGGGCCACAGTATTGACTTGAAAAAAAAAAAATTTTGATTCCTGAAAGCGAAATAAGTCAATAAAAACACCAGGTAGACTTTTGACATTTTCTAGTTCTGGGCATATAAATATATACATGCACACACACTGTGGGAATTTTTGAAAGAATGCAAAAGTACTCAACAAAAAGCAATGGCAGATATGGAGATTAAGCAAGTCTTTTGCCTAACTCCACGAATTATGAAATTAAATTTTGGTTTTAAAGGCTAATATTTTGCAAATCAATTTTAAAAATCTTATGACATCCAGACAGTTTAATTTAGAGGCACTTTTTTCCCTAGTTGCATTTAAATGTATTTGCAGGTATCATAGTAATACAAAGTTCAGTGATGCAAACCGAATTCACAGTAAAGGCCCTCCATCTGAACGCACACTCTGAGAACTTTATACCCAGTTTTCCTCCATTAGCATACATGTAGTTAAAAGCTACAATTAAAATGTCATTTGAGATAGGTGAGCAATGAATTTGTTTGAGACTGATCTGAGTCCAAAAGATTAAAAAAAAATTAAGAAGAAAGTATCCTACAATACTTCAAACATGATGCCTATTTCTCTTTGGCTGCCAAAATTACCCTTGAAGACCTAATTTAAAGTGATAGAGATTTACAGCACTTATGTGCATAGTCAATGAAGGGAAATGAAAATGTAATTGCAAGCAGTCATCACAAGCTGAGTTTTTCAGTTATGTTCAGTTAAAAAAACCAGTTTATTATGAAGTGACATGGTAAAGTTGGCAGGATTTTGTCAAGTCTAAGCTAGAGCTGAATCAGCTGCAAGTAGGAGATAAAAGGCCCAATCTGTACCCCACTGAATTGAAAGCTTCCCAACAGATCTAAGAATTTAAAATTTGCCAAAAGATTTTGACTGTGTGTGGTAAGATTTTTTTTTTTTAATTCCAATAATTATTAGAAACCTTGTTCATTTACATATGTTCAAATAAGAAAAAACGTTTTGTGGAAGTCACTGTGTTGATCCCAGATGTTGGTGCCTGAGCCCTGGGTGTTTTGGAGAGTCCAAAAATGCCTGTTACCTTGTGAGACTGTGCTCATCAATACTTGTCACTACATCTGTGCCCTGCAGCCCAGCCAAGCCCTGTGGATTTGAAGCAGATCAGATGTGAGAACTTGCTCATGTATTTGTCAGCCTGGCAGAGCACACAATGATGTATTTATAGCTGCCTTGTACCAGCTGCAGGAAGAAGGATGATACCTGATCTGGCATAAAATCTACCAAGATAGAATTACTTTAAAAAAAATTAAAATGTATTTATGTCAGCAGAATGGTTTGATACTTGTTCATGGCTTGCTTTTTTTTTGTCATGAGCTTTCATTGCTTTCTTAGGTACTGAGCATCCAGAAGCTGCAGTTACCATCTCATTGAATCACATATTACATTCCACATATTAATAATTAATATTAAATATTTGAACTGTACTGAAGTAAATTGGGCTATTTTCTGGGAACTAGCATTTGTCAGGGTATGATTTTTTTTTCCCCCTTTAACTGAGGGAGAATTTTCCATGACAGGAGGTTTTCTCCTCTCCCTCCCCCCACTCTGCCCTCCCACACAAAACCTGTGGTTTTGCTTGCTATGACATAAACGTTTCTCATAAACAGGATTCACACTATTAAGATAGAATTATGTAAGAGGAATTAATTCAGGCATGATACTTCTCTGCTTTATCAGCACAACTGCTGCCATGGTGAGCCTGACTCAGGAATATGAGCAAGGTGAATGACAGAAATGCTGTAAAAATTGCTGTTGGACAGGGAGTCATGGCCTTATTGGAGAAAATGTGGAACAGCACCATCAGAGCAGATGATAGTGCACTAGTATTTCACATGGGGAAATTGTTCATATTTCCAAAGTTTGGTCAACATGAGGGCTTTTGGTAGACACGAAATCTTTAAGTTTGTTAAAAAGGAATGCAGGATAATAAAAATGCACAGTTCAGTTCTAAGAAATGGGATGATCACCTGGGAAATGTGTTGGAAAAGGTAATTTTTGGGGGGGGATTGTGAGAGGAGGTTGTTTCAATCACAAGTGCATGTGCACACATGCTACTCTTCCATGTATAATCACATTACAGTCCAGGAAAAAGGGAACAGAAAAGCCTATGCAGATTTCTGTAAGTGATCACTGCAACACGAGATGTGGGATGTGAAGAGCTCTGGTGAATGCCAGTCGGGTTTTTCTGGGTTAAAGAAGAAATTACATTTTCACTTCTTGATTTTATAACATACTATCTACACTGCTTATGTCAATAAATGCATTGAAAATAATCTGTGAGGAGCTGACATTTGCATGCAGGTGCAGAAGTGTCAGGAATTTCAGAGCACCATCTTGTTTTGCTTCTCAACTTGCAGCTCTGACTCAGGTATGTATTGCTTATATGTACCAATTTGGCAGCACCCAACAGCCACTGGTGACAATTTTCATCAAAGAAATACAGGGCAAGTGTGCATATTTAAAAGGATTTATAGAGCATATTTCTGTTGGTGGGACCATTTCAATCACGTAGTAATTACCCAAGAAGGGTTTTGCACAACTGCTTTCTTACAGTTTTACTGACTGCTGTCCATGAGTAGGGTTACTGGGAGGTTCTTGCAGGGTCTGTTGACAGTACAGCCACAAGTAGGCAATATCAGAGCTCAGGAAGGAGAATTTGATGAATAAGATAAACCCCATATAAACTAACAAGCATATCCCTTGGCTGTATGAAAGAAGATGATGGTGTTTGGGTCACGTTAAAGCCCTGAATTGTTTAGGAAAGCTTATGTCTCCCAGCTGGGAAACATCACACAGACAGTTCAGAATACACCAAAGTTTTGGCTTAACAAAAACACAGAAAGTCAACTTAGGTAATTTTATCTGCTGTGTTCCCTTGGGCCAGGGCTTTAGAAAGGAGAGTAAGATCTGTCATTAGTCATCGTTGCCTCTTGTGAGCTATTAATTTATTATGCTCTTTTATGTCTGCATGCATTTCTGTAAATAGTGCTTAGATTAAAGTTAAGTGTATGTATTTGTAAAAACAGATGGCTTGGACTTTCTTTTGCCTCTGAGTAGGGATGGTACCATTTGTACTCACGTTAAACATCTACACTTCTCTGCTGTCTGTGAAAGGTTCAGTAAACTTAGAAGCAAGACTAATGGTGAGAAGAGCACATTGCTCAGAGAAACTCTGATTCCAGTTTTTCTCACTTTCACTAACAAAGGAACAGCCTGTGTGTGCTGGATAGCTGTAGTGACTTAGTAGAAATTCATATACCCACCTCTCAGCTTGCAAAGGGCTTTTGGGGATGCTTGAGTGCTCCTTCATCCCAGGGCTGTGTGTACAGAGTCATGAAATGGTCGTGAGAGAGCTTTGTAAGAACTCCTGAAGGATCTTTCAAGGTAAAGTGTAAATTTAGCATTATTGTTTTGTTAAATAATCTTTCAGCTATTCCAGCTTTTGATCCTGTTGCAGCAGTGCTATGTGTTGAGGTAAATAGGAACCTTGGAAACACGGTGTGATGCTGCGTAATCAGCTTCTCCAAAATCCGTGAATGAAACCGTGCCCTCATTGGAGGGAGTGGAGCTGGGATGCACACACAGGCACTTCTTGAGCAGAAGGTGGGCTCAGCTCTCACAAATGACATTAGACACAAGCTACATAACTATAAAAGCCTCAGGCAACTTTGACTTGTCTTTAGATGAATCAAATACATGCAGTTTCATGATGACTATTTTCTGACTTCATCATGCCATAGGCAGTTACTGTACTATTTTTAGAGTATTGGATTCAATAGAAAATGAATTAAGAAGAAAAAGAATGGTGAGGATATCTCACTGTGAATTCTGGTATTCAGCAGCCCCAGGCAGGCAAGGGAATGGCATAAAATTAGGATGCATGTTTAGTTTAGTGTTTTGGCAAGGTAAAGGTTAGGCTAACAAGGAAAAGATAGGATTAGATAAACTCCTGGTACAATTTCTCTTTTAGTTTCTCATTAGGTTTTGCCACTGGATATAGTTAGCTGTGGCATGACTTTATGCTTTGTGTTAAAAGGGGGTATTCAGGCTTTGGAGTGAACAGACTTCTGGCAGAGGAAGAGTTCTTTGGAGAGGATGGATCCTGAAAGAAGGAACCTCAGGAGAAATGAGACCTGCAGAAAACCTGGCCTATTACTACAACATGACCTTTTCCATGCTGTGTCTTGGTTCCTGATTGTAACCCTTGAGATGCAGCTTTTTTTGGAGCTTACTTTATGCCCTTTAAATGTCATTTTGTCCATCTTTTGTCTGTCAGAAGTGTACAGTGGAGGTTTTGCAGCTTAGCAGTGCCCCATGTATTCCTGTGGCAGTTTCTTAAGAAAGGACAAGAGTTGCTGAGAAAGAAATGAAGCTTTGAGAATGTGTCCCTGAAGATGAAAGGGGGGTGGAAACACAGGCAGGGGTGTTTTGGCACTGCTGGAAGTTGTTCTATGGGTTACCCAAGTCAAACTATGTACTTGTGTAACAGTTTGGGTGCCCTTCTGTGAAAGATAATTCTGAATTAAAAAAGCTTTTTTACCCTTTCTTAGCTAAAAGAAAAGCTTGCTTCAGGCTTTTATAACATTGCTACTAAGCATGATGGAGCTTTTTTACCCAGGGCTCTGCTTTTTTCTGAGTGGGTTTTTGGGTAAATTATGCCAGTGCTGCTAGCAAGGTTGTTCTGCTGCGCAGTGAAGAGAGGAACCCAGTCTGTGTATGATGGAGATAACTGTTCCCCACTCATATTCCCTGTGGCATATCTGCTTCCATGGTGTTTCTCCCAGCTCCTTCTTTGTTGTTGAAGCTGGCTGAATGTTGGAAATGTGAGGGTTTTTCGTTTGCATTGCTCATGAACAGATGGCCCAATTGCCAGTGGTTGCTCTTGCTGCTGTTCTGTTCTTCTCAGGTGCCTCTCAGAGTGTTCCCAGCTGAGAGCCAGCCTCATGTGCTGCTGTGAGGGTAATGCTCCAAAGCTGGAGAAACCTGAGAAGGAGACACAGCCTTCCTGCAAGTAATAGATGGTTACTGTTTTAAATACAGGCAACGGGGGGAAAAAAAAATCCTATCTTTCCTATCTACCATGTAGCTCTGGGAGAGAAGACAGGGTTTTCCTGAGGGGGGAAGGTGTGTGTCTGCATTGTCTGAAGAGAAAAGAGGTGAAAAGCAAGATGAAAAAGAGAAAAATGGATTGGAGCTTTTTCATATCTTACTTAATCACAGTCATATGTCAGGCTGTTTGAGAGGAGGAGGGAGGGGATGGCTTGTTGAAAAGTGTAGCGTGCTGGAATTCTGCGAGTGAGTTGTGTGGTGAGTCCTGTGGCTTACTGCTGCCCTGATGAATAGAGCCTTTCCAGAGCTGCCAAGCCCGAAGCAAATGTGGTCAGGGATTTATTATGAAATGTACCAAACCTTGGCATGGGGCTAATTGCATATAACAAGAAGCGTGCTGGAAACTCAGACCTGGAAGGTGACAAATGCAGAAAGTATTCTATATCTGACGCTGCTGAAAGAGGTTTTGTGCAGGGGAATGTCTGTATGTCTGTGCTTTTTGCTAATGAGCTCCCAAACATAGCTGCATGTTTTCCTGTTATTGGTTAGGTTAACATAGATGTAGATTTCTTGTTTTGGTTATTCCATTCACAGCCAACAAAGAAAGAATAATTGCTATATGGCTGCAATAGCTGAAGTTCTCAAAAGAAGTGCCTGGGTGCTGTCTACAAATTGTCTGATGCACACATTGCAAGAATAGAGTGGAAAGGTATGAGCTTGGATACTAACAAAATACCGGACCTGAGAGTTTGAAACTTGTGTATCAAAGTTTCAAGAGACAGCAAAGATTAAACTGTAGGGCTTGAAGAGAATGATGTGTTCACTAATCTCAGTGGTCGAGTAACAAATTTGTACAGCAAGACTGGAGTTTCTTCAAGCTTGAAAGTTTCTTAGACCTGCTGTATCTGTGTCCTTGTTTGTGTAATGTTTATTATCATATTGTACAGCACAGACCTGCACCACAGTGACATTTAATCCAGTGAAAAGCTTCTTGCTTCCTTTCAGTGCTTCTTACTGTTCTTCATGTACATCTATAGCTGCATTTTGAAATCTTGTCTTTAACATCAGATGTAGTTAATTTTTTCTGTGCAATGCTGAGACAGACTACTTCTTCTGTCTCTGAAAGACATCAAACTCTCCAAAGGAGTATAATTAAAAATCAGAGGTACTTCAAGGAAAGGCAGGAAAAGAAAAACTGGGGAAAAAACCCACAAGCAATCAAGAAAACCACTATCAAAAACCCCTCAAAACCCCATGGGATGGATTCAGAACTTAATTGATTTAATGTTAAGTGATACAGAAGCTAATCAGTAGTGACACATGCAAGAAATAGAAACAAATGCTACAAGATTTTATGCTGATGTTCTTCTCTGTGAAATTGTAAAATTTGTTGAATTTCTCTTTCTGTCTTTCTGTCTTTCTGTCTTTCTGTCTTTCTGTCTTTCTGTCTTTCTGTCTTTCTGTCTTTCTGTCTTTCTGTCTTTCTGTCTTTCTGTCTTTCTGTCTTTCTGTCTTTCCGTTGATGTTTTAGCCAAAAAGAGAAACATAAATCAATTCTGTTGCTTTTCTTCATAGGACATTGGCTTTTAAAGTTTTTAAAACTTCCTCATCTAATTATAGGGTCTGAAAAAAAAGTACTATCTCACTTAATTTTCTCCCTGGTGCCAGATTTTCTGTACAGTGAGGTATTAGGGAGAGACAGACATGTAAAATACAAGATCCCTTGGATAGCTTCTTGAAGGTTTGTACAACCTTTATCTCACTTTCCTGTTATGTTGATGGGTAGGAAAGGAGAGATTTACAAATGAAGCAAAAGAAATCTCAAGGAAACAGAAAGTAAGCACTCTGCACACATCCACTCTTGTTCCAACCAAATGAAACAACCAAATGTTCCAACTTTTACCTGGAGTGTGCAGTCTAAGGCACTTGGTTCAGTGATCATGTTAGCCCACAGTAACTTACTGTGCAAATACTGATACAGGCCAGACAGGGTGTGCAGAATTAAATGTTGTAAAACTGTCCCAGTGTAGAGACTTTTTTGAGTATGGGTAGGTTATAAGACCTACTGATTTTTTTAGCATTTAAAACATGCAGTAGGTATCCTGTAACTTTGTTAGATTTTTTCCTCTCAAGAACTTTTCTTGCTGGCTTTAGCATTGTCACAGAAATGCCATTTTCACTCAGCTCCTCTTGAACCATTTCCTAAATCAATGAAGCCCAAATAAGACCTGTTTTATGAAGCCCAAATAAGACTTTGGCATAGAATATATGCAGGTTATATTTTACCTTCATTTTACATGATAAAAATATATTATAGAAAGCTAGAAATAGTTTTGTTATCAAAATGTTGGTGTAAGTTTGTGAAGATGCTACCGGTTAGATTTGAACACATAAAAAGTTGTATTTGAAAGATATTGAGTAATGCAAAGGAAGGGAAAGGACCACAGAGTCAGAGAATCTCTATGAATTGCTAGAGGGCTTCATCTTCCAGAGTAGAAGTTGTTGATGGCTACTATCATACTATCATACTTCATCTGTGCAAGTTACAGAAGCTTTTGTGCTCTGCTGTCCATTTTGCACCTTCTGTCCACTAATAGCCTGATCATCCTCCTGTTGAAGCTTAGCAGGAAATTGTGCTGGATTCCAGCAGAGCTGAAGTGTGCTGTAAGTGAAGGATGGTGATGAAGGGAGAAAAACAAATGCAATGATAAATCATCTTAATTTGCACAGGCATAATGGTTGCACATCAGACCACAAACTCTTCTGATCTCTAAAGTGTTCCTTCTTGCTGTCGTTCTAGCAGTTGTTCAGAACAGACATGAGGGGATGCTAAGTCTCTCAGTCCCTCACTTGCTTTCCTTAGAAGAACAGTGGAAATAGGATATCCAGTGGGATAGAAATTGATTTTTGGAATCAACTTTTTAAGCAAGTTCACCCCTCTCTTTCCCTTGCCTTAGCATAAGGCTTACACTTAAGAAGGACTCATAAAAGCTGAGGTTTTTAATCTGAGGATGTTTTCTAATTCTGGAGGCTTCTACTGAGGAAATTATTTTCCTCCTCAGTTCTTGAACTTAATAAGCACTAAAAAAAGAAGCAGATACAAGTAATGCTGTGATCCAAGCCAAAAATAACAGTGAGCAAGTGTGTTGTCATAGAAGAACTATATCAGATGAGTAGCTAATAAGTTTATAGCTTACAGGCAGCATAAAGTGGGTGAGATTCTTTTTACATTTCATCCAGCAACCTTCCAACAATGTCATGTGACAAATTAGTGCCAATAAGGGGCATGTAAAGGTGAACATAAAGACTGTAGTAAAGGTAAAATAGGTGTGTGTAGTAGATGTCTTTTTGGTTTTGAGTTTTTAGGTTTTTAAATTTATGCATGAGGCAAAATTCGGGGATGTTTTATGTCCTAGCACTAGCTCTGTTCCCTCTATAAGGCTGGAATATTTACATCCCTTTCTGGGATGATACCAAATATGTACTGCTTGTTTAAAATGCCCGAAATTTTTACCAAGGACAGGCTATAAGGAAAGTGTAGGTGACTTAGCAGGCAATTTCCTATGCAAGAATTCTGGAATTTTTCAAATATAGCTATTATTGCTTCATAGCTTAATAATCTTAAACACTAATTTCAGATGAAAAGTTAATAGCTTTTAAATTAAGCAACCCAAGATTGTTCCTTGGCACTGTTTTAATGGACTAGAAACATAAAAATAAACCTACTGTGAAGTTAAAAGCCCTGGAAAGGTGATTTCTGTTACAAATACCTCCTAAACCCATGTTTTAATCTAAAAGCAAATTACCAATGTCTTCTGAGTGAATATTTAATATATTCAGTAATAGACTTATATGTGGGGCTGTGGTTAGAGTATGCCCATAGGCTGGGCTTGGATAGTGGTAAAGAATTGCTTATGTCTGCAGCATCTCCCTGTAAATGTGATGCTCATGAGAAATTTTTTACCTGTGCAGCTGGATCCCAGGTTTCCAGTGAATTTGAGTTTGACGTGAGCTGCTCAGGAACAAGAGGCAGTCAGCTTTCTAAGTGCTGCTGGAGAAAGTTTAATAAAAAGAGCCCTGTGGATTTCATCTTTCTCAAATCTGCAGGTGGGAAAAAAGTTTTAAAAAATAAGTGAACAAACCAACAGTCACAATGCCACACCCCACATGATTGTTAATCTAGGACATGAAAGAAGTGCATTTGTTTTCTGAAGTTTGGGTTAGTTTGTTTTTGTGAGTTTAAATTTCTTTCAAGTGCACTATCCTAATGATTTCTGCCACTTTAATAATGCATAAAATAGACAAAACCAAGCTACAAAAGTCAAGGCACATGGAACATGGTGCTTTCCTTTGCTTCTCCCAGATGTGGAGGTGCTGTGCAGTTGTCACCTGAGGGGTCAAGGGCCACATGCAGTGGCTTAAGACACATGGTGAAATTCCCTTGGGCTTCAGTGGGGCACACAAACAGTGCTTAAAGCATCTGAATCATGTGGCTTATTATTCAGCGTATTGTCATGTGTACTTAGAAATATAAAGTACATTGTTTTAAGTGGTACTTGAAAGAGATTCCCTGCTCTGTGTGGCATGTGCTGAGAAATGAGCAGAAGCCACAGCAGAACTCATCAGCTGGCTGAAGTTTTTTTTTGTGTTGATTAAATCTGTACTTCTAACTCTCCTGGCTTAAGCAGAGCTGTGACAGGGTATGTGAAAACAGGGATTGCTTTGCTTTTTCTTGCTCTTGGTCATTTTTGCAGATGCACTGCCTAGAGCAGTTGTCCAAGGATCTCCTTGCAGCACTGTTTGGGATTCTTTACAATACAAAGTGAAACCAGGGGCCCTGCCCTGAAGAGGTCCTGGGAATCACTTCTTTGCTCTCTCTAGGGCTGTGAGTGATGTGCAAGTATGCAAGTAACTTCAGACTGCCAGGTTGTCCTTCTCTCTGTTTTGTGACTGAAGTTAAATGACCTTTGTTAGAATCAGTCAGATAAATACTGGCTAATTCACTACAAACATAACTCTAGCTAAAACTGAGGTTTTTTGGCTGGCTTTGCCTAGATGCCAAGTGATGATGCTGTAGCAAAAACTGCCATGGCAGTAGAGTTGAATTTAAATGCAATTAACCATTTCTTCCTCCCTTCTCCAGCTAGGATAAATACTGAGGGCTTGAAGCATGTGGCAATGGCAATTTACAGCCAGATGTTTAACCACTGCTGCTGAGGAGAATGGCAGGTTGTTACCTTGGGGGCTGGCTGGAGAGGGACACACGGGGGTGGGAAGGAGGCCAGGGGTTAGAAATAACCTGCTGGTGGGGATCATTAGAGCCTTTATGTAAACATGGCTGGAATGAAAACAAGGTGGGTTGTTTTTTTTTTTCCTTTGGAGACCTGTATAGCATCCAAGCACAACATTGCAGGCTGAGCTGCACGCTCCCTTTCAGAAAGGCACCACAGTGCAGGAGATTGGGTCCACAAGTGCTGGCTTTGTGCACCATGGCCACTCTCTCATCAGTTGCATTTTTTCAGTGGGGCTATAAAGGGTGGCAAAGAAAAAAAGAGAGAAAAGGATAGTGATCATCGACAGGGAAAATACCTGGGATGATAGCAGTGAACTAGAGTAACAATATTTATTTTTAATTGAAATGATAGGGCCTTAGGTGTACTAGAAAGTAATAATAAGTATACTTAAGGTCTTCTGTGCTTTTCAAGTTCTAAAAAAACTACTTAGAATAGAAACATTCTCTCCTATTAATCTGAAAAGAAATTTAAATCAATATTATTTGCCTGTTTTTGTTTTAGCAAGAGTGATATATATACTCATCTCCATGTTGAGCAGGAGTTTGCATGCTTATATGTCTGGTATAGAAAGCAGCATGTCATTTTAAGAAATTTAAAGTTCTCAGACTTATGCGGTTCTTGCATGAAGTATAAATGTAGGTATAGACTTTTTTTGTTTGAGGACGTTAATTTCATCTTCATAGGCCATTCCTTCTTCATGGACATTCATATTTACCACCCACACCTTCATATATGTGTGCCACATGTAGGAGACCTGTTGCAGTAATGCTGTCTGGTGCCAGCACAAACTTGTTACCAGGAAACCCTGCCCAGAAAGGCAGAGACTCCTGTAATTCCCTGTACAAGATGTCAAATCCCAGCACAGTGCAGGGTCAGACTTTACCACTTGTTGTGCCACATTGTTTAAGGCCATGGCAATCCTGGCTGAGATTTGTCTCTCTCTCACTCAGTTCTTCAGTTTTGACTTTGGTGAGGTTGCTGGTGGTCCTGGTACACAGCTTTGTAAGATGTTCATGTCCATGGATCTTGCACTGATCATTGTTTCAGATGGATATGACTCCTTATACAAGTGCTCAACTGACCTGGGAAGAATCAATGCAAGTTAGAGGTCTACACACAAGGGTCACCCTAGAGATCAGCCCTAATTTCATTGTCTTCATCTTTATGTGCCTTTTTCCCTTTTTTTTTTTTGGGAGGTGTAGGTAGGTAGAAGAAAAAGCAGAGATTTCAGCAGCCTGAGAATCTCAGTCCTTTCAGAAATAGTGGGGCAGGTAATGGCCACTCCTTGCTTTGCCTCAAAAAGAGGAAGTCCAAAGAGGTTTAAACACCATGGGCTTTTCCCTTATCAGCATTATAACCTGAGAGGCACATGGCATGTTACACCTGCTGCTCAGCCAAGAGACACTGAAGGGCTTTTCCCCACTGCAGAGCTGGGAACTAAAGCACCCTTGAAAGTAGAGAAATGTGTTTTTAAAGGGAAGAACAAAACTCACAAGGGTGAGGGGCCTTTGGTTTGAGCACTGTGTTTTCCTAGGCTGAGGGTAGATAGGGAGTGAGGACCACAGTGGTGGTCCCTGCAGGAGAAGCTAAAAGGGACACCTGAATAAGGAGCCTGATCTGTGGAGCCAGAGGTATCCAAAGGGACCAAAGCCCCTTGTGTTTTTGCCTGTGTATGCAGCTGAATTATTAGTGTAGCTTCCTGAAGCACCTGCTCTAATACCCGTTCTAATGTTGCAAGTACAATAAGCTTTAGTACGTTTTGCAGAACACTAAACAGGCTACTGAAAAAAGAAGAAAAACTATCTTCTGTTTTTCCCCACAGCGAATCTAAGCAAATTATAATGATCAATGTCAAGTAGAAACAGACCTTATTCCATGTAGTGTTTAAATACTAAGTGGAGAGAATCACAGAGAATTGTGATGTACTGAGCATGTACAGAAGTTACTTGGGAAACGAGCTGTGATATACAGCCTGTATTTCAAAATACATGTGTTCACAAAATGCCACGGGTGATACTGTTTTACACCTGTACAACTTTACTAAGGATTAAGAAAGACTGACCAGTTGAAAAAGTTTAAAACCCCCATTTTTGGTTACTGTCTTTTATAAGCAGTTATTAACATACTGGTTTTGCTCATGTTTGAAGAAAACAAAATTTCAGCTGCTGTAACCACATTAGATCAGTAGCCAGTTTCTCAGGACTGCTGCTATTGGCATGTGCTCTTGAAAGCTTATTAAGAGAGAAGAGAGCTTGATGCAATTATTACATTTAATGAACAAAATCTTCCTGGGATTTTGTGCAAACAGTATATTGTTGAGAACTATATGAAATCTGTGAGAGATGTGAGAAACAGGTCGTATGGCCTAAAATCAGAGCCACTCTTACAGAATTAGTTTGCTTTTCCTCCAGAGATTAACACTTAGAAATTCTGGGCTAGTTGTCAAGAAGATTGAACTCTAACCTGTGCATTTTCCCTTTGCTTGTTTTTCTTAACCTGAAAACAGCTTTAAGAGTGTTTGCAATAAAATGCCAGGAAAAATAAAACGAAATTAAATAATCCATTTCCAAGCTTCGGGAACTACTCTTTTCAGTTTATAAAGAAAGCTAAAAATACCTCTTACACTCAACAGGCATTTGAAGGCTTGCTCAAGCTGAGTTTGTTCACTATGAGACGTGCCCAGGTATTTTCTGCTTTAGGTGCATGCCCCTGTAGAGCTGCCCTCGCCCTCCCCAGTGAGTCTGTGCATGTGTAACACTTGTGGAACCTCTTCCTGAATTAGAAAATTTTTGTGTGTGTGTTTTATAGGACAGGAGAGCTCCACGCTTCTGCACTTCTCTCCTTCCATCTCCATCAGGAAGAAGACTTGGTCCCAGCGCAAGTGTGATTCATATTTACCATCCAAAGGATTGTTTGTTTTTTTTTTTCTCAAGTATGGAGTATAAAACTTACAGCACAAAGGATGTCACAATAATAGCTACATAAGCAGAAAGTAAGGAAAGCCTCAGGAAGTGTACCTTGAGATGGTGCACTGTCAAAATTTGGATGTGTTTGGACTTTCATTGAGCTGAAGGCTAATGGTGTGGTACCTGGGTGTGGCTTTGTAATGAGCTATGTGTGTGAATTTTAATATGAATATTGTTGGTTTATGCTTTGAAAACTACACAAACCATTCCTAAGCCTGAGATCATGATAGGCTGGGCCAGAACTCAATCCAAGGTCCAGAGACATCCAGGCTTGGATATACTCAGGCGGTCGGGGGCTTTACATGTATTCCAGCACACTTTTGCTGCACTTTTGGTTATTTTTGGTAAAAGTAGCAGCACAGTAATTTAAAAGCTGTCAGCTGGCCATACATTTTAAACAGGTATTCTTGCTTCCTCATCATTCTGTCTCTTGACTGTTGTTGGGGCGGTGCATGCAATTTGTATCTGATATCAAGTGTTTTGAGATGCTGAATGGGCTCAGAAAAGGCTTGTATCTTAACATGCTGCTGCTGCCCAAGGGCTAGGAAATACAGTAAACACACACATGCAGATTTTCAAATAGCTCATTTTAGTTGTTCCTTGTGGAGAGATTCCTGTGGCTCTAAAGATTTACAACTTCCTGTTCATTTGTGTTGTCTTCTCTTGTTAATGCCAAGACTGATTTTTTTTTGAGGTGTGATTTTGTTTTTAATCAGCCTAAAGTGTTTATTTTTCTACAATACACCATCTTCTAGTGTATAACAACTTGAAAATGAAATCAGTTAGAAGATCACCATATAAGCTACATTGAAGTTCATTTTTCTGCTTTTTATTACCCTCACTGAGAGGACTCTGATTCTGGTATCCTTGACATACTAGATAGAAATGTGTCATAGAACTGTGAGCAACTGGAAAAAGTTGAATTGGATTGGAAGCTAGCATGTCTTCAATTAGAAGACTCTTTTTCTTTGTCTTAGAATATGTGATTCTTTTTAATCTTCATTCTTAGTATGAATCATACTGCACTCCATGGAGAATCCTGTTTGCTTCTTGCTAACCACTTGTAGCAGCATGAAAAGCATCTTTGGACCCTTAGGAGAACAGGGTTCCATGCCCAGCAGTAGTTTAGATACTGAGGGTACCACTCCTGGGTGCTGGTCCACAGCCACTTTTCAGTGGCAGGGATAAGTTTCTGTCTCATTTCCTCCAATTGTGGGTGCTCATTTTTACTACTGAGCTGCTGGTGAGCAATTGAAACAACTGCTGGTGGCATGGAGCTGAGGGTTGGGCGATGGGCAGGAGGTGGGATGGGGCAGGATGCTCCTCAGTTCCATCTTCTCCCTTCAAACCTGGGAAGTGTGAAATGCTGTCGATATGGACTGCTCACAGATGTATCTGAAAGTCTTTAATGCACTTTTAGTTTAAAGGGTAGCAATTCTTTTAAATTGAATAATGCATCATTTTGCAAGTGAGGTAAGGTTCTGTCCAGGAAATTTGCCACCACCAGAGAATGGCAACTCAAAATGTCTCATTTTCCAGTGTTTTGAGTTAGTGACTTGTGCTGTGGCAGATACTTCAAACACTTGCTTCAGGCACTTTTTTTTTCTGCCTTGGTATGGTACCTTACCGTATGGATACAAATTGGGCATGAGACTTTCCTCTGGAAAGGTCTGTGACAAAGGCATGTAAGGACAATATTTGCAAGTGGTGTAGTTATCACAGCTAGCACTGTGTCAGCTTTCCTTAACTGGGTTTTGGGTGGGAGAGAGGTGTTTTTAACTTAGGACAATTAAGAGACGGTTCTAGCATTTTTACCAATTACATCTACTCTCCTCCACTCCCAAATTTTGATTAAAAAAATGAATTTATTTTAGGATTCAGCCTCTGTCTGACCTCTTCTCTTTTAAAATTATTTAATTGGTTATGTACAGGCAAAAATTTACTTGGATTCTTCTTCTTTTTTAAACAGTTATTTCATTGGAAGGTGTGGTGCTTCTGGGATTGCTTCATGTGAGGTGACAGATGCTAAATGCAGTGACTCTGAGACCCCAAAGAGGTTTATTTATTTTCAAGGGGAGCAATTTTTAAACAGATGTTATAATAAGAGCAAGACTTCTTCAACATTGGAGGCTGTCTTCTTTGAGAAGGGTACTCACTTCATGAAGGAATAATTTCATGGATAGCTGCATCAATGGACAGATGTTATACAATTCAAAAAGATAATCTGTACATGCTTAGCACATCACAATTAATGTTGCAGGACTTGAGACTATTATTGTCTCCCTAGAGGTAGTATTAATTAAGAGGCTAAACCCAAGAATAAGGTCAGACATTATTTCTACTTGGAGAACTTGTTAGAATGAATTTTAAAATTAGTTTTTAATTCATGTATCTTGGCAAGCATATTAAGTCAAAGGTGGCTTGTGAACAGCAAAGCATCTAAATCTTTTTTCCTATTTTTTTTTTTTGGTGAGCAATTGGTTGTCTTTGGACAACATACTGAACACTTGAACTGCAGTAAAATTAAATATAAAAGGACAGCCAGTTGTATTCTGCGCATTATTAGCAAGGTCAACTAGTGCTGGTATTTCTCTTATTACAAGACCTTTTTTGCCACTTTTGTGTTACTTCTTCCCCATGCTTTCATTTCCCTGGACTTCACTGGTATTCATTCAGTATATTTGCTTAAGGGAAGAAAATTCTTGCAGCATGGATTTCACCTGCCCTTGTCTTAAAGCCCAGTTTTGGCCTTTGGAACCTAAATCAAATGGACTGTGTTCCCCAAAACTGGACGATTTCTGCTGCCTTTTGAAGGATTCAATAGATAAATAAATTCAAAGGCATTAGTAGAGTACAGTTCTGCCAAATGTTGAGCACATTTTGTGAGGAACTCTGTGCCTTCAAATCTCTTGATATCTTGAACAATTAAATTGGTTAAGTCTCTGCTGAACAGCATGCCAGAAGAATATATTTGTAATATATGTAGAAAGTGTATGGATATGTAACTGCTTGCAGATAAGCAGAAAACCTGGCTTCTTTTTTTATGGGGCTTTCCACTCGTAGCTAATTTTAAAAATTAGAAACAATAAATCTTTACTTTTTATTTTTCTCTCAGAAATTAAGAATGAATGGCATTTTATTCAGGTTTTTCTGGATCATTTGGTCTTTACAGAGTTAAGATGCAAAAAACTTAGTGCTAACAGGAAGACTTGTCCACAGAAACAGACTTTGCAGACTTCTTGGTTTTCACTTGTGGTGGCTGTAATTTTTTCATTGTTTTCAGAGTTCTATAATATTTTGTTTTCCTATAGAAACATCTGCTCCCATATTTCATAAGTATGGCAGCTTTTGCACTGGGAACCATTTATTTTGATGCAAACCTAAGCATTTGAAATGATAAATTTTGTGGAAACAATATTTAGGAAACAGTTGCTTATGGCAGGAGGTCCTCTTTAATATGTGAATTATAAACTGGGAGGTCTCTTTTCTGCTCCAGGTTTTTTCCCAAACATATTGAATCCACAAGATTAGAAGGGGAAAATGAATTCTTTGTGCATTGCTGAAACTTGAGAGCAGTCAAGGAGTGAAATTTACCAGAGTTTTGTCAGTACCATGCATTCAATAATATGCTTTTTGTAAAGCATTTGTACAGTATCCTCTTCATCTTTAGTTTTTCCTCACAAGAGATTTCAGATTTGGATGTGGATTGTTTCTTAGGATTTACAGCAAAGTACAAGAACACTACTTGAAGTTTTTCGACCAGGGAAATCCTGTAGTGTAGCTAAGGTGAAAATCAGCTCCCTTGTATGCTCATCTGATGGAGAAACATTGACAGATTGGACAAGGTGGCTTTTGTAAGGCTCAGTCTGTGGGAGCTGCACCGGCAGTGAGTGAGCAAACCTCAGTGGGATACAGAGCACTCTGAGACAACAGGGAATGAGCTTCTAGGCTGGAGCCTTGTTTTATGAGATGATACAGGACAAGGACAGCTGCCTTTCAGGTATGTAATCCTTGGGCTATCCTAGAGCTAACTGAGATGTTATTTGAAGGAGTGTAACCACAAAACAGAACTTTTGCTTGAGATCTTCAGTGCCAGTTTCACATATGTTCTGAACTGATCATCAATGCACACTGTGATATTTTTTCCTCTGCTTTTCCTTGGGTTGATTCTCTTCCAGCAACACATTGTCCTGCTGCCAGTCCTGGCCAAAGTACTTTTATTATACAATACTTTATGTAGACTGTTGGCCAAGTTCATACAGAGAACTTTGAGTATGTTTATAAAGAAACATACTGCCTAGGTTTTGTGTGAACCTTTTAGACTGCAAAGTAGTCTGTGTTTAAAAAAAAAAAAAAACAACAGGTTATTACCGAATTCAGGAATTGAAAAGAAATCATTCCATCTGCTAAAAAGACTAGCGTGTGTATAAAGATGGTATTTTCACAAAAGCAGTAATTCTCCTCTTCGGTGAATCAAGTCACATGCTGATAGTAATTACAAGCTCCCCATGCGTAGTGAACTGTCATACAGAGAGGTAAAAGTCTAAAAGTGGACCATGAAGAAATGACTATGCATTGCTTGCCAGTAAAGGTATGCTATTATGGCATGAAGGATTGAAGTGATGTAGTCACAGGCCACCCAAGCTGCTCAAAATCAAAACCATTTTTCAAGATACCTGCACAAGCAACATTTTCCCCCAGCACTGGGATACCAGGTGATACCAGCTCACCTGAGTTTAGCAGGTTTTCATAAATAATTTTGTCATTCTTCATGTATTTATTGTTTATAGACTCTTTTCATTACTAGCTGTATCAGAGTTAGTAGTAGCTCATGTTTGCATTACACCAGCTGGAAGGGATTTGGCATTTTACTTTGTGCAGGGCAAAGGTCCCACATTTAAGTGCAGCTTCATTGACACTGCAGCTTTTCTATATTTTTTGGCAGTAGATATTTGTTTCAGTGGTTCGTGATGAGGATGTTACTCTCGTCCTAGAAGATTAAACTTTGCTGGAATTTTGAGAGCATTTCCAGCACGCAATGCAGGCAGTGCTGTTGAACAAACAGAAGCACAGCAAGATTTGTTTTATTGAGACACTTGCCTGGCAAGCTGTTTGTCCTGTATGTGACCCAACAGGCATTGTACAAACTTTGACAAGCCCTGGGTGGTTTTGATCGAAGGGAAAGCAGTGAAGCGCCCCAGCAATTCTGCTCTGACCTTCCTACTTAATCTGGTTGAACAATTTGTTCCTACAGATAAATTTCTTGAGCCATGCAATATTTTATTTCTGATCTTTTTCTGTCCAGTACTGGCCTTTCTGCCAGTTTACACTGCCATCTGTCTTCCTGTCTGCTTTTGAGGTCTTCCCCTGCTGTGGCTTTTTTCTTATCAAAACTGCTCCTTTCCAAGCTGTATTTCCAGTCTGTGACTATGTAAAGGAATTGAGTAAACTCTCATTTCAGTGCTTGCTCATTTGCAAAGGTAATCCACTTTGTCTGAAACTTGCTTGCTTTTGCTGAGCATATGATTAAATTTGACTTGGATATCTTCCCTGAGATCAATTGCTCATTTTAGCTGTTGTTTTTTCCCTAAGTGTCTTGGGGATTTTTGTTGTTGCTGATTTTTTTTTTTTCCTCCTCCCCTGGCCTCCTATCACTCATGTGCTACCAAAGCAAACTTGACATTCAAGTGGGATAATGTTATCAGTTTCATATTGTACTGTACTGGGCATTCTACTTCATCCTGCTCCTATCAGCACCAGCAAGTCAAGCAGTTGTTAAGTATTTGAGACATTGCTGTACATGAAAGAGAAGAATGGTGTGCCTTTTTCTCATTTATTAGTATAAGTAAAACCTTTTCACTGTTGAGGCAACATTAATGTTAGCTTTCTTTTGTAGAGATTAAAAATACTTAGCTGTTGCCTAAAGTTCTTACCTTTTAACTTCAAGATCACTGGGTTTTTTTCTTCTTGTTTTTTGCTTCCTTTGTACAATCAAAGCAAGTAAGACTGAAGAGTTTGTTGAAAAAGTTGTCTGATCCATCATATTTCTTGCACTTACCCTGTATTAAGACAATAAATTATATGTGCTTATTGCAAATTTGTACTTTGCCATTATATATATATTCTGGAAAGCTTTTTGATCCTTTAGCTCTTGATATCACAAGTTGAGGAATTCAACATTCCTGACCTTGGTAATTCAGAACACTGAGTAATCATCCTTTCTGGAGCCTCTGTCCATAGCTGAGGGTTTTTTTTATGCCTTCATCAGCGGAAATAAAACTGGATTTTATTCCAATGGAAGCACTTGGGAAACTGGTCTGCTCCTAGAACTTCTCTAAGTTAAATAAATTGAACTTTCCGTTGCTTACTATAAGTTCTTGTGTTCTCTCTGACTTTCAGCTGTCATTTAGAGGTGGAACACAAATTTCTAAGCTGATTTTTATATCAGTAATGCTGTGCAGTAGCTTGCTTGATACAGATGTTACTGGTAGAGCCTGGATCTATATTGGTGATGAATCTCAAATCAGCCAGTCTTTTGAATAGGTGCCTAAAAGTTTTTATTTAGCATTAACTTTTTGATCAGAATTTTGGCTAGTAAAAAGTGAAATAGCACAGAAATACTGTTGTTTTAAATTTTTAAACCCTTGTTTAATCTGATAGATTTGCTATGCTCATCATAGAATGAAACCAACTTTGTTTCCCTAGACCTATTTTACATAAATCCATGATGTCTGGCATTAGTGTAATAAGTATTCATTGTTTCTGTATCAATTGAATCCCCTGAAAACATTTCCTTTCCTTGCTTGAATCAGTGTTATGCCATATGCTGTCAGCACCTGGTTATTCCCAGTGAGATGTGAACAAGTGGTACTTCATTTTCCTGTGGTAGCAATGAATTCTCTTGATTTTCTGGGGCAGTGAACAATTAAAGACTCTCTCTCTCAGTGATGAGAATGGCCACTTCTGTCTTTATCTAACTTGTGAGTTAGAAACTTAATGCCTTAATGTTGTTGTTAGATCATATCCATCTTGTAGTGCTGATAACCACTGTGCCCAATACCCGTGAAAAAGACTGTTGCATTACCAAGCATGATCTTTTTCTTATCTTTAGCTTCACTATTTTTAGACTTACTGTAATTTGTCTAAGCCCCACACAGAAATCGAGAGAATCAAGAGTGTTTGTTGTCCCTGCCCTGGATGTCTAACAGTTATCCCTTTGTTTCCTGCACGGGAATGAAATCCGGCCCCTACATCCCTGTCTGTGTGTCCTCCTGGTCATCTGCATCTTGATCAGCTGGGGGAAGGAAGAAGCTGTACAGTGAAACACCCTTCCTCCCCTCCACAGCCAATTAAACTTCTCTCCAATTTACACACTCCTTTTCCCCCAAACACTCTAATTTTCTACACCTGTAGCAATCCTAGAGAAGTTGGTGTAGTCAGTGAAGTTGATTCTCTCATTTTATTCTGTTCACTTTTTAAATCCTCTTTCATTTGACCTTCTGAACAGTCCTAGCAGCTGACCCAAGCCTTCTGCCAGCAACCCATGTTGCCACAGGACCTTTTCTCTGTAAGGCTTCAGCTGTGTCTCTCTTTTGCCAGGTGCCAGAAGATCAAATTCCTGATTTGCAACCACCCAGTAACACAGAGTAATTTAGAAGGGGTAGCAGTGGCTGTCAAGGAGTATCTTGGGAAACAGAAATTTTTACCAGGCCATGTGGAGCAAAGTTCACGTGGGTACAGGTTTTGCAATTACAGAAAATGGCGATAGCCTATCTCAAGAAAAATAAAGGTTTTGCATATTTAAACACTTCTCAGTGTGTTTTCCTTTTGACAGCTTTTCTTCAGTGCTAAATTTCTAGGCATAGAAATTTTGCTTTCTGATGTAGCTTAAGGAAATCTTTGAAGTGAGGAACATTAGCACATAAACTTTGGAATTCTTTGGTTGCTCTTGGGTCTGGATAGTAAATGTTTGTTCAGGTGCCCTGTCTTAGGAAGTGAGTGTTTTCTGCCTTGTCTTAATACATTAACTAGTGTGCCTTTTTTTTCATTGAAGCACCTGTTGTGTTTTTCAAACCTGGGTTTATTTCTAATTATTTTGAATGTTTTTTTAATCTTGCCTGCTTTACATCTGAATAAAAGTGTTTTTTGCATGTATATGAATGTCTCCCTCCCTTGGGGGATTCCTTCCCAGCAGAGTTCATGGAACTGGATCAATCATCTGTCACTTAACAGTGTTAAAGATTCCACAGGCTTTATCTCTTACCAGTTCTGATAAAATGCTTGTTCCAGTTGCATGGCAAGCATCCACGTTTGGTAGCTGGTGTCTAATGAGTCTGTTTTTGTAGGGCTGGCCATATGGGTAGTGAATCTGAAATACTCTAAATATTGTGAATTTTCTTTGTGTTGATGAACTGTGGACTTGTTAAGTATATATGAAATAGATTTGATATGTAGATTTTTAAAAATATTATTAATTACATAGACACAAGCCATCTGTTTAGTGATTGTTCATTAAGTAAGGTGCAAGAGGTGTTCTCCAGGACAAATGGATATTTTATGTTGGTAGGAAAAAAAAGGGTTTTGGAAAATGAGAACACACTTAAAGTAGCTGAAATATATTATAACCTTGAATTTTGTAAGCAGAAAGGGTGTGAACGGAATGATACTATATGCCAGCAGAAATTTTAAATATACATTTTCTTAGAGAATTTGCTAGGGAAAGATGATATTTCCTACATATTGTATGGGTGGTTTATGTAAGATTTACTTTTGGGTTTTAGTAAGATTAAGTAGTGCTGGGAAAAATCAGTGTAAAAATGGTCCACAATAGGAAGTCTGTTGGATGTGTGCATGGGCCAGAGGGACTCGTAATTTGCTTTTTTTGTTTTTTCTGCATTTACATGCTCATTTGCAATATTGCATTAAGGTAAAGGTTTGGAGTGAATTATAAAGGAGTAGATAACAGCTTGCTTTGGCTGTAAAGCTGCACTCTCATTTTTTTGGCAGTATGTAAAAGGGCTGATTAGGAGAATGTATTTCCTGTATTTCCAAATACAAACCAGATACTCAGTCATGAAAAAGTAATTTGTTGTTTTCCAAAGACTTTTTTTTTCCAGTGGGAAATTTTAGTTTTGGTGGAAAACATGTTAGTCCTTATGCACAAAACAAGCATCAAGAAGGTGATGGCATTAGTTTTTTTCCCCTCCACACCCTCCTTCATTCCCTACCTGGATTCTGATTGTTTCTGGCTTTGAGCAGATGAGATCCCCTAATGACCACATTAGTGCTTTTAATCCTTCAAAGCACTAGTGAAAGTACAATTACTGTACATGAATACCAAAAATACTTCAGTTCAAGCAGTGTTTTTTCATGTTCCAGATTTCACATAATTTTTAGAAAGGAAGATATAATGTATACCTGTGTGTGGTCCATATTCTGATTGTTGATGCTTGCAATTTTTAAGGTCATTCCTTTGAACACTTTAATTTTTGTTCCTATTCAGATGTGAAAGATCAGGAGTTTTCCAGAATCTAGTGTGTAAGGACTTTTTTCTGGTGATGTTATTCTCTTGACCCACTTAGAGCCACTGCTGTGTTTTCCTCTGGTGGTCGTGGTGACTTCGAGTAGTTTGGAGAAGCTGGGAGGAACTTCAGTAAACTTCTGGTGATAGTCCCATTCTGCCAGTGATGCTGTGCTGATGAGTTTTATAAGGGAGTTTTGGATGACGTGGTAGGTAAAGCAGGGGTCTACATATCCATGGAATCTCTTGTTTTCTAAGGAGACTCCTTGAAGCAGAAGTTCCTTGATGTTCCTTGTGGTCCTTGTCACCTCTTTTCCAGGCTGGTATCCCGATTATCCAGTGTAGCTGACCAGCACATCCCTGTACATCACTGTGGCCTAGGAGTAAATGAGAATCAGAGATGCTTGATAACCACAGGCAGAGCTGCTGGATCCATCCCCACTCAAACCTCTGAAATGCTCTTCAGAATGGGGGTCGCTTTGGGAATGGCAAATACTTGGCACTGCAGGCAATGCTGGCAGAAATCTGGAAAGATTTTGCTTAAAGAGAAGGGTCATTCCATTTGTTCGTAACGGAAGAAAGAAGAGGTAGAAAGACCCTCTGTTATGCTCCTCCTCGAGACAGCCTCAGACTGCCTTCCACCTAGAGGGAGTTGAAACTGATAGTGCTTTATCTAAGAATAACTCATCACAGGGACATTAAATGGTGCTGTCCCAGCTGCAGGCGTGTGTGCCTGTAGGATTCACGTCGCACATGCAGCACAGGCAGCTTGCTCGGCAGGCCTGTCTTCCTGCTGGGCTTTTAGCTGGCTAACCATCTCACCTTGCCTCTGATGGTTTAACACAGCAGAGCAGCAGGAAAAAAAGTGTTCTGTCATCATCATATCAATGTTTGCACTATGATGATGATGCAAACCTTTTTACAGAAAACAACATCCCAAAAGTTTGTGAGGTCTGGGGCTATGGGAACCCTGGTGTCTTATGGGAGCTGAAATCTTTATACTGGTGTACACAGCTTCTTGAAACCTTTTCCAACACAAGCCTGCTGTTTCCATTAAATGATTTTATGGGGCTCCCTGTACATCATATCTTGCACAGCTTACCATATTGGCTCTTAAAAGTGGCTTTGAATACAATGCCAAGGCCCCCCAGCAGCAGCTTTACAGGCTGCTGGCGAGCTGGGGAGCTGCAGTTGGCTGTCCCTGTGCTAGCCGAGCTCCCTCGCTGGCTTTTCCAGCTAAAATGATGAAGCATCTGCTCTGTCTAGTTTAATTAGATATGACTTCCTTCCTGAATACAGCAGGGAGCTCTGCAAAGTGCTACAAGCTCTTGTTCCAGAAATGCCTCCTTCAAAGGAAAAACGGGTTCTAATATAATGCCAGTGTCTAATCCCCCTCTGTACCTACTCAGTGCCTGTGTAAAGGACTTCCATCTGGACCCTAAAAATGAAAACAAAAGCTTCATCATCAAGGTAGTTTCTGTTTCCTTTCAGGAATCCTGGCATGATTTTTTTTGTGCGTTTTCAGTTTTGTGAAGTTGCTAAAAAGCCATGAAGCTAAATTTTGTGGGGAAATTTGACACTCGTTGTCTATACATCAGCTTATATATGAGTACTGCCAAAGGGATCTTCTAAACTCATTAGTGCTTCTGGATCATTAGATCTGGAATAACGTGCTCAGAACCTTTTTGCCATTATATTAAAGACTCAGGTAGATGCTGCAGCCTGTAGCAGGTGATGGCAGCTCAGAGGCAGGGTGCTCGAAGGCAGGAGCCTTAATTCCACTGTGCCTGCCTGCAGAGACAATTTATATCCCAAGTTTTGTCCCAGGCGCTTGCAGGATGCTGTTGAAGTGCAAAGTGACCTCTGGCAGCCTCAGGACATAGCCAGCTCATTTTAATGTGGATATAGGGGCAAGGGTGCCCTACTCAAAAGTTGCCACTTAGAAGAAACCTTTTAAGAGGCACATATTGGCACATAATACAGCTGGGTCTGTTTTTCTGTGTAAGTTATTTCAGTGCAAGGGGAAAACAAGCGTGTAAAACCTCAGCATGTTATTGCATAGTAATTTTAAAAGTGGTAGAAGGATATAGACCAACAGGTGCTTAAAGCACAGGATAGCTTGGGGGTTTTTAGCAGTGATGGGGACTAATATGTATTTTTATTCAGGAGGCTAAATGTTAAAATAGGGCAATAAAACTGAAGGATACATAAATGCAAACTATTTTTTCCCCTCAAGAAACAGAGAGTTAAAATTCATCTCCTCAGTAAACCACACTTAAAGATTAGAGCACTGAAGAAACAAACACTAGATAAGCTTTTAATATGACAACATCATCCTCTGGCTTTTTTTTAAAGGAAAAGAGACACTTTACAGATTATATGCAAGTAAGAGACATGAGAGAAAATTCTTAAAGGCAAAGTTTGATGCTGTGATTAACTTAGGTCTGAAGAAGAAAAGTCTCAGGGAGATGGGAGTTGAGTAGAAACAATTCTAGATCTAAACAGACTTCATCACTAAAGAATATTTGATAATTAATAGTAGAGTTTTGAAGACTCTGCCAAGGTAAATTCTTTTCAGTGCAATTAGTAAAGAAGGAAGGAAATGTTCAGTTGTTTGATGCTCACAGTCTGACAGTGTTGTATTTCTATTTCATGAGAATTTTATACTTCACATTGCTGTGGTTAATACTTGGAGGGAGGAAAACGCAGAAAATAGAAGTCAGCATTGAATGGGAAGGGGTGAACTTAAGAATAGGGCTGCAATGCATATGGATCCTTTCAAACAAACAAAAAAAAAAGCAGGAAAAGCCAGGCAGGACTCAGTGCTTTGATTTAGACTCAATGCTGTGTTTTGAGTAGTTTGCCCATCCTAAACTGGTCCATAATGGTCTCTGCTTTTGGTTACTGCTTGTTCTCTAGACCAGAAGAGCATGTCACAGTGCACTTCCAGATGTGACTTCCCAGGCTCAAAGCACTTCAGTGAGTCATAAAGCAGGGTGTCAGTAGCCACATTTTTCAAGATTGTTACATTTAGGAAAGAGCCCAGAGAGGAGGATGTGAAAGGCTGCTCCATGGTTGGATTGCAAAACCATTGGCTCCAGGTTCTCATAGAGTTTGTGTATGAATATGGCTGAAGCCTGAAATCTTGCAGCTTTGTCATGTCTACATGTTTTCCAACTTCTTTTTTTTGACAAAGACTACAGGGAACACCAGCCAACACATGGCTTGTGTTATTTTTGAATTATTATTTTTAGGATTTTGCATGTTGACTAATGTGTAAGTGCTGTGGCGTATCACAGAAATAAAATGCAGCCTTAGTTTGACAGGGAAATGTATGTTACCATTTCCTTGTGATAAATTGCACTGCCTTGTTAGTTTGATATTTTCCATTAATGTGAAAGAGCAGAGCGGAGTATGGGAGCAGAAGAGATGTTCATCTGCCATGAATTTTTCCTCTCCTTGAAAGGCTCTCATGTCCTCTATCAATTAGTCGCCTTCCCTGTACTGCATGATGTGCTGCCCACTTAAGAGTTTAGCTGGCAGTTCACATACACTTTGTTCCCCTGCAAAATCCCTGCAAACAGAGCAGCTCCACCAGTCTTCCCAGGCTGCCCTGTGAGTCTCTTGGTTGCCAGGCTTGAGAAACTGTAGTGTGTTCTTCTGGATTTAGCCAGAATATACCAGGCACTTTCAAGTAAGTGTGATCCTGCCTGTTTTCAGATTCAGAAGTTTATTTGAAACAGTTTATATAGATTGCTTCAGATTGTTATGGGGTTTTTTTGTCATGATTTTTGATGTGTAAGCAGTCAAATTTTATGTTCACTGCCAGACTTGCTGAGGTTTAATGATGCAAGTAATTTATGAGCTTTACTAGAGATGGAGATTTATGGAAGCAAAAATTTATGCCATTAGATATATTAGTGTATTTCTATTTAACTTTTAGAGTAATTAACTTCAGAAGTTATTTGAACAGTTAATAAAAGTTTTATGATGATATGGCTTTATTACTGTTTTCCAGTTGGTTTCACTTTCACTGCATTGTTTTGTTTGCTTGGCTGTTCACTTATTGGTCTGATTTTATGCAGTAGGAGCAGCAATGATTGTAGACATTAATTTCCTATGAAAAGCTTATGTTACTCTGTTAAAAACAAAACCTAAGTCTTCAAAAATAGTCTTGTAAAAATTCTTCTTTGAATAGGAAGTTTGAACAGCTGATCTTGATAGGTCACTGAGAGCAAATGTATTAATTAGGGAATGGGGTGTCAACCTTTTACTTCTACGTCAGAGCAGTGTCCCATGCAGAATAACCCTCAAGATGTGACCGAGACTGCTCATGTCGTAGCATTAGAACAGAAGCACACACCATTGCCACTCTGAGGCTGAGGTTTTAGATGGTATTTGGAGTTGTATTTCAGGGGACAGGTGGAAGTAATGATGACAATTAGAATGCCTTTGATGCCGCTTTTAGCAAGTGCTCTTTTACTAAAGTGGGCAGATCAAACAACAGGAAGCAGTTCCCTCACTTGTAATACGAAGCTTGGCTTTGCAGCCAGTGGTCCATCTGAAAATCTACCTCTCTTTTGCAGGGAGCAACTAAAACTGTTGCTTTCCCTGGTGCCCTGTTTCCCCTGGTTTCCCTATTGGGTTTGCTCCTCTGTGCAAGTTTACTGCAGGAAATACACATGGAATCAAGTCATATTGACACAGATAAAAGAGTCTAAAAGCCTCCCATCCCTCCTAGGAAGCTTACACCATGGCTGTGCTCAGAGCAAGCAAAGTGACTTCCCAAATTAGGGAATTCTGGCTATGAGTTGGGGGCTATTGCATTTTTGTCCTCATGAGTAATTTGCTCCAAAACCCTAATAGTTCCCACTATTAATGTTACCAGATGGCACTGAGTGGTCCAGAACTGCAGAATTTTGCTGAGCACATCTGTCAGAGATAGCAGAAGTGTAACTTATGTTCACGCTGGTCTTTAAGTGGTGGCATTCATTGTCTCAGCTGACATTTAATAAAGATTGTTCTAATGATCCCCATTTAGCTTGGTGGCTATTAAATACATCATCTTCACAAAATCTCTGTTTGCTTGTAGCCAACCTTCTCTAAGATACTGAAAAGTAAGGACACCCTGCTGGTCCAACTGGTTGACAGTTATCTAGTTAAGAACTACACACCTGCAGCCATCAAATACAGTAAATCTATGCTATAGACCTGAGTCCTTCAGTTATGTCCTTTAAAACAGGAACCCACATGGGAGGTGTCTCTTGCTTCTGCCAACTTGTCCTTTGCTGTCTTTTGCCCCGTTCTGTGCTGTAAATCTAATTTACAAAAAGAGAGATGAGAGAGATTACTGATTCTGTAAACTGAATGGAAAGATTGGTTCCATATGCGATACATTATTTCTTTTGTGTTTCTTGTGACTAAGAGAAAAATGATAGAGGACGTAGGAAATGTACCTGAGGTGTGTAGATTTGGATGAGTTGATATTTACAGTGACTTGGAGTTGAGAACATTAAGATGGAATGTGCCATTCAAGTGTGACTCCAGCAGTTCTGTCTCTTTTTCATGCATTTGGTATTGCAACTGTGTTTAGCATATCATGTTTTGATTGACGTGTGGCTTTGGAGTTCTGTAATGTGACTTAGTATGTATTCAGAACAAGGGTCGTGTTTTGCTTTTTTTTTTTCCTGACAGAGAAAGGCATCTGCCAATTAGTCTGAAACTTTCAGGGATCCCCTGTTACTTCTCAGCCATGAACACCTTGTTAAAGTTTATTCAAAGCCAACGCTCCATGTTGAGTTGCTGGACTACTGAATTGTTCTTTCCACTGGGACATGCTTGATTTGAGTGAAGAGAGCACGTTTCCCTCCCAGTGTACCAGTGACTTGTGGTTACAAGCATGAGGGAATAGAGCAGGGGCTACCAGCAAGCAGCAGCTTGGCACATCACACTATTCATGCATTTTCTGGTGGCTGCTTTTTTAAATCCTTCTGTCATCTGGGAGGATGTACACAGGCATTTCACAAATAGTAACATGCATAAACCCACCAAAGTGATTATTAGGCAGTGCATATTCATGTGACTGCTATAAAGCTTTTAATGCAGGGGGGTTGGACTAAATGACCTTTAAAAGGTCCCTTCTTATTCAAAATGTGCTATGATTCTATAGTATTAGGTGCACCTATTTTTAATATTTGAATAGTAGAAAATATATTCTCTGCATTTTAATAGTTTATTAGCTATAAAAATTCTCTGGTATTTTATATAGTATATTTTATATACTATGGGTATATTTTTTCTGTTTTCCGTAGACGTGGGTAAACACTGCGTGGGTGTTCCCCTGGTAAGAGCAAATATAAAGAAATTCCTCTTTCATTTATGTAGATAAATCAGTGTTTTCACATTAGTGGGTGGAAGGGAAAAGGCTAAAAATAATTTTTGCCCGTAAATTATATTGCAGTTAGCACAACCACTTTTACGTGTGATCCCTTAATTTATGTGTGTGGCAAACTTAAAGGTGAGATGCCCCAGATCTGATTGCAGTCTGTATCAGTGTAAAGCAGATGGACAGCGGCAGCTCCCCAGGCAGCCACAGTGCTCGTCGGTGGAAGTCAGCCTGAGATCAGAATCTGAAACATTTACATATTCTAGATAAGAAGGTGAAACTTAATATTTCGTCTTGCTAGTTTTGAAGGAACTGTCTCAGCTGAGTTTCTATTTGTTCTGTTTTCTACTGTCTGTTTTTCTTATGCTGTGGAGTACAAGGAATATAATAAGCCAAGGCGTTATGGTACAATAAAAAGCTATCTGGAACTTAAGAATAGGAAAGGAAACTTAGTCTGCACAGTCCATCTATTACTAGTGGGACATACAGCTGGATCTCTGCAATAAATTACTGCAGGGGTACCTCAGGTACTCTCTGAGCAAGAAAAAATTCTGAACTGAGCTCACAACAGTAGTTTTTATCATGGAGAGTTCTCCTCCGTGTTTGCAATAGACAATAAATAAACTAATGTTTAAAATGTCCTTTTTGCCCTTTTCAGGATCCTGGTTTATTGCAATGGAGCGCTTGCACAAAGTTGTGCCACATAGGCATTTTTTCGAATGTTGCTGAATAAAAAATAGCTTCAAATTGCCATGAAGTGGCTTCTGGGTTATGAACATGAATTTCATAAATATTTTTATCTAAATTAAAACAAAATCAAGAGAAAAGCTGACAGGTCTTGACACAACAAACTGAGTTAGGCAGTTTAAAAAAAGAGTCTCTGCTTGGCTCTGGTGAGTATCCTCAACCTGAAGCCCAGAAGTACTAAATTTTCTTTCCAAACAGAAGGTGCCTTCTGAATGTGGACAAGGAATTGGACAAATCAATTAGCCAGAATGAATAATAAAATGTTGCTTAGAGGCATAAAGCAAGGCTTCAGTCCAACAGAACTTTAAAGTTATGCAGACTTTAAAAGGAAGAGAAACCGATACAAAAGTACTGCAGCAGGTTATAATTCTTTTATGGTTGCAAGCAAATAACTGAAACTCTAGGCTTCCATTTCCCGTTCATGAACACAATGAGACAGTGTTTCTTACTTTCAGGAGAGAAGTGAACACTGTTTCTCAAAAATGTCTTGTGTGTCATTTATTCCTATTGTATGGGGTTTTTTGGGCAGTGGGTGGGAGGTTAAGCTAGGTCGTTTATAAGCATCTTTTTAGAATTGTTTTCATGGCACGATAGAAAGAAACAAAGGTCTTTGCTTGAATCTCAAATCGGAATTCTTGCATTGCACATTTGAGCAACTTTAATCTGTCATTTAGTTTAATAGAAAGTTTTAATGGAAAATTTTAATTATTTTATAGAGAAACTAAGGATTTTATTTTTATTTTTTTTAATCATATAGGCTATTTTTACATTTAACTGCTGGCACTCGCTTACTGTGGATCTTATTAATATTGTGTTATGTGAATTATTCAAATTTCCATATAAACTGTATATTTTTTTATTGCAGATGTTTAGGATTTGGTTTTGTATTGATGGACTGTAGGAAATCTTCCAAATGTGGGAATATATGTTTGTAAAATATTACTGAACAAACTATTGTAATCTTCCTGTCTTCTTTCTAAATGCGTCCTCCACTTTTACCAGAGGTAACAAAAACATTATGCTAAAAGAATGTGATCTAGTTGAGACTACCTCCCATTTCTAGGTTTGTGGTTGATTTTGGTCATGTTGAATTTGAAGCAGAAACTCTCTCAGTGAAGGAATGCAGTGCAAGAGCCTGGGTCCAGATGTCACGCTTTCCTCCCATACCAACCCAGGCCTCTGAGGCAGAGATCCTCCTCTCCGAAAACGAGACTTGGACAAAGTGCAAACGCCTCATTTCCTGAAATCTCATTGTTTAGGCCAACAAACAGGCAGGTCAATGTGCAGGTTGCAGAACTGAAACTGAACACCACCTCAGTTTCCCTGGATCAATGAAGTGTAATTTGAGGCTTGTGGTTGCCTGTCCAGCTTGGAGAACCAGCACAGACAACAAAGGCTCAACACTGTGGCCTTCGGATATTTGAGCAGTGAAATAGTGTTGCTGCTGTTCTCTTCTGCTGCCTTTTGGCTCAGGGCTGTGCTGTTTAGATAGGCTAGGCATAAATTTTTTGTGATGGGTATGCCAGCAAATTCTCCTAGAACAGAGGCAACTTATGCTACATTAGTTGAAGAAGAAAAACAAAACAACAACAAAACAAAACCCCAAACCAGGAAAGAAAAACTTGAGTTCTGCAGATATCCACATAGACTGTTTCTTACAACAAACTTCTTGGTCTGACTCTGTCAGTCTCTGTGTAAAATCAAATTAGCAAAGAGCCCTTAGTGAACTGTAAATTAAAAACTTGGCACAAGTCTGGCACTAGACACAGATTAAAGAACATCAGATGTAACTGGTTGTGGTACCTATGGCATTTTCAGCAACTTATATGAAAGGTTAGAGCCCATAGCTTCTGCCCTCAGTGGGAGATGGTACATACAAATGTGGGCTGTCTTGACTGGAATGTTTTTGCAGCGTGGCTGCTGCTTTTTGGACAGGGAGGGCTTTTTTGGTCAGTAGAAACTCAGGCTCACAGTGTTTTGTTTAGCTGCAGTTCAGGGTGTTAATTTATAATTAGGGTTCACTGGGATGTAATGAGATCCATACTTCTAGCAAGTATGGGGGTTTTTTTGTATGTTTTTCCTGAAGAGCTCATTAGAAGTTGATGGGAGTTGAGTGCATCTCGACCCAGCCACGCACCTCTTCCTAAAGCACCTAATTCAATTGATTGTGGTGTTTAGTGACAAGAAATACTGTGTCAGCAGGACCCTAATTATTTAATCTATCTAACCACAGCATGAATGTTATGAGTAATGCATGGAGGTAGATAAAACTCTTACATCTCTTACATATGTCTGAGCAGGGACACTGGGAAAGGAAAAAGGTAGTTTTTATTAGTAAGTATATACAGTATTGTACAATTGCTGCTTGATATGTGCCACATACCATGAAAATAGTTAGAATTTTATCTGTCAGTTTGCTCAAGTGTGACTCTAATACTAATGTTAAATGTACAGTATCATATGTAATTGATATATTTTTCTGCTCTGTTGTAGATTATATCATCTTACTTAAACTGTGAGACAAGAATACTTCTTGAAAATTAAGAGTTCTGTAGGTAAGAACTGAGTTAACTAATTTTCTTTTCATAAAGGCCATTGTTGTTAATAAGCACCATCATAAACACAGAAGTGTTCAGACCTCATGAACTACACTTTGAAAAGCTGAAGAAAAATCACTTGAGATGCTCACAGTGATACAAACAGGATATTTGAGAAAGACAGATGTCTTTCTCAAGTTTGAATGATGTTAGTATTTTGAATGCTTAGTACCTGGGATGTCTGTCAAGAAGGGATTTGTAAAGAATTGTCTCCTGACAGAAGAATAGGAGCCAGTTGAGAAAGTGGCTGGAGGTAATGGGCACACAGACACCAGGTGTTGGCAGCATGACTGGTGCAGGCTGCTTGTCATTGTCTGCCTCGTATTTTCAGATACCCATTGGGAGACCTAAACTTCGTGTTCAGGAAATGTCCCTAGTCCCCTTGGGGTTATTGCTAAATAATAGCATGCCCTGCAAGTTAAGCTGTCATTCTTTGACTGATATCTCCCCTGGGGTAAACAAGAGGTAGATCTACTGAGCAAAAAGTCATCAGCTCTTTGTTTAAACAAGCTGCTAAAACTCCTGCCTAGTGCTTAAGAAAAAAGAATTTGAGTCTTTTCAGGAGAATTGTTGAAAGATTAAATAATTACTCTGTTCATAATGGGAAAACTCCAACTTTGCTGGAGATGGTGTTGTAAAGCCTTATAGTCAGAGCTGACATAAAAACAAAATGTGAGCAATTTTACCTTATCACATAATGGGGGGAGTTGTGTTTTTTACTTCTAATGCAGACTGAGACAATGCAGGTAAACAGTTCACTAGACCCCTGGTAAAGGATGGAGAATTGCAGAAATTTGATAGATGCTTACAAAACCTATGATGTCTTTTAAGTTATGAACTGTCAATCCACTTTTCCAGGCCACTGAAAACTTTGTGAGCTGTTTAATCTACAGAGCCCTTGCCATCCTATCAGTTTCTTCCTTTTTGCATACATCTAATTCATCTTAGAGCTTATAAACACAATACAGGAAGTTGTTGAAATTGGAGAATTAAACATTTTTCCATACACAGATAGTGCTTCCTGACTGCACCATATTCTGTTACCTTGCCTGAGTATCATAAAGAGCCTGAAGTTGAGAAATTGTGTTGAAGTTCCTTTGGGTTTACATTCTTGGAACTTTTCCTAGAGTAATTTCATGACTTAATTTGCATTTGGTGTTAGAAAATTTATAAGACTCTAGTGCTTTGTTACTTATACCTAGATTCTGAAAGGAAAAAAAATGAATGCCTGTTAAGTTTAAAATAAGGTTATAGCCTTTTCTTATAAAAACGGATATGCTAACCTTGAAATGCCAGTAAGTTGCATGGAGGTATTAAAAAAAAAAGCTGTTATCTTACAAACATTATAAACTAAACAAATGAATTAAGTATAATCTTTTCTATGTTAATCTTTATTTATATAGGAACATGATATATCAAAATTTTTATGACGGTTAAAATGCTATTAATTTTCTGTGTTCTGTCCCAAATCTTTGTCTTCCCATTCTTATAGAAAAGGAATCTTGTTATTATTAACCGATCAAGCATATTTTGAGTGGAGTTTTGAAATATTTCCCTCAACAAAAAACTTTAAAAAATTTTTAAAAACATTTTAAGGTTAGTAATCTATTTACCATATTTAACTACCTGACAGCTAATGCTGTTCCTGCTTCTACAGCATCCTAGTTAATTGTTTACCTGCCTGAATCTGAAATGAGTACAAAGATAATAATAGAACCAATGTAATTGTGTGGATGTATACACGGCTTTTGGTTGTACATCTGCATAAATGTAAATGGCTTTATTGCTTCACACTAATGACCTTTTGAAGGGTTTCAGATTACTCTGTGCTTAAAATGCCTCCCTGGAGGAAGGCAATGCCTTGGATGTATGAGGTTTCTAGTCAGTTCAATCATTTTGGGGAAAAAAGTTTGCCTTAGTGAATTAAACACAGAAAAAAAACCCCATGAGGGTAGGTCCATGCTTTCTCCATGTAATTCCTCTATTAGTCCTTGTTTTTAGAATTATACTTGTGTAATACAAAACATTTGAGCTAGCATGTGCTGCATTATAGGCATCTAGCTGTAAAATGCTACTGAAGATTGTCTCCTCTTTTAGCAGTAGTTTTTTAACACTTGACCAATTAAAAATGAGCTTTAAAATTTTAGTGACTATGTGAATTTTGAATGCCCTTCCTTATATGATGGTTGATGTAGCTCCAGTGAGTTGTACTGGTTGTTTCTGCAAATGGTTTACCATTACAATAAATTGTTTTAATTCAAAGGCTGTATAGAAATATTTAATTTGTATACCTGCACTACCATTATTACTGGGAAAAAAATCAATAATAAATTATAGAAAAAAGTAATAATAATTCAGGTGCTTCACACATTGCATAACTGAAAAACTCATTTAAGCTTGGTTTTACTTTGAGAAGGACTTTAACTAAGTTATTGTTGCTCCATGAATATTTCTTCTATGGAAAGAAGAAATAATAATAATAACAACATGAAACCTAATAACTTCATCTGAAGTAATTTTTTGTTAAGGTTTACATGGAACCAATGCACCTGAGAAAAGGGCATGGCAATATGCAGAAAACTGTTGCTCTATACCCTGGGCTTGAAACCAATCAGATTATTAAGCTGACTGTTACTTGGGCCCATAGTGAGTTGTCTTAGGGAGCACAATCACCTGAAAACTATTTCTTTTGGGGAGCAGAGACCAGGAAGAAAGAAGACAGAGGTAGCTCTCAAATGGTTTGGTTGTGTAAGCTGGTGTCACAGACAGAGTCATGAAAAAGGCTGCGACAATCTAAGGGAAATAGGAGGGTGAGGGTGGGGTGGGCAGAGGAGAGTAGTCCTTTCACTGACAACCTGCTATCCTCTGATCTTAGCTGTGTCATAAAACTTCTCTTTGTAATTTGGTGAGGAATTCTCCAGTCTGATGAGCATAGCAGAATAAAGGGGTGAGTGTCTTACTAGTGAGAGGCCCTGAGAAACATCTCCATCCCACTAGCTCCTAAGAAAAATATGCTCCTGGAGCCTTCCTCCACCTCAGATCTCTTTTAAGACTTCTGTTCTTTTGCCTTCTGAATCCTTTTGGCAGATTAAATTTATGTCATGCTCTGGGGATTTGATTAATTTCCTATTAATGGCCAAGTTTTGCAAACCCCTGCACTCAAGGTTGGCAAGTGTGCTGTTAAATCTTGGTAATGATGAGTTCTGTTCCTGTACATTCAACTTATGGCATCTTTACTGCCTGGGACTATCTACCCAAACCGTGTTTGTTTGATGAGTAAGTGGCACCAGAATGTGAAATCTATCCTATTAGCAGAGTAAATAAATTTACTCAGTATGGAACTTTTAAGTAGTTTTTACCATATGCTTTAGGATCATAATTTAAATTAAATTTGCTCAAAATGGAAATCTAGATTCAAGCTGACATCATAACATATGACCTCCACTAGCAATGAAAATTGAAAACATGAGACAAGGACATTAATCACTGAATAGTTTATAAGCTGCCCTGAATGTTCATCTGAAATGTTAACGTTATTTTATTATATGCAATAACAACTTAAAGTAAAAATTTATGAACACTGCAAGGTGCCTAAGATAAGGCATTCAGACTCATTTTATTGTGCATTGGCTCAAATCTTTTGAGTCTTTAGAGAAGTGCACAGAGCCACTTGTGTGTCTAACTTATTGCTTTTAATGCATTGCATAACCTCCTCCTTTTACTGTGACTGGAAATGTGAGCAGGATAGTGGGGATCAGATTTGGCAGCTGGACTTGTGTGAACTCAAACTTGTTCATACATAGCCATTTGCAGGAGGAGGTGTTTAATGGCCTCAACGTGGAAGTGTCTGTGAAGTTTGGGTCATTGTTTTCTGGGGTTTTAATTCTGCTTAGCAGTTTGAATTTCAGATTGGGGTTCTGAGAGTAAGTTTTGATTATTTTTTTTTTTTTAAGTAGATAGCTGTAGTTGTAATGTTAAATGTAGCTGAATATGGAGTATAATGAGTGCAGTAGAGTTACTTATACAAAATTGACCAGGGCTGTCATCAAAAAGATCTCTTCAGATGACCTGATGGAATTACCACTTTAAACCAATTTAGTTTCATTAATTTTGGGAGTCTTGATGTCTTTTCATAGATTTTGGGGTTTTGTACCTGGTATTTTATAATTAGTAGGCACAAAATCTATTTGATGGTTTGAAAAGGAAGAAATTTAAGAATGTCTTTTTAACTGGATCTCAGATTTATAATGCTTCATCTGTAATATATGCCCTTTACTTGTGAACTCGTCAGGATAACCCAGAATCTTCAAAATTTGATGTCATACATAGTTGACTTGGTGGAGTCTGGAAAAATACAAGGTAAGCTGGATTATTAGTTTCCAAACTATTTACTACTGCTCTTTTGCTGGGAGAGCTTCTTTGTTCCTGCGTAGCTTGAGCCAGTGATTTAAAAATAGATTTAAAATGCTTTTATAGGTAAAAGTGAGCTTAATTGACAGTGAGCTGGTTGTAGCTTTTGTATTTTGCTTTACTGGGTAGTTCTAGTAGTAAACTGAATTTATTGAAGTAAACCTATGAAATCACCTTAATTGCCTGATCTCAATAATATTTTTAAGGAACCCTACTATTTGCGTGTTTTTATTTTAATGTAAGGTACATAGTGCAGCTTGTATATGCATATTGTTTGAAGGCTTTGAATGGCTTGCCTGTCTGATCCATTTTAATAGATTCCAGCCTTTTTCCATGACATCATTATTATAACAGACTTCCTAGAAAATATGAACAGCTGCTGTGTATTTTTTTCCTGTGTTTGATATTAAAACTGTAGCAGCTATTCTGTTCTTTACAAATGACAGCAATAGGCTTGTCTGATGTAAAACAAAATGAAAAAAAGTCCAAGTAAGGAGCTGTGATACTGTTAACAGGCCAGTAATGTAACAGGTCTCCGTGTATGAATCATTTCATAATGCAATAAGGGATTACTTATGCTGCTGTCATACTGGTCAAAGGTTGGTCCCATTTCCTTCCCCCCTCCTCCTGAACTAAACTGTGCATCATTAAAGATGATAAAAACAGTATTGTGCTCAGCTTCCTGGCCCAGATGGCAATTTGCATGAAGAATTTTACTGTATTTTTTCCCCTAATATTCTTAGGCAGACTGTGCATAGAGGTTTTAAAGTTCTTTCCAGTTCAGGTCAAGCAGACTTCTTCCTTGTTTCTCTGTGCATCTTGGCATTCAGGGATGGCTTACAGGCCACTTAACATGGAGCCTGGAGTATTAAATAGAACTATGAATTCATCAGTCTCATTGTTACATGTAATTTTGTATCTTGCTCCATCTGTAAATACTGTAAATAGCTGAAAGGTGTCAAAGAGGGATGTGGATCTTTAGATCATTATATTCCATGCTGTCTGAAATACCTCAGTTGGAGTTTTAGTTTCTTTTAGACCACTCATGCAAACCAACCATGACATCTGGTATGTTTCATGCCTCAATACCTGCATTTGACACAACAAAAGCAGCAGGTATAAAGAAAACCTTTCTGTGGCTCTGAATAGAAACACACAACACTGTGTGGCTGACTTAGAGACCAGACAGGTCTTAGAGTGCAGTATGGCCATGAGACAGCTCACCATCCATTAATGCTGTTATCTCAGTCCTGTGTCTTATGGAGTTCCTTCTTCCTCCATTTTCAAATAAGTCACCTGTGTATTTTCTTTTGTCGNTCTTCTTTATGAAGCAGGGAGATGGTCTAGGCACCAGGTGTGTGACTGTGAGTTGATTGAAAAGTGCTTCAAGAAAATCAATACTAACCTTGCAATGAGAAGTTAGATGAGGAATGACTGCAATGCTCCTGTCTGTGGTGTTCATCAAATGGTGCCTGTTCTGCAGAGCATGTAGAGAAATAATTTCATGAACAAAATAACTAATACCTCTTGGCAATTATCAGTTACAAGCTCTTCTTCATCTGTTAAGGACTCCATGAGAGACTGCTTGACCTGTTCTCCATTAATGTCCTAAAGCAGTTGTGAAAGCACATGATATATAAATAACATTAATGCAAATTATTATTAGCCCCGATGTGAGAACACATGAAAATTGCCTTCTGTTTCATAGCCACAGAAGATCTAAACCAATGCTGAGAATATAATGTGTGATGCCTACAGAAAAAATCTGAGGTCATTCCTTCAAATATTTGGTGCACCATAGCACTGAGAAGCTAATGGTTGATACCTGTGGCTTCTGGGCTGTACCACACCCTGGATGGGGAGGCAGCTTCAAACCACAGAAGCCCTATGAAGGTCAGCTCACACCAGGGTGGCATGGTTAACAAAAATGCAGTTTTATTCCAATGTTAGACAGTTTTGGAGCTCATTTTTTTTTGTTGCCTCCTTCTTGTTTTCACAATTGAAATGAGTGTAAAAGTCTGATATTAAGTGGAAAAAAATTTGTCTCATTTTCACTTAGTTTTTGCAGGTAATTTTAAAGCAAAGTGAAGAAACAGCATATTATGTATAAAGTATTTTGAGACTGGAGTTCTTATCATACCACTTCTGATTTGAGGAAACAGTCTTTCTCAGTACCATTAAACTCCCCCATGTAGGGAAGGCTATAGGGACTTAGTCCTACTGTTTTTAGCTTATTGTTCTTTCTTTTTTGAAGCATACAGAAATTAATTTTTTCCTTCCCCTTTTCTCAACCCCCTATATCGCTTTCAAAATTATAGTCCTCTGGTCTTGCATTTCTGGCCAGTCTGGCTTTTCAGGTGTGCAATCAGACTGTGGATTGTTGGTTCATTTATTGGTTTGTTTCTGTAAATAAACTTCTTTAAAAATCGTTTTTCCACTTCCTACCCCCAAAAGAAGGTTCAAGAGAGTATTTGATATTTGCATAAATATGTAATAATATGTTTTAGATATATGTCAGAGGTAAATATTTGCCAGATCAGCTTATTAAAATTCTGCTTACGAAATAAATTTATTTTGTAGCTGTTATTTCAACCATCCTGTAGAAATTAAACACTTTGTGGTGAAAAATAATTTTGCAGCCATTGATACATATGAATTAGAATATATAAAATATCAAGCAACTTTATAATAATTACCACAACCATTCCAATTTGTGTGTGGAGAAATTCCACTGAAATTAATGTGGTTGATCTATAGTTACACCACTGAGCCAAACAGTAATATGGATCATTCATTTGTAATATAAATGCCAACAAATCTGTAATAAAAATTTCTTCCATTCTTCAGACATGTCATGGAAAATATTTTGCATTTTGCTTCGTATATGTCCAAAATAAAACTCGGAATATGTCTTAGTAATAGCATATGTCCACAAATATAATTAACTGAAAAAATATTAAAATATGGCTTCCTTATTGACACCCTTCTTACAGTGAATCTGCTCACCTGTGAGAGAGCAGAAGGAGCAGTGAAGAGTAGTTAAATATGGCCTGTTTTATAATAAATAACAGTGTATTTTAAATTGAGGGCAAGAACTGATTTTTCTCATTTGCAGTACAAATGCTTTTCAATTAGATTTGTTCTGAACTCAGTGGCAGGCTGTGGAATGAAAAGCATGTCTTAATAAGCTGAACATGATCTTTCAGGTATTTGTGCATCTCCTAGCAGCAGTGCCTGCCCATGCAGCAAGTCAGACAGCTGCTTCATCTCTTCCACCAGAAGTACTCAGAACATCAAAGCATGCAAGACATCCAGACCTTCCTTGAGGCCCACAGTGCTTGGAAGGCTTTACTGGTTTCTGTGTTTTTCTCTCTGCTATATAAATGTGTATCCTCATGATAAACTCTTTAGGGTGTAGTTCACATATGAAAGTGTCACTTCCCAAGACGACTGGTAATAACAGGACTTGGAATGATTTTTGGGGTGGGGATTTTTTTTTGCCTTCATCATCAGATTCACTCTGGCCCATGTTGGCAATGAGTATAATCTATAATAAGCTATTGCCTTTAAAAATGGTAGCCTTTTCTCTGTGAAATGAGTTGATGCCTGTTAGAGCAAATGCAGAAGTCTGTACTGCAAACCATCAGTACTAAAGTAATTGTAATACTATTGCTGCTACAGCCACAATATTCAAAGACTGGTGAGGGGGGCAGGGTTTGCACAGAGAGGTAATATCTTTTATTAGATGAACCAATATAGCTGGAAAAAACAGATGCTTCAGACACACAAATCCTTCTTCAGGACAGTGCAGGAAAGGCTTTCTATGCCCAGAAGCTTGCCTGTTTTTTCCAACTGTATCAGTTGGTCTAATAAAAGATATTGCCTCTCCCTGTAAACTTTGCCTGACAAAAACATGAGCATTTCTGTCAGCCCTTTAACAGAAAAGCCTGCAGCAGCATGGGCATGGTGCTTTGCTGGATTTCTTATGTCATACTTCTACTCCTGTTTTAGATGCCCTGCACTTCTCAGACATGGGGGAGAAAGGGAGAATATGTTAAATTAATAAGATTAATAGACACTGCTTATCAGAGTAGTTGGTTCATTCCTTTCCTTAGCTTTACCTTAACTTTTTGATGGAAAGGAAATTTTGCTCTCTGTGGAGTCTGTTCCTTTCTCTCCACTTGAGAGATGTGGGTCCTGTAGTTCCTGTTAATGCTGATCTTCCCGGTATGGTCCCCCTGTGTATTGGAACAGTTACAGAAGGGAAAATTGTTCCCTGGCCATTGCTCTGCTTTTCTGATGAGTCTGATCTTGTAATGTGCTTAGAACTGTAGTGATAATACTTGCCCAATAGCTGGTCATAAGTCTCTTGCTTAGATTTCAAAAGGGCTCTAGGGCTCTCCTTGCAGAAAATAGAAGACAAAAATATTTGGTGGCTTGACGGGAAGTGTGTCTAAAAGGATCTGCTGTAATGTAAAAACAAAAAGAGCAGTGTTTCCAGCTAGAGCACCAAACATCTTGGAGTCTGCTGTGGAAAATGTTTATAGTGTTGTATAGTTTTATTAGCACAGATTGAAGGAAAACAGCTTATTGAATGATTCTGAGGACTAGATTCAGTAGCAGTGGACTATTGAAGAGTGGTCAAAGAAAACCCCTCTCTCTGCTGTAGGGTGAGAGCGTGGAATCTGTAAGCAGTACTCAGCTTTCTTGTACAATATACAGGGACAAATGCTGCTTTCAGACTCACTGAGGGTCCTACATGTGCTGAAGGGAATTGGGTTGCAGTGCCAGGAGGCTGTGTGGGTGCCCTTGGCCATGCAGATTATCAAGCTCAAGGTACTCCCAAATCCTTCCACAGGGACACTGTAAAAACAGTGGAGCTGTTGCCTTTCCACTCCTCCACTCCCAAGATGTCTCATATAAAACCTGTTTACTTGGGCTGGTTTTTAGCTGACATTCTCTTAGCTGTGTTTTGCTCAGCATCTCCTCAGTGTGGTGGGCAGTAACATGTGCAGAGCAGTCTCTTGTCTCTGCACTGAAACACGTGTGATAACTGTAGTGCCTTTACCCGTCTTGGAAGCATTTATCTCTTCTCAAGCAATAAATATTAATAAAGCACCAAAGTTCAGCAGCAAGACCATCAATTTGTTTAAGTGTCTTAGGCATCTTCACTGCTTTTTTTGTGCTGTACCAATGCCAGCTCCAGCTGAAGGTTGTAGCTGCAGGGTGAGCCTCGGGCTGCCCTGGAGTCCGAAGACAGTTTGGCTTTTACGCCCCTGCAGCAAGAGAACAAATAGTTCTCTCTGCACATTGCAGAATGAGGTGTGAGTGAGCTGTCGTGTCATCTCAAGGAACTGGACCAGAGAATGAGGCTGAAGCCAGGGCTTGAAAAATGTAGCCTGTGCCTAAGTGCCAGAGTGAAAAATAGTTGGGCTGTCATTCTTCCTGTTGTGTTCAGAGGCAGTGACTGATGAGGGCTTGGGCTGCAACATGAAAAAAAGAGATGCCTCTGTGTTAAATCTACACGTAGACCAAAAATGAGTGAGGAAAGAAAGGTGTGAGGGCGTAGTGTGTTTTGTCAGATGCTGCCCTCATGCTATGTGTTGTGTCCCTTACTCTTCTGCCTCTGGAAGAAAGGCATGTGCCTTGTTTGGTCTCAGTTGGTGTGAGCTGGTTCACTTCCTCTTGTAGATCACTTCAAAGCCTTTAGCCTCAACACCTTTCACCTCTGTCCCTCCAACAGACTTATTTTTCCAAATCCTTCTCAAGTTTTGTGTGCTGAATTTCTCCTTTCCCACCAGCAAGTACTAGGATTTTTCTGGCTGTGCTGCCATGGGACTACATTGAGTGCTGGAATGGGATTATCCTTGATATCAGTATTCTGGTAGGCTGTGGCAAACTGGCCTGAAAAGAGCCTAAACCTATGGCTCTGTAGCAAAGAAGAGGAAGACATCCTTCTGCTTTGAATTCAGCAATGTTTTCATTGCTGCTTGATCCTTGGAGGCAGCTGTTTCTTGATGCTCTCAATGCATCTTGCCATGAGCTGCTGCAGCTTGGCACACATCTGTGCAGCTGAAGAAGTATCCAAAAAATTGTTTACTTGCTTGCAAACATGAGAAGCCAACTATGATGTTTACTGCCCGTTCATGTTTGGAAGATCATTTTGCAGCCAAAAGAAAGCCAAAAAATCTGGAGACACTTTGGCATTTGGCTAGCTGAGTGGGTGGATAGGTTGTTTTCAGTCCTTGATTAAAGCTCAATGTGTTGGTGCACAAGGGTGGAGAAGCAAACTAATGTAAATATAGTATGAAGTATTGCTTAGGAGCTGAAATACTGATATATACGGTGACATGCCAAAATATAAGGTGAAAGTCTGATATAAGCAAATGAATGGCACCTTTGGCCAGGAAAAGTCAAAGAGAGAAACAAAAAGCATGACCTGAATCAGCATCAGAGAGATGCTGACACAGGCAGTTATGTGTAAGGTCTGTGTATGTGGTACAAATCAGTGTCATCCAAATCTCTCTTTAAAGAGCAATGAAACACACAGCTGCCACCATGAAAGCTTCATGTGCAAGGTCTGCTGTAAATTACACTGTGGTGTATCACGTACAGGGACTGAATGCTGGAACTGGTGCCTCCCTGACATAATTTGAGGCACGTGTGGTAGCAATTCAAAAGATATAAATTCTAATATATGTAACGTGTAGTGTAGTCTTGTTGACTTTTGCCAAATCTAGGCTAATAATAATAAATAATATTTAATATTTTTGGTGATTTAACTAGCTTGGAAGCCAGTCTGTTGAATCTGAATAGCTTTGTAATGATAAAATAGCAGCATCAAAAATTAAAGGATCAGTGAGATTGACATGGAATCTGCTTGGTTTGTAAGTACACATGAGTTTCATGGAGCTACTTTGAAGGTTGTGAAGATTGAAATAAAATCCACTGGATTTGTTCTCTTTGATTAATGAAAGGTAAATATAACTTATTTTATTTCAACTTTTTCCAAGAAGAGGTCTGCAACATTTATCTCTTGTCCTTATCAGTATCCTCTTGACAAATGTTTCATTTCTAGGTTTTAGCAGTTAGCTTCATTTCTCTACTTTAGCAAAATTCCTTTCTTTTTTCTTATCCATGTAAGTTAGTAGATAGGACTTGCCTCTAGTTGCTGTAAAATGTGAATTTTTGCACATGTATAGTAATCTTATTTTTTTAATATTTGCCTTTTGCAAACTCTTCAATGATTTTTTTTTTCCTCTAGAAAACTACTAAATTTTTTTCTCTTCTTCTTGAGGATTTTTCATCATGTATCCTTACTTCACTTTGTACCATAGACACAGGAGCCTCACTCCCACAGCCATGCACACCTTGTGGTTTGAAAAACTGACCCATTCTTTATGCATGCTTCTCTTCTCTTGGCTGGGAATTAAATGCTTTAAATCTCTCTTTTCCCATGTTAGTTCTGGCTAAGTTGATCAGTGTAACTCTTTTTCTCTTAGTAAATCCATTAATTCCAAATTCTTCAGCTGCCTCTGAAGAATCGTAGAGCCTCTTCTGGGCAGTTTGCTACTCTTCCATCACGGTGACTACATCTTTCTCTTTTTTTTTCTGGTGACAATCCAGGAGCTGCCTCCTCTCTGATCTTCTCTCATCTCTTTGCTTATTTTAGAGGAGATAGAAGTGCTTTTGTTTTTGTCTAATATCAGTCCAGCTAGGCACATGTTATCTAATCAGTGACATTTTCTGGAGTTTCAAAACCTTCTGGCTCCAGTTGTGTTAAGGAGCTGACATTTTTCGTTTGGGCTCCATATCTTTCCTCCATTGGAAGGGGACATAATAACCCCAAACACCTTTCTATCACAAGATATTATGACTAAAATTATTTTCCTCTGTCTCAGCTTCTGGCTGCAGAAAACTCTAATTGTAAGTTTAAGAAATGCTGTAGTATTTTAAAAACACATGATTCCTTGTGTACTGCATTTATTAGTTAGGGAAAAAAAACCAAAAACATTTCCAGACAAAATAGTTAAAATATAGATCATTACCAGTATGTTTTCATTCAGAATTTTGCTTATTTGTAGCTAATCTTTGAGCCACTTTATTTTTAGCTTAAAGATTAAAGGATTTTTCTTCAAGAAAAATAGTTTATAGTCAGCAAATAAACAAATGTTTTTGTGCTGACACGCTCTTGTCCACTTAGACCAAACTGCACATCTGGCTGAGCCATGTGTCTGCTGCAGGAGAGATGAGACACCATATTTTTGTCAGAGGTTCTGTGAGGCTGATATATGGCACAACAGATGATGCCATGAATTGTTTTATGGGCCCTCACTTTTGAGTACCCAATTTCTGTTGACTCCTACAGCTTGAACATTTCTCAAATGCTATATGAGATATTAATACAATATTCCTCTGAGACTGGTTTCCCACCAGGGTTTTGTGACCACTCTGAGCATCTGGAAGTCCATCCATTCGTAATGTTCAATTGCTATTGACCAATTCCAGCCTAACCCCTGTGACGTTTGGAAGCACAAAGATACTAAGTTTGTGCAATAAAGCTAGAAATAGTGTGAAAAAGATACAGAGGGTCAAAGTAGTGCACCTTGAATTTTTTATATATGTGTATATGTATATGTAAGGATCTACATATACATCTTCATATCATCATCTTCATATCAAAGTTCTGAATTCTCTTTACAATTACTAGTTGTGGTTCTTTAAGCTGCAGGAAAACTGCACAAATATACTTTCCTATGCTGCTGGCTTCCCAGATAGCTAGACAAAATTGGCTTGCTTGTGTTAACAAGCAAGTACATAGAGGTAATCAGATTTTAATCAGTTACATAACTACAGGGAGAGAGAGATGTGTGATGGCTTCATTTTTTAGCCCCATGGGCCATAATTGCCTGTTTTGCCACATTGTTGTTCACCCTTGCTATATAGCTATCAAATCAGTTTGTAGCTATGTGAAATGAGACTCAGAAATAGCTTTTCCTCCTTTTTTTTTCTTGGCCTTCTTTTACTAACCAGTCCGTAAAGGTTTGGCAGTGATATAGGCACAATGCAGGGAAATTGTAAACAAATATTTGTTTTTTGAAGAAAATAGCTAATGACTTCTCGAACTTTGAAGTCTCATTTTTAATAATTTAATAGAACACATGGATTTGTGTTCATGACATTTTATCCCTTTGCAAAAAAAATGTTGGAAAGAGTGATGGAGAATGAGCCAAGACTCTGAATAATTGTGAAAATATCCATACCTGACTGAATAAATTATGATCCATGGTCAACCAAAAATTGTGCTACATAGTGAGCATTTTTCCATTAATTTCCTAAGATGTTTCTTCTTCCTGCCTGTTTGTCAAATCCATCATTTAGATCAGATGCATTTTCAATGTCTCTATATAGAGTATTTTGAACTATTCTTTTGTTGTCAATCCACCTGCCCTTTTCTATAGCTTTTTTCTTTTTTTAAAAAACCACCAAGCTTAAGATTAAAAGATTCTTCAGATTGCTGAACTAAGTGATTCTATTAATGTTTGACTAATGAGAGGAATTTTCACTGGTATGAGTTAACTCTCAAATCAATAAAATTCATACAATCAGCATAGAAGAGTAAGCAACATTCACAGAACAGTAACTCAGAAAATAGAGAGGGTTGAGGGAGCAACATATATGTGAGCCATCAATGAGCCTGGGTGGCAAGGAGAGCCGACAGCTTCCTGGGCTGCACTAGGCACTGTGCTGCCAGCAGTTGAGGAGGGGAGCCTGTACTTCTGTTCAGCACTGCTGAGCCACATCTGGAGCTCGTGGGCCAGTGCTGGGCTCCCTCGTACATGAAACACATGGACATAGTGGAAGCAGTCCAGGGAAGGCACTGTGAAGATGTTTAGGGGACTGAGGCATCTGTCCTATGGGAAGATTGAGAGCTGGGACTATTCAGCTTGAAGATCACTGATGTGTACAGGTATCTGAAAGGAAGCTGCAAGGAGGATGAAGTCAGGCTCTTCTCAGTGGTGTGCAGTGATGGGAGGAGAGACAATGGGCTCAAGCTGAAACACAGGAAATTCTGTTTAAACATGAGGAAGAGGGGGAAGTTTTTACTGTGAGGGTGCTCAAACTCTGGCAAAAGTTGCCCTGAGAGGATGTGGAGTCTCCATCCCTGTAAATGTTCGAGATCCAATCAAAGCCCTCCAAAACCTGTTCCAGGTGGCTCTACAGGATGGCTGCATTAGATTCTCTGCAAGGTGCCTTAAAACCTCAACTGTTGTGTGGTTATATGAAATAATAAATGCAATCTGGAGTTTTGTCTTAAAGATAGTTATCTTATTTCTCATCAGGAGTGACCAAACAATTTATTGGGCTGAGAATATTACAAGTAATTATCCTTTTCCACGATAAAGAAATGTATTACTATTTTCAGACTTGAACCACAATGATGAAAGCATGGAAACTTAGTTTAAAAAAAGTAAGAGCAGCCTTTCATTAATTAACACACTGTGCATTCCTAGATAATGTGAATACTTAAGAGTAATTGAGATGGCACTAAAATTGGTTTTGTTGTTTCCAATGTGGATTTTGCAATGTTAAATCAGTTGCTTTCTCATGTTGTGTAGCATTTTGAATTACTTTGTGTTTATATAAATGGCAGTCATCTTTTTGTTAGAAGCCATTCTTCTCATGGAAGGGTCTGAGAATGTAAAACAAAGAGCAATAGAGTAATATAAAGCTGATTTGAAACCTATTTCAAAATGGTGCTGGTACTTAATCTCTAATTTCCATGTGATCTCTGTAAACGGATCAATAACTAGCTGTAGAGTGGGTCAAACAGTTTAGGGTGGGACTGCACACCTCAGACCTCATTCACATTTCTTGTCAAGGATGAACCCAGTGTGCCCCATGTCTCTCCTGCATTTGAAATCTTGCCTTTTCAGAAGAAGGAAGCTTGACAGCATGGAAGGATCAAAACTTGCCATGAAGTCTTGGTGCTGTTGACATGATTTATCACAAGGTTATAGGAAAAGTTGCTGTTAGATTAGTATAAACTGTGCAGTTCTATAGCTGACATCAATGGCAGAATCAGTGTGGGATTTTTTTCTGGATAACATAACCAAGGATAACATCTGTCCCAGTAGCACTAAATCTTAAATCAGGGGACTCTGATACAATAAAATATCTTGCAATGATGTTTACATTAAACCAAGGATAACATCTGTAACAGTAGCACTAAATATTAAATCAGGGGACTCTGGCACATTAGAATATCTTGCAATGATGTTTACATTATTATATTCACTGTGTGAAGGAAAGGAAGGTTCATGAACGAAGTGTAGCTGGGGAAATGAGGACATCAAGCCATGGTGATCAAATCAAAGCTTTCACAATACTTGAGGCATGCCAGACTGCAGTTACTAGCTCTACTAGGAAATTAATTCTATTAGGACTGCAAGAAAGGAGTCAATTGCGTTTGTCTGAGAAACACTTAGGTAGTTAGTTTGCTTTTCCCATGCATTTGGAGTAATTCTAATTCTTTTATGTTATATTTCTCCTCCAATAAACTGATCTTCTGACTGTCACACATATGCCTGCAATATGTATTATAGAAAAAATTTGACTCTAATCCAAATATTTAGTCTGATTCAAACAAGCCCAATTCACTGCATATCATTACCTCTGTTTTCCTTCTGCTATGACTAGTGTAGCTGTCCAGCAGCTTGTATCCAGCTGTGAGGGCAGGCATGCAGCTGTTCAGCAAAGTCCAGCATCAGAAATAAAATGAGGCACCTAAGAGAGATGTGTTCATAGATGATAAGTGGTGTAATTTACTATCACAGTAAATGAAAACAAACCAGTAGCATCTTTAAATCAGTGAGATGCACAATGGTGAAGTTCAAAAACAGCTGCACACGTAAAGAAATGCAGGCTGAAGTGAGTGCAGCTTCTTGACTTGTTTGCTGTTTGTTGTAGTTGTTTGTTTTTTAACCAAAGTGATAAAATGAAGGCATGATGGACTTCAGAACCTAAGTAAGCTCACTGTTGTTAATGTTCATTTCAATTTGTTTGCTTGTGCTACAGTGACTGCCATACAATGCCATAAAGCAACAGGCACTATTAGAGATGTTTTCCCTTCATTATTTCTACAAGTACTGTTTTACTGTGCTGAGTACAAGCTCTGCACATGAATATTTTCAGAAGCGTATTGGAAACTTTTAGGACTTTTTAATAATGAAATAGAACGTTACATATATGTGATATAGTTGCTTTTATTACAGGAATGGTTCACTTAAATATTAGCTCTGATACATGTCAGGCTTGAAAATTAGTGTATTAACTGCTGAATATGGTTGGTGCTTTTTAAATTTAACTCTCCAGTCATGTTTTGAATTTTTCTGTCTCTTCCTTCCCAGTTAATCTCTTCCTCCTGTACAATATGTTTCTAATCCACTTCTTAATTGTGTGGAATCCTTTTAAGCAATTTAAATTGTGATTGTTTTCCTTCTTGTAGCCATTAAGAGAACAGTTATCTTGCACATAGTTTATTAAGTGTGGTCTTAAAAGCAGTGATTAATTAACAATGATTGAGTGCATAGCTGAAAATATTTATACAGACTGACTTAAGGCAAAAGAACTTTCAATGTGAATATTTTCTTGTTTTAAATGAGATTAGGCTCATTTTAAGAACAAAAAGGGGAGAAGGGGAGATGCTCGGTTGTATGCCTTTTGTACTGACAACTTGCTGGTGTTTTCCAGAAAAATGGGCTCTTCACCTTGTTTGTTGACTTGAACTTCAGGGCAACGTTTGTTCCCTGGGAGAGCCAAGGCTGCTTTTTATGCCTAAAGAAGACAGATATTATTACACTGTGTTTTTATAAAGCTACTCAAGTGTAGTTATAGTTCACCTCAATGCGTTTTTTCTTGAAAACTTAATTTTTAAGGGGTATAAGTATCTGGCCCTACACAAAAATTTTATGAAAGCAGCAAAAATTTTGATGCAGCATTTGTTGATTGTGTTGCAATGAACAGAAAACTGAAACCACATTCTGCAAATTACCTGCTGTGTGATGTCTTTATGTTTTTAATGGTCTTCTCTTCAAAAGTCCTCTTATAGTATTGCTTCAGTTGGAAAGAACAAATAGGCTATTTATTAAGTGTGCAGTCAGCAGCATTTCAGCTAATAATGAATAAGTGCTTACAATAATCTATCAACAGTAAAGGATTTTTTGCAGTCATGTATGATCTTCCTGTCTGCTCCCTGGAGTCAGAAATATTTATTGCTTGGAAACAAAGACCCTTAGAGTCAAAGGTAAGCAATGGCATGCTGAAAAAGCAAGAGCATGCCTGTAAACAGGAATATGGTGTAGAGCTAATAATGGATTTCTAGAAGGGCCCACTTTACATTCAGTCTTCTTTTCCCACCCCATCCCTTCTTCTAAGCTAGGAGGCAGTTTTCCCTCTGGCAACATTAATAAACAGTGAGTTCATGCATAATCATATATTTTACATGCATTCATTAATGTGCCAGAAGTGCAATGCTCTTACATATTTGTTTTCACCAAATAAATAGCATTTGGTTCTGCAGTTTAAGTGTACTGTTAATTACTCTGGATAGATTCAATGTTCTGTGAGTTGGACCCTTAAATGGTGCTTGGGTGAAAACTTTTCTTGAACATGTAAAGCCTTTGTGACAGCATGGCCCATTTATGTAGTAGAGCAGCAGTCTTTAAAGAGAGTAGCCTTTTTCATGTTGTAATTCTTCAGATGTGACAGACATCATGGATGGGCATATTTAAGAAAATAAAAAATTAAAAAATATATCTGTTTTTCATCAACTTCATGAGCATGTTATGGGTCAGGAGTAGTATTCTCCAATTTAGTGGTCCTGCTGAAATGATGCTGCCACTCCCTGCGCCTTCTCTTCCAACTGAAAACACAAAAGGCAAAGATCAGGGGATGAGCTAAGAACAATTTACTGGAAACAACAATGAGATATGAAAATGGACAGTAACAGCAACAGCATTAATAACAAAGGTATGATACAAGGAAATTATTTACATGTAAAATAAAATAAAAATGGACCATTTTTCCCATCGTGCTTTTTCCTCATGGAGGGAACACCCTTCTCCCTGGAAGTGAGAGACTCTTACTCTGCCCCTGACAATGAGGTGAAGTGGTATCAAATAACATCCCAGCCTTAGCCATGCTCCCCTCCTGGCTACTGGAAAAAAATAACCCTGTCTTGGCCAAAACTAGAAAAGAGCAAAAGCTAACTATTTTTACAGTGCAGGATTTATGAAACTGCAGCCAACTTGAAAAATCCAAATTTTGTTTTACTTTGAGTTGCCTGCAGATAAGTTCTTTGAATACAATTCACTTTGATGAGTGAAGAGTATTAGAATGGCTCATAATGCAAGAATGAATGAAATATGATAGCTTCATTGTGATTTTTGGCACTTGTGCAGAGTTTCAAATAGGCATTGTGAAGGAGGAGAAAGAAAATTAGTTGTTTTGTGGTTTTTTAAAAATGTATTCCTTCTAGCATTTGAAATACTAATTTTTTTCAGGTATGTTTGAGTAAAAAAATTTCACAGTCATCACTGACAACACTGATTATCTGCCTTACACACCCAAATAAAAGTGAAAATCAGTGCTGCTGTTCAAAATGTGGCTTGTGCTTGTCAAACCTGACAAGGAGGAGATGGCATGTTAGCTGAAGAGATCAGAGTATATAATCAAGACCAGACTAATCAATTAGGTTATGGAGGAGAAGGAACTAAAAACCCAGAATCACAGGAACCTGAAGTTCAGATTTCACAAAACTTGACTTAGGTTTTTATTTTCCAGAAACAGAACAATGTGTGCAGCCGTGTGTGATTTTCTGTCTTTATTCTATTTTCCCCAAAATTATTTTGCTGGAATCATACTTTGTTACTTGAAGGAATGTGGAGAATCCTGCGGCCTTTATATATGAAGGGACCTTTTGTGGTTTTAGTATTTCCTCTTCACTATTGCAAGTCAGTTTTCTTCAGCGATAGTCATTCTGTTTGTTCTGTGTTTGATGAGTATCTGAGGTGCTTGTTAAGGATGCTTTAAACTTTGAAAGTAACTGATGATATTTTAGTTATAAATAAACTCATATTTTTGAGCTTGGGAGGAAAGTTTAAGGAACCATTTTTTTAAGGAAGATTTTTTTATTGCACTTTTATTACAGCTTGTAATGCAGGGGAAATTAAAACTATTGAACATATGCTGCACTGAATTTTTAGAAAGGAGTTTGCCTTTATAGACTTCTATCCATATTCTAACCAAATTTCTTACATGGAGTTGTATTAGGTATATTGATGACTCCACAGATATGTGTATGTATGTATCAAAACAATTACAAGGACGATCATCTGCTTTCTTTAGGTTTAGGGGAAGATGTGCAAAAAACCAAGGACTTGCTCCAGAGTGCCCTTCCATGGCAGCAGCTCCTTTTCTTCTGTTAGCATGCATTCCTACAGGAATACATACAAAGTATGTATTTATTCCTAGGGGAATGCATGGAGGAATGTGTCATCTAAATTTAGAGTGTTGACAATTATCTCTGCTAATTAATGACTTTGCACATTTGCTCTCCCAGTGAAGGTGGGAGATGAAGGTCATTCTGCCCTTCTGCCTTTTCTCCCCAACTTTCAGCATTTTTCCAGGTGTTTGTTCGTATGGACAGCTTTTAAAACTGTATGAAATATTAGGAAACAGTGACATCTATGAAAAATAAAACTGAAATTATTAACAGGATCAGTTTGCCTTCACTGCTCAGTTATTTAATCCTATAAATCCTGGCATTATGGACGAGATTAGTTGGGTGAAAAAGAAATGCCACTTGATTTATTTTCACTGTAAGTGCTCACCATCCTCTGCATTATTGTGAAAATAGCTCTTTTGGACAACAGATCTCCTAATTTTACCAGACAGTTAAAAATTATGTGATGCAGAGAAGTATAAAAGTGGCAAAGTACCAGTAACAAGTTTTTGACTCTACGTTAAATATCACACTGGTGCTTAGACTATGTGGTTCAAGTTAATTACAGACCTTTTCTATGAAATAATTCAACAAGAAGGCATTCTGAACAAGTCATCTATAGATGTGTCTCCTTTGTGTTAGCTGCCTTGTACTATATCTGTGTCTTTTGTTGCCCATGGCATTTCTGAGTAGGGAAGCACAGTGAAACAGCTAAAAGATTACTCTTGATTTACTCTCTGATTAAACAACTAAATTAGTTTTGGATTTTAAAAATGAGTACTGCATATTTTGACTAACTTTGTTTTCAAAGATTGGTGTCTCAAATGAGTGACAGCTGAGTGAGGAAATGAGAAACATTATTATACTAAACATTTGCTAGGGCACTGGCCTGCAGTTCATCAGTTTTAGCAGATGAGGAAGGAATTTTTGTTAAGTGTAAAGAGTTACCATGTTGTAAAGTGTGCTAAAAACTATTCCTTATACTTGACCTCAGCCCATAAAAGCTGAGGTATGCACTGGCATCTTTTCCCACAGCTCACTAAAAAGATTTTTGACTAGACCTACAGACATCCTATCTCCTTTACTGAGAATCCTCCTTCTCTGACTTCAGCCTTCCAAGATTGTGCAAGTTGTTATTAGTGACCCAAGTGTTGTCTTAACCCTGCTTTCCTTACTCATTAGTGAAGACCAACATCCAATCCATCACAGCATTTTCATGTCTGTAAGAATAATCAGTGCCTTTAAATCGTAAGAATAACTCAATGTCTTTAACTTCTTTGGATTTCCTAAAAGCACATTGTAGGCATCTTCATCAGTGTCTGCTGCTGTGCAGAGTAGGCTGTGATGAAGATTGAAGACTCAAACTCAGAATTATCACAATTTCACATACATTGCATTTGAAAATGTGCTGGCCTAGGTGACAGATGTTGCTGTTCTTGTGTGGTTAATATAGGTTTGTCTAAGCTTTAGCTACATTATGAAAACCCTCAGGGGTGCTTATTTTCTTATTTTTCTTGGCTGGAGGAAAGGTAACACTATAGAATATTATAGAATTTGGCCTTACAGCTTCAGTCATCTGCTCAGCTCACTCAAAGTTTCATTTATTAAGAAGAGAAGACAAGAAAAATTTCTGAAGGATTTCTGTCTTGCCTTAAAGGGGAGTGTAAGCCATCTTTTACAGGGTGTGACACATAATAGTTGATTCCAATATATACCTCTACAGTTAACTTCCTTCTTTAAACTAGGAAATGTAATTACTGCCTATACAGATAAAACTTACTTCTATGTGATGTTTTTATAGGATGCCTTATACTTCTAACTTTGGGTGAACTTCAGAGGTTAGGAGAAAAAACAATTCAGAATCAGGAAATAGAAACAGACTCAAAATAATTCAAATTACCTATCTTTTAATGATTAATCTACATAAAATACTGGAGTGTTGGATGCTGGCAGTATGTTTCTGTAATGCAATAGGAGCCTTCAGATGGGTATTGACCACTGAAAAATTGGAAGAAAATTATGGTCATGGTGTACCATATTAGTCTTGTACTTTACACTTTCTTGCCAGAGAGACTAGATTCTGAAACAAATCTTTCCTAAACAACATTGGAGTCAAATGATTTAAACTTCTTGTGACTAATACTGGAGATATCCTATGTGAAAATGGTCAGTAGAGAGGTAGAAAAACAAGTCTAATGTTAGTAGAACTTTGGACAGCTTTAGGTCTGCAAGTCCCACAGGTTTCTTGAACCTGTGGGATGAACTCATGATCTACATTTGGCTTTTAGCATCGACTTTTTTTCCCTATTTGGCAGGAATAGCCAGGGAAGAAGTCCTCATTTAATCGAGGAGAAAATTCACTTACTCATTATATGGAATAAAATCACAGTGTGCATGAAGACACAGATGGAGATTTTCATAAAGTAATGAAACTTTATATAAGGTGTTTGAGTGTTTGTTGAGGCACAATATGTTAAGGTAGTTTTCAAAAGATTTAAAAATAATCTTGCAGACCTTTAAAGCTATTTTGTGGTTTTAGAAATTTTTGGCTTGATTCACTGTATCATAACTGATGTAATGAAAGAAAACAGAATAAGATGCTTTTAAAAATACACAGAATATTTGGAATATTTTTCAGTATTTAAACTGGTTTATGGTTGCAGAAATCAAGGCTTCTGGGCACAATTTGGATTTTAGTGTCTGCTACAATCTTTCAGTTTTATGGCATTACTGGAAATAATTTTTCCTTACTGCTGGATGCATTCATTTCTTTCTTTCCAAATAACTTGAATCTTTCACACTACTAGTTTTCTTTTTTTTTCAAGTTACTCATTCAGTAGGTTTTTCCTTTCTTTCTTTCCTTTTCTTCCATGATTATGACACTTTTCTATTATTCGTCTTGCTGAAAGGTCATTTTGGAACTATATTGGTCCATACTGTTCAGTTACTGTTCTGTGTCCCATGGGGATTATCTCATATAACTAACAACAGCCTTGTAAAATTTATGATAGTGTTGGCATATTTCGAGTAAGCCTGTTACCTCTGATTAATATTAGTGTTAGTTCTAGATTTAGGTCTAGCCGGATTGCATTTTAAGAGTTTGCTCTTAAGTGATGTAGTAACAACTGCCTCATTACCAAATTGCAGTTGCTGGTTATGCAAAATGCAAGCAAAAAAGCAGCAGTAATAATGCAGTAATAAATTCACATTTTTCTTGAGCTATTCTTTTACAAACTGCAGGCTGTGATTTAGCTAAACCATGCACATGTTTAATTTTGGATGTCATGGCTGGTGCCATTGACTTCAGTGATCAAAGTAGGAAAGGGCCTACTAGTTTCCTAGTATGAAAGGACCTAAAAATGCACAGTTGGCATTTACTCCAAAGCTCTCCTGTTCCTGAAAATTTTATTGGAGGAATTCAGAAACTTAGAAAACACTAGGGTGACCCAAATTAGTGTATAATTCTTCTATATTATGCACACTTCAGCTGTGAGATTTTAATGTAAGTTACTGTTTCTAACACTGGGATGCTGCCTGTGAATTTTAAGAGGTTCTGTTGACATTTTGTTAAAAACCTGGACTCTTTTTCTTGAATTTCTGACTAGCACTGCTCTTCCTCCTTTGCCCTCCTCCAGAAGTCATCCTCTGAGTGCTATCAGACTTATCCAGCACACTGAGTTTATGTTTTTTGTCAACACACTGTCCTTTTACCACTTAAAGTTGTGATGCTGGTCTTCTCTACTGTCACCTGTGCAGTTACTCCTCTGCATGTGCAATGCCAAATTATCCTCCTCTCACTCTTGTTTGCATGTCTTCTTTTGCTTCTTTTTGTGTGGCATGGTAGTAATGGGGTATGGTGAAATGATGCTGTATATTTATTTACAGAAATACAGGAATGTGTGTGTTTCATTAAAATTATGGGCTTCTCCTGAAAAATTTTAAAAAATCTAAGATAATTCTTAAAGATGTTGATGTCTAAGAATAAGTTTTTGACATTATACTACACATGAAGCTAAGATAAATACTTCAATTTCTTGCTCAGTTTTACAAAACCACTCTGGTTTGTTTTTTGCTGGGATTTATTTGTGGCAACTTAAAGGTTTGATGGAACGATATTATGAAACTGTCATGTACATGATTGAGGGTGAGAGCTATGTGTAGGAGCTCTATGACTGAGAAACTTGTAATGAGCAAATTAGTTACACTTTGCATCTGGCACTTCACCAAGGTTTAGCAATTACCCATGTCATCCAAATGTATTTTCATTTAAATACAAAAGGTTTCTGTGGCATCAGTGACAGGCTTCTAAACCAAGGCTTTATAAACAGTGTCCATTTAGACAAAGTCAGCTTCAGTAGTGGTGTGTTACTAATGATTGTCTTCATTTTTCAAGCCGCAGAGTAAAGATAAATAAATTGTATGAAAGGAGAGACTTAACTACATGCACAAGGTACTAAAAGCACTTCCAAGAGCTGTTGTTGATGAAAGTAGTGGAAGAAAAACAGTAAGACTTAACATATCTTTCAATATACATGCAGGAGATGAAATTTCTGTTTTGTTCCAAAGTTGTTATTATTAAAACTTCTTCAACTTGGCAGAGCTGCAAATGGATGAAGAAACACTGGCCACAATCTCAGTGGTAACCTCAAAGGTGTGCAGGGATATGCTGGCCATGGGATTATGCCAGGCTGTGCAGGGAGTTATGTATAGATATTGTCATGACAGGGAGAATTTCATGGTCATAAGCTGCCTTAAAAAGACACTGATTTTAAGATAAACTCCTGTAGCTCTTAGTGTTAATGCAGTTATGCTGTGGTTTACATTTGACTTGGGCAAGCCTCCCAGTTGTGCCATCCAATGTATTGATGAAAGGCAGGACATTTATCTGCATTTGTGGTGCCTGCCCACAGTGTACACTGAGGGCATGCAGCAAATACATAGTTTTTTGTGCTGATCTTGCCATCTTCGTTTCAATTTCCCTTAGTTTTCTGTTTCAGAAAACTTCCCTTAGTTTTCTGATTCCATCTCTTAACAGCCCAGTTCCTCAGTGGGATTACAGAGATGTAATTCTGTTTTATGTTTTTCTCATTTTTAAACTCTGAATTTTTATTTCTTGCAGGGCAGGATTGTGGGTTCCTGCCACCAGTGATGTCTCATGCTTACTGTCATACCATGCATAATTATTAAATATGAATTGGGATACCTAATACCTGACCACTGACAGAAATTTTGAGACACAGTGTTAATATTTATTCTTCATCCCTCTGTGAGTGCCTATGCAATCTTAATGATCTTGTGTGAATTCTGTGACAGACATACCTCTATTCAATTTGAAGAACTTGTTTTATAGAAAACATTTTTTGCTGATTTTTCTGACATCCACATTTCCTGGGAATGAAATTCTATAATCATAGCTGGATGTGCACTGTAAAGGGAGCTGAAAAAAAAGTGTTTCTTCATCCTTCTCTCCTCCCCCATTTTTCCACCTGTTTGCAAAAAGCTGTCATTTTTCTTTTCTGGTTTGTTGTTTTTCGGGTTTTTCTTCATATGAGCGTCATAATTACCCTTCTGTGCCTGATCTGGGCCTGCAGGAAAGGCCCACAGCATCTGTAAAGCTGGCAGCAGGATGGTATTTCCAGGCAGGAGGGGTGGGGAGCCCATCCATGGCTTTGTCTGAGCAGCTGAGAACTTCATCTGAGCCATGCCGCGGTGTACATTAACACCGACCTGTGCCATCGGCAAGGAAAGCACTGAGCAAGTGTTGGGGCCAGTATTTATAGACAACTGCGTAGCAGCCCTGCAGAGAGAGACACAGAGGGAGTGAGAGAAAAATCCTGGCTGAACTGAAGGCAATTTTATTTCAGGTTTCTGTTATTTAAACAACATTAAATAAAACCCTCCCTGCCTCTGTTTTGTCTCTGAAATGTAGCAGTCCTGCTTCACATTAAGACCAGGTGGAAGCTACAGATTTAAAAAAATCCATTTGAGGGTAAGTAATTAATTTAGTGTCACTTTTACCTCCAGCATCCCAGCCAGCTCACTGCCCTTCGAGGACACTGCATCAAGAGCTTGGTGCTGTGACTGAAGCGTGGTGCGGCCTTTGTGTAAAGATGTTCTGCATGTGGGGAGTTTGTATACAGTTACACAGGAGTGCTGTGTAGTTTCTTCATTTAGCGTGAAACATGCTTGAAAAGGCTGGTCAGCATCAGAAAAGAAATGCATGCACTCTGCTTCCACTACTGAGAACAGTGTGGGTCATTTAAAATACTGTCTCATGGTAATGTCTAGGTTGTGGCTTAAAGCATCTGTTTCTTGGTGGATAGCTGGTTGTACTTGCATGGCAAGACTGCTGCCCTATGTACACTGCTTTTAGCAGCTGAAAACAAGAAAAAAGTTTGACTCAATCTTCTGTCTGTTGTATTAGCAAGCAGAGTCAATATTCAGTCTTTCTTTGAGAAGTAGGACAGTAGTTAATGGATGTTCTTACATATTTCAATTTAAAAAATGAATAATTTTTTTAGAGGTGGGGAGTTGAGAGGGTTATTAGGAGAGAAAAATTCCCCTTCCTTCGTGAATTGGTCAAGGTGACATAGAACACGCACTCCTGCAGGATATTCCCTGATAACAGAGGGGAAATGATTGTTTACAGCAAACTGTTATAACCAAAGTGAAAGAGAGATTCTTCCTCTCCTACCTTCACACAAGCAGCTCCCTACAGCTTTTGAAAAATGAACCTTTTTCCATTACTCACAGTATCTTTTTCAACAGCCTCCTCAATACATACAGACTGCTGAGTTCATTAGTCTTCTTTGTTTGCGTATTCTAGGGTGTAATTTTAAAAGCCAGGTTACCTAAAAAGGGGATAATTCTTCTAAAACTCTCTCCTGGCAGCAACATGTGAAATCTGTACAATTCAACATTGATGTTTACTATGGTTAGTTCAGAGAAGATTAATGTGTTGCTTAAAGAACACAGCATTTCCCTGAATGAAATTTATCAGTTGACAGCCCTGGAATTACTTTTTTAAGTTAAGAAAATATAGACTTTGGCACTGGTTGAAGATTTTTGGGGGTGAGTGGGAGGGTGGTTTGCAACTTCAGAGGGTGTTAGACACATACTGAATACGTGTTGAAAACAAAAGTCTGTTGAAATAACTTTAAGCTTGAGGCTCAGATTAACAAATAAAAGGAAATGCAAGACAGAGCTCAGGTCAGATCCTTAGCTGTACTTGTTAACACCGATGTTTTGCACGCATGGGGTGCATAACGTAAGCACCTATCCACCCATTTAAGATTTAGCAAGTAAATGACAAGTACAGTGGTGTTTTCCAGGTAAGTAAAGCAGTCTATACAGGAACCTGTAGAAAACCATGTCTGTATTTAAAGATCATGATGATTATTATTTCCTCTGTGTCTTACTTAGTTCACATTTTGGCTAGACACTGATATCACTGGAAACATTAAAAAAATACATTGGGAAATGCAACAGAGGAGACAGAAATATTCATCAAATGGACAATTAACACTAATAAAATTAATCTGCTGGGAAATCCTCTCATTACAGAGCTATTCCGGTACATGGACATTGAAAAAAATAAAAAAAGATAAAGAATCAACTGTCTTATAACTAGTGAATTTCATACAGGACAGCACTGTCACATCTCTTGGAGGTTTATAAATAACAGATAAATGCAGGATGAAACCTCCCATTTTTTTCCTCTTCCTTATCCAAATTTATTTGTGCTTCTTTTTGAAGGTTATATGGATGTTCTTTTTCTAGTACCTTGGCCAAAATGCAACTAATAAGGAATCAGAGAAAGTAAAGTTATTGAAAAGTGACTTAGCATAGTGTGTTTGGATGCAGCAGATTATTAGGCATCAGTCCACATCCTCAGAATTTCAGTGTTGTGACTGTGCATTCCTAGATGATCACAGCCCGGACAGCTTTTACTATTATTGTATTTTACATCTACTGTTACTCTTGCTGCTATAGGCATAGAATTGATGCCCCATTGTTGAACCTGCATGGTCCTTACAGACCATTCTCCAGTAGCTGAGGTACTCTGTGTGCATATCATTACCTTGGGTAAATGTGTCTTACCTGTTGGCAACAGGTAAAAAAAAGTCTCTCATTTAAAACCAGGGACCATAAACTGCAAGTGTGGACAGTATTGCAGAGTAGCTAATGCAGCGTGGTACCCATCTGACCTTACAGTGACATAGTCTGTTTGCTTACCCATATAATTAATGTGTTTTGCAAATAAAAGGGACGTTCAAGGAAAGATGTGGAGAAAGTGTCAGGACTATAGATATTGCTGCTCCGGGGGAGGGAATAGCCCCTGAGCTGAATTTGACCTTTTCATGAGGATCTCAATATAACCATGTATGAGCTCTGTAGGTATTTTTTGTTCTTTGTGATGGAGTTTTCTTGACCCTTCCTAAGCCCTACAGAGAGATGCTTTAATGGCACGTTAGCCTACTGATCAGTGAACTCTGTGCTAATGGGTCACGCTGGAGGCAGAGAATTTCTCTCTGATTGCTGGGATTATGCATGGAAAGTCCAATTACTTGCTGGGGCTGGGGTGAGAAAAGTCACACACTGCTTCTTTAGTATTGTGTCTGCAGGAGCTGTAACAGCATTGGGTGTTGCAGGGTTAATCTTGGGGCTTTTTGGCTGTTGTGGACAGTAGGGTGAACACTTTATATTATGGGAATTCCCCATTAGTAATTGGAGCAGAAGCAGAGACTTAAAAATACATTAGTGGCCATGGCTGTGTTTCTTCGCAACCATGGTGTGCTTGGGGTTGGATGTGGCTTATCTTGGGGTTTTTGAATGTCAAAAGTCAGCCTGCCCCTTTTTAAGTTGTTCTGGATCTTGTAATTCATTGTACAATTTCACCTTTAGGAAATGCATTTCCAGGGATGGTATAAAGCAGGATGCTTTCTTTCATATCGTGCTGCCTTGCTATTTATCTTGCTCTCGTGCTCTATTTGAGGAATCCCCATCAGACCTCAGTAACCAGGTTGACACAAAAGCTCTGCTTTCATAGGGAAAAAGCATAGTAAAAAAAATAATTAAAAAGTGTGTTAAAAAAGTAAGTCTTTTTCTCAAAAAAAAAAAAACCAAAACCAAAAACAAACAAACAAAAAAACCTGCTTGCCTATGTACATGTGAAGATAGCTTCATAAAAATAGGTGCATGCCTTGGTTGAAGGTAGTCCATTGAAAGCCTTATACTGCACAAATGGCATCTTTGGGTGGTTTGGTGATTTATCAGGGCGAGGAGAGGGCTGAGTATGATTTCTGACATTATTCCTAATGATTGTGTGGCAGTATGGGAACTTAGCTTGTAACACATCAATTTTGAAGAAAATGTATTTTGGAAAGCTGTCTTGGATCTGGGAAAGCTGTTATAGTCTGGACCAGAAAATAATAGAAAAATTATAACACAAAGACCCTTACATTAATAAGCCAATACCTGATGCAGAGAGCACATATGTTCAAGTCTAATTATATGAGTTTATCTGATTCAGGTCAGGGATGTGGGGCTCCATGTCTCACGCTGTACCTGAGCACTTCAAGCCTCTCCACCTGTGGCTATTTCTCTTTGTATGTATGCTGAGATACTTATTGAACTGAGGACTCAGACCTGGATCTTCCATTTTGGAAGTGACTCTTTTAATCTAATGTCTGGGCTATTGACTTATTCTGTATTTTGTGATCTGTCTTAAGAAATACTAATTTCCATGTGAAAATTCTACAATTCAGAGCAGAGTATTGGATATTCTTTCTTTACCTCCATGATTTTTGAGGAAATCCTTTTGAAACATCTTGGTTTCAAGAGACTGAAGAATAAAACCTATGTTTGGGTTTGATTTTTTTTTTGGTGGGGAGGTGTTTGTTTTTGTTTGGTTTTTTTGTTTGTTTTTTTTTTTTTCTTGGGTTTGTTTGTTTGGCGTTCTTTTTAATTTGTTTTTAAATATTCCTTTCCATTCAGAAATCATCTGGGGCAAACTCTTTCATAGTAATAAAAATGGAAATATTTATTTCCATCTTCAAGCTGGTATGCTCTGCACTGTGTTGTCCTTTTTTAAAAACCTGTGTTCCCATGCAGAAATGGGAAAATTGGCATAAATTTACTTTTATGCCAGTGTTGTCTCAGTTGTGATACTCTTCAGTGTCAGAAGAGTGGCACTTCCATTTTTTCATTACCATAGCTTGAAGATGATGACTTTGAGAGCTCTTCACGTTTTGTAATAAACTTGAGAGCAAATTTAAAAAAATCAAATATGCAAATATGCTTATGCAACCAAGGAAACCATTTATGTTTTGGGAGTCAGTGCTCTTTCCCTCTTTAAGAGACCTCCTCTTTGGCTCCCATGTCTCACACAAGTGATTTTGCATTCTCTATTCCTTACCACCTTTAAATTTATGAATAGCCAAGTTATTTTCCTAATGTGAAAAACCTTCCTAATCAGAACTTTTGAACCCTGCCTGCAGGTGCCCTGTACAGTGATGTTACTGGCACACTGCCATGAATTTTTAAAAACTGAGCCGGCATTGGAATTTAGTCATTGAATGGGTAATGAGTATTGGATTTTTTGGTTTGATTTGTGTTTGCAAATCACTACCAAATGCTGCTTCATGTTGAATTTCACCCATCACTGAGAAGAACCTGGTTAAAGTGGTTAAATCGACAGTGTTATGTATGGATGTCATGAGAGTATTTAACATCCAAGGGGAGCACTACTTAGCCTGAGGGCAGGTGCACATTCAATGCCAGTACATTTACAGAACACTGTATTTGTGGGCACTAACTCCCTTGATCACTGACCTTTATCTTTTTCCCTGCACAGAGGAAGTCCATTCTTACTTAAGCAAGTCTTAGTTCCTTAACTGGTGCTCATTTAGGCAAACCAGAAATGCAGAGAATTATGTGTGGTTGCTCATTAATACTGGTTTAGAAACAGCATTTGCAGTGTGAACAGTCCTTTCAAGTTTATCCTAGTCTTTGACATGATGTGAGAACATAAGAAAACTCAAGTTTTCATGTCGTTTAAAGTCTTTTTTTGTGTGTGTACTGCTGCTTCTTCTATTTTTTTGAAGTTTTTAATATTTATGTGAAAAGATATAATGCCATTGCTTACACTTCTCTGTGATTCATAGTTAAGACTACTGAATACTAGTAGTCCCAGACACATCTTGAAATCTGATCTATGTTGCCATTCTTATATTATAGGAGTTACAAATGGACAGAACCTCCTTTACTACACAGAAAGAAGGATTTGGAAAAAGATCTGGAGCTTTAAATATGCTTTTTAGTTAAGATGATGTCTTTCATGTTGGAAAATAGAGGTAGACTTTAACATGGATGACCTTAACAAAATAACAGTGCTTCAGAGAGTGGCCATGAAGAGGATGGACCAGGTGACTACTGTGCTGTAAAGTGCTAATTGAAAGTCTTCAGCCTGTTCCTGTATCAAACTGGCACTCAAGGATGCATTTCTTGCAGCAGAGAACAAAATACTCTGATTTTTCTTTATCCTTGTGGTTTACATTGTTACTTGGCCCACAGGAGGCTATATGTTTGAAATCTCTCACTAAAGGTCAGAATACCCCTTACTTAAACTCTGCACTATGTGCCAGGGCACTGAAGTGGGACCATGGTTTCTATAAAAATTGAAATAAGCCAGTGAATCATAGTTATTTACTGTATTTCATCCTATTTCAGAAAGCATAAGTATAAAGTGTGAGTTTTAATTAACAAGCACATTGTCCCAGTGCTTTGACTTGGAAAATTACATATCAGTATCTAGAGAGTTTAGCAGACCATTTATTTCTCCCTCCAAGCAATAAAGAGTATCCTTCAACTTCCCAGGAATGTTTTTCTGCTTACTTTTAGCAGCACAGGTATATATGAAGTATTAATGATGAAGGTAAAATAAATGAAGAGTGATAATTGAACAAAACGATGTCATTTGCAAAGCAAAACAAAAACCCCAACTCTTTCCAACACTGCATTGCCTTCATTTCATCACTACAATGGCTCATGATGACATCCACCAAGAGTTTTGCCTACTAACCTTGAAATGTATCTTTGTGTTTATTGTCAGGACCTTGCTGGCAAATTGAGCTTGACAATGAGATGGTGAAGGCAGGGGGAAGCAGGGTGACCTGGGACGCGCAGTTCTGCTAAAACCTTTCAAGGTCCGTAGAGTGCCTTTTCCTTCCCAACGAATCAAATTACCAACTGGGCAGCTCCTTCACTTAGCTAATCATTAACGTGGGACCCGTGAATTATGGAGCTTGTAACCCTTTCTCATGCTAATTAATTTTTTGTGTGTGCTAAAATACTCTTTCTGTGGGTGCTGTGAGAGCCTTTAGCTGTCCCAGAGCTGGGCTGCTCTGGTGCCCGGAGCCCCGCTGCTCCCCGGGCTCCGCGGAAACCAATTCTGCCATCACCTGCCCCTGGCCAGCAGTCCTGGGAGCAGCTCGTGGTGGGTGCAGTCGGTGGGCAGCTCATTTCAACCCCATCAGCTGCCCCGGGGTCCTGGTGCCTGCAGAGCAGAGTGTGCGAGGTGAGATTCTAAGCTGTGCCCTTCACTTGCGATGATTTTCACTCAGAATAACTCCTTCCTCCTTGTCTAAGTCTGATGCATGTGTCATGTTGTAGCTCTGGTTGCTTTAGTAGATCTATGGCCATCAGCTATCTTGTGCCATTAAGAGTGAGGCCAGCTTAAATTCCAGCTAAGTTGGTCTCTATTCCTTCTTCACACTGCTTGTCTCTGCCACACATTGTGCACAAGGTCACCGTGGGTTTGAGAGTTGCTTTTACATCATGTTTTCTCAGCATAATAGAATGAATTTGAAAGGGTTATTCTTGCATGTATGGTATAAGGATTTAGCTTTATTTTATACCAGCTAGAAAAAAAAGATGTTTCTTATTTCCTATTTCTGAAGCCACCGAGAGCATCTGTGCATCTTTGACATGGCAAAGAGTTTTCCTGGAGCCCTTCTCAACATTTTGAGGCAAGGAGGTCTCAGACCTGCTTGATGTGACTGGAAAAGGTCTATTTCAAATGCAGACACTTCCCAGTTTTTAACAAGTCCAGCTAGGATGGACAGGGGATTTGTTTGTAAAGGACATACATGGTCAGAAAATGACTCTGTACAAATGCTGTCATCCTTCATCAGAGATCCAAAATCTGTCTTCCAAAATACTTCTGCTTTCCATAGTGCAAAAATAAATGGTGATGACTTTATACTTTTATCTGCTCTATAGTGGTATGAGAAAATGAGCTGGATTTTACTCTGATTTGTTTATTGTCAGCAACATTTTTAATTGCTTTCTAATGTGAGCCAGAGGGCATGCAGCATGACTTTAGGTGTGGTTTGTAAAGCAGGCTGTTGGAAGAACAACTTTTTGTTGTTCTACTTAGTTTAAACTTGTAGATTAAGAAAATGTACTTTGTAAGACAAATAGTGATTTTTCATTGCACCCCTTCAGTCGAGCCACTTCTCATCCTATACTCGCACTACCAGGTCTTACTTCTCTCGTGGAGTCTCTCTGGCAGTTAGCAGCATCCTTACTTTTTCTACTCTCAAAGCCCTTCAGAATAAAATAATATCTGACACTTAAATAGCAATTTGCATCCTGGGAAGATTTTGAAAGTCTGCATTAATGCCTCTTTCCTGAGGCAAACAGCAACATGCATGTTATGAAGACAAGAGTTAAGACTATGCTAAGTAACTTATGCAAAGCATGCAAGGAATTGGTACCTTTAATATCAATGAGTGACTTGAGCATGTAATTAACTTTCAGCTCGACGAATATGAATGATTGGCACTTAATTATGACAAAGAAACATGAACTGGAGTGTCATTACCCCACCTGCACTGAGTCAGTACTTTGCAACACATGCTGGGGAGGAAGGAATAACTCTTGGTCCGGAGGCTGGGCTGCACATCTAGGAGATGTATCAATAATATAAAATTGAAATAAGCATTGTTTGCCATGAGCCATCTGCCTAGCTCTCTTGCTTTAATGAAGTAAAAATTGCTCTCTCTTTTCAGTGCGGGTTTTCCGTGAAATGCAGGGCATGATGTGACAGAGAGGTTTGCTTTTAGCAGAGTCCACCGAAGTCACCTGTAAAACTAACAGCAAGACAGCAAATCAAGGGATGCAGTTCAGTGTGAAGAAGCCACTGAAACCCTTTGTTGATTTCCATAAGCAGTAATTTAATGGTGCAAAGTGATGCAAGACATATCATGTCTTTGGTTTTTTAAACAGTCTTTTTCTTATCCAAGGTAGTTAGAAAGATGAATGGTTAAAAGAAATAAACTCTGTTTTCTTTTAAATTGATGAATGAATTGAGAATGCAATTTAAATCAGGCTTGACAGCAAATCAGGATGTGGACATAATTTTGAGAAACTTCTCTAAATAATCGTGATGATAATGCAGTCCATTAATGGCAAAAAAGGGGAGATTTCAGCATTAGGTAAATTTGTTAAACCGTCTTTGGTGTTTTTCCATTGTTAACCTATATGCCCAGCTAGAGAATACTATATGCATAGTCACAGTGTATTGAAAAAACTCAATATCTAAACATGAGAGCTGTTTTATGCCTTCTTCTCAGCTGAAGCAAGCCACAGTGAAAAAATTTAAATACTGGAGATCTTTGCGACGGAAAAGAAAAAAATTGTAATGAGACTAATCAAGTTAGTTAATCTAAATAATAATGAATGTCAACATCAGTGAAAATTCATGCTTATTAAAAGTAAATAAATACATTCAGGTACATCCTGTGTGAAAATATTATCTGTTGAATTCTCTCACAGTTATAGTTCTTTTTGTTAAGGGGAGAGTCTATCCATAGGAAAGGAGATATTACAGAAATCATATTGTTTGAGGGATTTCGGTGGCATTGGTCATGGAGGAGGATATTATTCCATATTAGTATGACTGGTAAAGTTTGAGGCCCTGGTGGCTAGCTTAAAAATACTGAGTTGCACAGGTCCTCAAAAGATTTATGAGAAATACTTACATTTCAGTTGTTGACAATATCATTCTTGCCTTATTTATTTGCCTTGTCACCTCTATGCTTTTGGAAATATCACCCCTAATTGTTCTGAGTAATTGCAGCAGCACCTGCTGGCAAGCCCAGACCTGATACACCGGAAGCTTTCCTGCTGCTGACATCAGCCAACAAACCATTTGTGTCTTTAGCAGATGTTTTTCATCTCTTTTTCCCATGGGATTCACTATATCTATTCCTTTCCTCCAGTAAAGGCCAGCCACCTCTTTCAGGCTGTTTATCATCAGGAATCACACTGACTGGGTTACTGGCACCAAACTTACATGGATTTTACTTAGCTTCAATGTTGATGTATTTTGTGTTTTATGAATCCACTTCTTCCCCTCTCTACTTCTGTTTTTCAGGAGTTTCACATTTCATATTTTTAGCCTTCTAATTTAATCAAAAAAAGTCCTCTACATTGTCTGCCTTTAGATTGTAGGTCAATCTGATTGTGTTGGCTGTTTTCTGATCTTACTCTATTACCTTCTTGAAAAGTGACTTTTGCTTCCACTTGCTTTTAATACCTAAAGAGATTTTTTCTTTACTTGTTTAAAGTCTGTATAATTTTAAAAATTTCTAATTGCTTCCTCACTGTTCCTTTCAGGGTTGTTTTCTTTTTTTTAATTTAATTTTATACTATATGCTATGAAGGCTTTGGTTTTCATTGAAAAGCAAAACAAACCCAAAAAACGACTAACAAAAAAATGAAGTATACCCAGATGAATGGCACTACAATGGAAAACAGTAACACCACCCCAGCAATCCCCCAAATAAACATTACTTATAATATGTAGTTTAAATATTTCTGTTCTTGGGATGATATGTCATCTAAGTAGGAACAAATAATATCCATTTCTTTTGTCAAGACAGATCTGGATAAGTCAAAAAATTCACTTTACATGGGACTTTAAACTTTTTGGTTCACTCTTTATTGGTAGGGTAGCTACGCTGGAATGTTGTTAACAAATTGATATTTCATCCGTGTACAACATGGACATACACATTCATAGCATTTCTAAATGTTTCAAGCTGGACTCTGATATATAGCAGGAATGTCTTCCTTCTCTCTCTCCTTTGCCAAAAAAATTACTCCCTCCTTCTAAAAAGAGTGCTAACAAGCAGACTTCAGCTATCAGAATCCCTGAGGGACCAAGGAAACCATATTGCTTTATAAAGTCCAGCAAGTAAAATGGTATGCACTTTCTCAGTCTTTCTGCAGTGAAAGCAGAGTACTAAAATCAGTGCACTGCCCTTCAGTCACAAGTTTTGTTGGACACCTTTATAAAATGCAGATCTACAAAGTCCTGGACATGGGCTCTTCGTTCCCTGTCACTGTACCTTCTGCTGTCAACAGGGCTGACAAATTCCCTCTACATTCTTTCAGGGTATTAACCTTACATACCCAATGCTAGAAATGCTTCTTGCCTCTTTCACCTAAGCTGGTTGTTACCATTTTGTGCTGTATTGTAGATACTCTTAATGAAAAATATCTTAAAGGTGTTTATTTTTCATCCAGGAGAGCTTTTTTTGCGAGTTAGATGTGCTTTGTACAAGATCTTTTTCTTGCATAGGATGTTAGTCTTCTGTCTTGGAATAAATAGAGAAGTGGATGAGTAAATGTATTTCAGTGGCTCAAACTATATTACTAAATCTTAAATGTATATGCTCTACCAGATTTCATACTGGATAACAGGTTTCCTCCTATTCTGCTTATTATCCTTAATTGTCCTGAGCTGATAGTTCTGTCCTGTGACTTTGGAAGCTGTGTGGCTGTTTGTTTCTTGACTCAAGTTGAAAGTAAATTCCATCTTGCCACTTCTGTTATACTCAGGTCTCATCCTAACCAAAAGTTACAATTCTCTGCACATGATGCCCTATACTGATATATTCCTTAATATGGTATAGTTTCATTATCTACACTATCAAGTTGTGTTAGCTACAATTAAAGCTGTAAATTATACACTTCTCCCTCATCACTCATTTCTCAGTGGTAAGTCACCAAGATGTTTACATTGATACAGTTAACAGTTTACAGCCATTCTTTCTTTTGGAAGGTTCCAGTTATAACCATCTCCAGGCTCCAATTTGTGCCATACATGGCCATCTATGTGGGTTTTTGTACCCATTCCAACCACCTGTGTCCCATTACTCCCATTTGGTTCCCATTGAACTGACTTCCTGTCGGTATTATGGAATTTATTTTAATTTTTGAACATTTAACATAAATGGTCTTGCATGGTTTGTACATGAAAAAAAAAAATAAAACTGCCACCCCATGTTCTAAAAGTGCAATTTAATTTCTGCATATTCTTACTCATTTGTTGTAATATCAATCCATAGGAAGACAGTATCAAAGTATAAGAATGCCTCTTGACAGTTTCTCCGCAGAGTAAATAATGTTTTTAAACTACCAGTTCTTAAAATCCCTGTGACTATTTTTACAGTCATAGAAAAATGTTGGAAGAGATATCCCAGGGTCATCTGGCTGTATCCCAAGGCAGGATCCCTATATACTTAGGCCACTCTAGAGTGACAGTTTTCTGACATTTTGTGACATTTCTACCCATTTAAGTGGGTATTCTGTCAACTTTACCGGTGTCTCTAGACCACATGATATGCAACAAGAATTTTGTTACGTAGTGATGTCTGATGCTGAGGCTGAATTTGCTATTCTCTTTCTCACTGGGAATTTATGGGATGCTTTTTCATTTCCTTAAGCTTTTATTTTCATTCTCAAAGCATACATATATGTTTATATGTGGATATAAAATATATTAGAGCATCTTTCATAGCTTAAGTGTTTGCATCATACTGCCCTCATACTGAAAGGCACAGCTTTTTCCTTGTAAGCAAGGACAATGTTGATGCTCTGCAAAAATATGTAAAGTACCTTAGACCTTCCTACATGAATGCATAAAGACAGAGGAAGATTTGGACGAGAGAGTAAAGTTCTTTTTCTTTCTAATGAATTAGAATTTTTTATTGCATTTTAGTCCTGCAGGTGAACAGAATCCACCTCCCATGGCAAAGCAGGAGGTAAACAGCATCAGTGGCCAAGCTCCTCATTTCTCCTTTGCCCTCTGCCCCAGCCTCACTGGTATTTTCTTTCCTGGATGTCAGAACCTACACATCAGATGCATTAAATAATCTGTGCATAGACCATCTAGTCCAAATTGGGGATTTTGTATTGCAGTCGTGGATGTCTTTTCCAGGTTCTTGGTCATTGATACATGGATTTTCCTGTATGAATGGGCAGTTACAGCACCCCAGCAGAAACAGGGCTAAAACCCCTACTCTATGCCAGCTGCCCTGCCATTCCAAACAGCAATACCAAATGGCTCTATACCTATCTCAGAACATCTTGGAGGGGGATACACAGTGACTGAGAAACTCCAGTACTTTTTTCTGGGTAAGAAAGCAGCTGAGAGCCAGAAGGGGGTTTATTTCCACAGCCATGCTGTCTAGAGGCAGGTCTTTAGGCTGTTGCCATGTATTTCTTTCTATTAAGTGCCTGTTGGGGTCAAGAAAGCAGAGAAAAAATATAGGTCTTGCCTTCTTTAAACTGAAAAGGGTTATATGTGGAAAGCTATGCCATAAATTCTAGAATTCTGTGAATTTTTAACTTGGTTGGAAGGTGAAAAGACAAAGGCACAGCTGAAAATGCTAGCTGATTAGTCTTGTGTATAAAATCCATTTAAGGGGCAATAGCAAACTTCTGTATAAAAATTAATTAGAACATAGCACAGTCAGTTGAGATCAAAGAGCGTACATTTATTGTGAAATATATGGTTGCTGGAGACAATTCATTTTTAATTTATTAGATTCCATAAATTGTTTTCTGATAGGTTAGGAACAGAGATCTATCAAGTTTATTCACATAATGCTGGCTCTGGCAACTAGCTAAGTGAATTATTGTCTTGAAGTATATGCTTACCCTTTAATGGTAGTAGACACAGCAATGAAACTACATGGAAGTAGTGCTAGTGTGTTTGCAGGATTACAAAAGCACTTCTAGCATAGTAGAACAAGTTGATATTAGCAAAATAAAAGCCCCACGCTTTTCCTGTAAGGAGTGACAGAGAAAGTGTTGCTTTCATGTCACTGGTGCGATATCTGGCATTTTTTAAGAGATGCATATTTGAAAAGATGGAACCTGAGGTGGCTACATCCAAGGTGCTTTCAAGTTCTTGAAATGTGGATATGAATTTGTGGTGGAATTCCTCTGCACTGCTATCTTCTACATTGTCCTTTGTTTTTTGCCAGGGACAGAACCAATCTGTCCCCTTCAAAGCATGACCACCCTTTCACCCACCTGGTTTAACTTTGCCTTCAGATTGCTCACATGGGTAGAATTTGTCCTCATTCTGCTGCTCCAGCAGCTGCCCCTGATGAGAGAGACCCATAAGGCCTTGGTTATCTCTTGCTTTGTAGTTTTGTTTCATAAAATAGTGGGAAAATGTGTAAAAGCCAGGTTTTTTGCTCAGCTTTTTCCTTATTTATTTCTGCTTTCATCCACAATATGATATATGCTGTGTTGAAATCAAGGATGTTGTAAAAATTGCAGTGTATATAGAATTAAAACTTTGGTGTTTGTCTGATCAGCTTATAGTTACAGAGGCTGTAGAAGTATGGGAATGAGGAAAGAAAGGTGAGCAGTATTCTCGTGTTTGCAAACCCTTGACTTAACTGCACATTATCTCTGCTATTCTTTCAGTGTATCTAGACTTTTTAGTTTGACCTGTGCTCATTTTATCCCAGTGCAGGTTTGGAGTCCTAAAAAATAATTATTCTCTGTGGCTGTGGAAACCAATCGTATTTTTATATATTACATAAAAAAACAACCTTCATGGTTTTGGTTTTTTTCCCTTTTTCTTCATCCTGTTGTAATTAACTTTCAAGTACAACTCTTTGTGAATTTCAGAGGTGGTCTGATAAAGCAGAAGAAGATATTTTGGATTCAGAAGAATCTTAAAACATCTGCTGTGAAAAGAGACTTGATGGCAGAAGGATGGAGAGTGGTTAGATATTCTCAAAATTGTACTTGAGTATCCAGTATAGGACATATGCCAAACTCTTCAGGAAAGCAACAGGATAATACTGTTTTAATATCTTGGGTCTTTTTAATGTTGTCAAAATACCTGCTGGCAATTCAAATATAATATGCTCGCTGCATTCTCTTTAATTTACAGAAGGAGTGAGACTTTCAAAAAGAAATTGTATTTTGGGTATGTCCAAGTGTGCACATCTAAATCCTGTGGAAGGCTGAACAGCATCAGACCATTATTTTCTGAAAAAATAAGCTATTGTAAATCAGCAGGCATGAAGCCAAGTTATAATAGAATAATTTATTATAATTTGATGTAGATGGTGGATAGAATGGATAGATTGTAATTGAAGCTAAGTGAATAATTCCAGTAAATAATTTATTCAATGAATTTATCCTGTTTTCCTGCATGGAGATTGCTTTTCCTCCCCCCCTTTCCCTTCCCTCCTTACATTTTATAGCTCCTGGGTTTTTGGTTTTTTTCTAACCAGAGGGATGAGGGCTCTCAGTTTCATTATGTGCTGGGCTCTGCTGGCCACTTCACACCTCTGCATCCCCAGGTGTGCATGGCTGGAACCCCAGACTTGGGGGAAGTCTGGTGAGGTTCTGTGTGAGACATGCCCATCATGGCAACAAGGCTTCCAGAGATGTGGCCATTCCTTCTGGGCAGGAATTAGTTATGTCATGGGCTTTGAGCTTTACAGGTGGGTGGAAACTCCTCAGCAGAGACTTGCTCAAGACAGATAACAAGGGGCTTTCTAGAAGATGGCAGTCATGTTTCACTTGGGTCATTGACATCTTCAGTTTGTGTATAGTGGGGGGAAGGTTTGGTTTTCCAGGGCTTCCAAAAGAGAGTAGAAATGTTTGTGCCGTAAAAATTCCTTCCAAGAAAATGTCTCCAGTCCAAGGAATTTGTTTATTGAGCAGGAGCTGTGCTTCCAAAGCCTTGCGTGGTTTTATTGCTGTTACTGTATGTGCTTGCATCCTGCTGGTTGATCAGGCTGGCCAGCATGCTGTGTCCTTATCCTGTCTTGTTCTGCCTTTTCTTCTAGGTTATTTTCTAGCTTTTAAAACAGTGTTCCTAGCGTTTTGAGTTTTTAATCAACCTTTGTCTTTCCTCAGCAATCCATCCCTTCTTTGTCAGGAATTTGGACAATTATTAGATGCATACATATTCAATAGAATAATTTTTTCTTGGTTCCGTCAAGAGCCCAAGCCCTCTACCTTTCATTTAACATTATATGCAGAGTTTTGTAACATTTCCTCTCCTTATTATTTTGAGTAGTAAAAAAGTTTCATGTCACAAGGACTAACATACCTAATTGATACTTGAAGTAGCACTGACAAACAAATTGAGCTATGGACATCTCAGACCGATTCTTATTCCTGACAGGTTGCAAACTTAAGTAGGCATCACTTCATCAGGACTGTGATGATCACAGATTGCTTAGTGCTCAAGTAAATAAATCATCAACTGAGACAAAATTCGGCAAAGACCATCAACTTGTGATGTTTGATTTCAGAGCTCTGACCCACCAGATTGGGATATAGAAATTAAATGGAGCAGGACCTATTTATAGTGGGGAGCATGTCCTACTGTGGTTTGTAGATTTACCAAGTTAATCCTCCCAGTTACTAGGTCTGAAGATTTTAGTATTATCATTCTCTTCTTTGCCCATCTTGTTTATGTTTCTCATGTTTTAACACAAAAATCCCCTAGACCACAGAATCTGCCCTTCTATGACCTGTCTCACTTTCTCCCATAGCTCTAAGACACCACCTGTACCTGTGGAAAAGGGCTTCAGTCCTACACTGCATCGTCAGCGGCGGTTTGGAGTGATTTCACACGAGATCGTCCGCCTTCTCTGTGCTGCTGTTTGTCATTGACCAAAACATCAGGTAGCAGGTTTGATTTCTTAAGGAGGCTTGCATTTTTCCTTGGACAGAAGCGGAATTGTTTGGTTTTGTATAGATAATCCATATGTTCTTCAAAGTGACACTGTTCCTCTAAAACAACTTCAAAACATTTGACTTTAATGTTAATTTGTAAAGGCAAATTATTTTAATGATAGAATGTATGAACAATAGTTTAATCTGTTCAGCAGTCTGGTGTATTTTTTAATAGATTTCTATATTAATATTGGAGCAAAGACAGTAATTTCTGGTGCTTTTACAGCTGTGAAAACATGCCTATTGCAAAAAGAGACTAAACTGTACCAAAGGGCGCACTGTGCCAGCAATATTTAATACTTCATTGTAGGTCCATTTTTTTAAACATCTGTCCCTCATTTAGTGTATTTTTAATGCAGAATTCTTAGTGTGGGCAAAAATGTAACTTTTTATAGCAAAATGCTTTCTCTGCTACTGAGAAAAAAGCAACTTAGGATTCTATGAGAAAAAATATTTTTAATGATTTATAGGATTTGGGTCATTTGCCTTCAACTTCTATAAAACAGTAAGTCATTTTTATTGAAATGAACACATTTCTAAAAAATACAAATGTGGTTGATAAAGGAAGTTTCCATGAAGAAAATGCAGAAGCTAGAAAGGGAAAATTACCCTGTAGCCCCTGTACTCTGCTGCACATTATGCGTAAAAAGGAAATAATTGAGTTATGCAGGCTGAGGCAGGTAAAAAGGAAGAAATAGGAAATGAGTTGTGTGCGAAAGATACTGAGGTTATGGCCACCAGATGTGGTTGTCAGTGTTCTGCAGGCATTGCAATGTTCAGGTTGGAAGAGACCTTGGGAAGTCATCTGATCCCAATCTCATCTTCTGATGGTGTGAGATGAGAATGTTGGAAAGAGGTATTAGGGTCTTGCTATGAGTGAACAGCCAGCTTGTGAAAGGACTTGCCACTGCTGAGGCTGCACCTCAAATCCTGTGTCTGGTTTTGGGTCCCTCATGACAAAAGGACATTGAGGGGCTGGAGTGTGTCCAGAGAAGGGCAGTGGGGCTGGGGATGGGTCTGGGGCACAAGTCCTGTGAGCAGAGCTGAGGGAGCTGGGGGTGTTTTGCTTGGAGAAGAGGAGGCTCAGGGAAGACCTTATTGCTATCCAAAACTACCTGAAAGTAGGCTGTAGCCAGGAGGGGGTTGGGCTCTTCTCCCAGGTGACAAGTGATAGGACAAGAGGACTTCAAGCTGTGCCAAGAGAGGTGTAGATGGGAGATGAAGAATCTCTTCAGTGAAAGGGTGATCAAGCACTGAAACAGGCTGCGCAGGGAAGTGGTGGAATATACATCCCTGAAGGTGTTCAACAGTGTATTGATGTGCTGCTTAGGGATAGAATTCAGTGGTGGCCTTGGGAGTGCTGGGTTAATGGCTGGACTCAATGATCTTACAAGTCTTTTCCAAACTTAATGACTGGCTACAGAAGAGATCAACCTGTACAGTGTAATTCTTCCACACTAGTGTAATTTTCACTATAATTTTCTGGAAGAAGACTTAACTGAGTGAATCTTCACAGTTTTTATGCATGTAAAAATAAGGATATTCTTGTCCTTACACTACGTTAAAACAAGTCCACACAAAAGCAGAAGAAAGCATTGTGGCTATCATACTAAATTAAATTTCCAAATACATGGCAAGTGCCCATACTCATCCCATTTAAATATCTATCAGAAATACATCTTAGATTAATTCCTTCTTTTCACAGGTAGGAGACCACACAACTTATTTTTGAAAAGGACTTACATTTTCATCTCTAACAGCACAAAAACGGTCTGTGGTTTGTTTGTTTATTTATTTGTCCTGCAGTAATGATGCTTGGACACAATCAGCTTGTTTAGATGACACAATCCTAGATCAGCCTGCTGGAATTAGTTGGTGGATGGGGATGTTTTATCCTGCAAGGTAGGAAAACAAACACTTTGATTTGTAAAAGGAATAGTTCAGGAAGGGAACTCTGCATTAGGATTTGAGTTTAATGGTGAGACTCAATAACATCTTAGATACTAGGAAAAGTGTTAAGGGTCTTGTATGATTAGAGCATTTGAAATTATATTCACAGATACATTTAATGCATCTTCCATTTGTTCCTGTCTTATATCTCAGAATAATTCATTGATGAAGATTTACACTCTGTCTCTTATGTGAAGGGCGTCTGAAAAAAGAAAATAATTTGGCTCATATTAACTTTGCCTCAGCTATATCTTCCTTTACCCACTTTGTACAGGTATGTTACTACCTTGGAAAATGGGCTAAGAAACAGGCTAAGCTGGGTACCTCCAGAAAACAGAAAAATGCTCTTCTTTACCCAGGAAATGCTTCTTGGTTGTGTGTGGTCTTGTTGAAAAAACCCTGCCGGTGCAAAAAAATACGACAGTACAGGAAAAAAAAATCTTTCTGAATTTATATACAGACACTAAATACGTCAAATTATTTTTTTCTTTTTTTTTTTTTTTTTAAACAAAATATGTCTTCTATTTGTACAAGTACATGAGGTCAATGGGAACTATAGGAATTCAACATCTTTTATGTTTTGGGTTTGTCTTTTAAGCAGATCTGTTCTTGCAGTTTTCAGTGATATCGTACGTGGATTAGAATTTAAAACATTTTAAAATCAGTACAAAAAGGGTGGATGAATCCTCAGTTAGCATAGTGTAAATTCAGTGTTTTTCTGTTGTCTTTACTGGATTTAAGTGCCACAGCTACAATTAAACCCCACTCCCTGTTTTTGTGCTATTTCTTCTATCAGTTAGGCAGAAACTGTATTGATTCAATGGGGAAAAACTGAATCTCAGAAGTTTGGGTTTTACTGTCAACATTGTTCAATACTCCTATAAGTAAATATGAGAACAGGGTGCTACAAGCATAGACTGAAGTACCTGTAGTGCAACTGGATTTAAATTAATCACTCTACTGATATTGCATGATATATAATTATACTTCCTTATACTTCCATATCTATCCTGAGAACTGCAAAACAAAGTCCAAATACTTCAACAATGCGAACTGTGAAATACAACAAGTTTTAGAAGCAAATTTGCTTGCAGTGCCAAGCTCCTCTTCTTTTCAAAGTGCCTGTTGGATCTTTACTCAATGGCTTTATTGTTTTGGGATCAGAAAGCGAGGACTTCAGCTCTACAATGCACAGTTTGTCACCCTTTGGATAAAGGAGCTGTGAACCAAAGCAGCGGGACATACTTGCATTTAACACAGTGTGCTCTGAAGAGTGGAGCACATGCTGGCAAGACTTGAAAGCCCTGAAATGCCAGCCAGTTCCTCCAGTTAAATTGGTGAGACCTCCACATACCTGTGGGGTGTGAAAAGGCCCCGGTGCTCATCATTCTGCATTAGGATTGAGTTCATCTTATCAAATGGGCCTTTGAGCATATTGTGGAGTAATTTACCAACCGAAAAAATCATAACGATTTTCCACTTCATTTACCTCAACAGTAGCTACGTAATGTCAATAGTTTTAAACATTTAATTAGACAGACCACGTGTTTTATGCTCTACTAATTACATAAAATTGTGCTCAATAATTTTCTTCCCATTGAAACGAACCTTAAGCAGCTGTTAAAACACTAATTAGGTGAATGCTTCCACGCTGTGCATTTGACTCGGTGCCAAGCACATTCCTCCCAGTGGTGAGCAGGGTTTTTCCAGTGTCCATGATGCAACCGCGAACGCACGTCAATCTCTGCTGCACCACAGAGCTGAGAGTGAACTCCAAACATTTATTTTGGCCCTCACCTTAGAAAACTAACATTATATATATAAAATGCAGCAGTTCAGAAAGCTGTTCAATTTATACTGGGCTCTTAGTTTTCTGTGCTTCCATTTTTATCTCCAAAGAGCAGCTAAATTTGACGCAGAGCTTGTCATTTGCAATCTCCTATGAAATCAGCACTTTTTATTACATTGGAGCTGCTTCACAGACATTATCTCACAATACAGTCAAATGAAAATGCATTGCTGAGCCTGGTACAAATGAAGCCTTCTGTACTTAGATATTTTAGGGTTGTTTTGTTCCTAAAATGTTTTAAAAAGTTATGTGAACCACAGTTATCCATGTATACGTTGGCAAGGGATGAGAAAACCTTTTTTTATTTTTCAGTTTTACACAAGAAGATAATTCAGAGAGATTTTACTTACTTTAAATATCCTTAAAAAAGGGCATTCAAGTCTTACCATTGACAAGTTTGGGGTTCCTAATGGCATCCAGAATTGAGTCAGTACCTCTGAATGTCTCAGCTGACTTCACTCAGAGCTTCAACCATGGCTGTAACTCCAGTAAAATCAGGTTTTCTTAATTAGTGACTAAGTCTGTACAGCTGCAGGCCTAATCCTGGCATTCCTACAAGGACAGAGGCCTGGTAGAGGGGACCAGATTACCAATTACAGGAACTGTCTGACGCTTCCTACCTCAGCAGTCTCCCAAACCTGCCCATGTCTCTGTGAACTGGGATTTTGCTCTTGACCACATCCTGATTATTCCAGACTCAGGATTTGTTCCTGAAGAATTGATACATGAAGAAATTGCCTATAATGGCCATCCTCGGAAACACACATACTTTTCTCTACGTGTTGTTTTTTTTTTAAATTGGACCCTAGTGAGTATACATAAATCAAAAATTCAAAAGAAAACAGAGGGGGGTTTGCCTCTGACAAATTTTAAAGTGTTATCACCTGAGTATGCTTGCTGCCTCTACAGCCATGAAAGTATGCCTGTTATATTACAAATTATTGATGGTTTATGTTCTTAGTTAATCTCTGGTCTTCCCAAATTATGTTATAATACTTCTTTTTTAACCATTTCCAGTGATTAGTGATCTAGCTGACAATGGGTCTTCTAAAATACATTGCACCTGTAGACTTCCTTCTTTAATGATAAATTAAGAGGGACACGTTCTGGCTTCTTTTTCTAGTGCCATTAGGAGGTGCATCAGGCGTACTGTTGAATGTTTTTTATTGTTTTAAATTGCATGTTCTGAAGTCAGGAACATCACTAAAAAAGTACTAAGTTTATCATTCCGTATTTTTAATTACAAAACAAAAACTTAAAAAGGTTAGTGTATCATTATATATAATACTTACAGTAGCTGCCAGTATAACTATAAAATTAGCATATTCATAGTGGAGAGATAAACATTCCCCAGAAGAAATTATAGTTTGCAGAAAAAAAATTTTTAAAGGGAGCAGTTGCTTTTTTTTTGCTTCCATAGCTTTGCATCTCATTCTTATTTGTTTTTACGGCCTCCAGGAAACCATGAAGTAAGGTTAAGCTGTGATTGTAAGTTTGCATAAGACATGCCAACATTATCTGCCCCAAAAGGCAGCAGATCACCTCACTCTTCTGAGGAGGGGAAGTTGAAGGTGTCGTTCCTCAGTGTCTTTCCTCCAACAACTGGAAAAAATACTGAGTAAGTACCTACACACGGGGTACTTACTGATTCCTCTTTATGGCACAGCTTCAAGTCCATAGACTGAGGGCAGGTACAATTTTGAACCTTCTAGAAGGACGAGGAAAGTGCTAAAGTGCTAAAAGTGATACAGGATTTTTACCAGGAAAGGGCAAATGGCAGTAGCTCTTCCCTCTCCAGGGCCACCATCAGCCAGCTGTGCAAGTGCTGAGGCAGACTGGGAAGAGGTGTCTTTGGTAATGGCTCACATGACTTAGATCCAAAGCCAGAAGTTTAGTTTCTGGACTACTCTGGTAGAATCTGGATTCCCCAGAAAAGTACACTGCAATTAGCTACTGTTGCTGAGCCTTCCTTACTTGTATTCCTTTACTCCTGGAGGTATCCTGCCCAAGAGCTTGAAAGAGAAGATTCTTGTGTGGGGAGGGAGAGAAGGAGTCAAGCACCTATGAGCAGTACCTACTTCCTAGAAAATTAAAACTTTTACCTGTTATCTGCCAGTAACTGAAATTCTACTCAGGGACTCGTCTTAAAACATTTTCCTGATGTACCTCAAAACACAGTAATAAATCTGTTTTTTATTTTGAGGAACCTTTTCAATCTTAAATGACTTTATCTGTTATTTAAATTTAGTGGCATAATTTTTAAAAGTGCCCTGGGGACTTCAGAAAGAGCAGGAGTGGTCATACTTGACAAAACCATGGGAAAGAGGGATCTGGAGAAGCCTCTTGTGTCTTTTTAGAGTGGGGCTTTTGGAGGTCTGTGGCAGCATCAGGGCTGTATGTGAGGCTATGGGACTTGAGCTGTGAGCTGAAAGAGTTAATTTTCAAGTTCATCATGAGCTGTGTTTACTGATCCTTTCTTACTCCTTTGTGGTAATTGGCACCTCAGATTCTTTGCTAATTAATTGGGCTGCAAGGGGCAGGTGGCGCCATTCTATTTTGATAATCCCTGTCAGCAATGTCTGTATAATCTCTTTGTTTAATTAAAATGAATTTGTAATAGGGGTGCATGAACTTGCAACAGTTTGGGTTGTTTTTTTTTTTCTTCTCTTCCTTTCTCTCTCTCTCTCCCTCCCTCTTTCTCCCCCTCTCTGCCTCTCTCTGTCCTGGCTGTGCTTTGCTTCACTTCAGTGGGCGTTCACTGCTGGGGGGCAGTTCTGCACTTGTGGAACCACCACAGTCAGTGTGCTATTGTCACACTGCAGTCTTTTTGGAAATGTCTTCCCTCATTAACACTCCCCAAGACATAAGCCATTTATTTTGAAACGTCTTTTTTTTTTTTTCCTTTAAAACAAAGAACATATCTGTAAAGAGATTTCAGAACTTTTTCCTACTCTAAGGTAAAAACAGTTCAGAGGGTGCATTGAGGATTAAAATAATTTTAGTTAAAACCAAAATATTTAACCATTGAAACACATTACTGTAATGCTTTATCAATTCATTGCTCATTTATCTCTGTGGCCTTGACAAAAATTTCAAGCAAGCAAACAAAATCCAGTGCCAAAAGCATTGTTTATCTTAAGTCAGTTCAGGCATTATGAGGAAGGGACAACTTTTTAACACTCTCTGACTGAGGACAGATTTCAGAATGAAGAACTGGAAGTTTAAATTTCTGCTAAGACACAGACAGTTTCAGTGTGTGTTTTATTATGATCATTGGAAGTTTTTCACGCCAACTGCAAATACAGAAGTGAATTGCAAGCCTCGTCCTTGAGGAGGCTGCATGGCTTTGAAGGTCCCCTCCTTCTCCAAGTGCCTCCCTGATGTTTTGTCTAGCTTCTCTTCACATTCCAGAGCAGAGGACAGAAAGTCACAGGAGCCGGAACAAAACACTGGATTTGTTTTACAAACATTTTAAAGGGGTAAGAAGGTGAAGGATAGGTGACGAAGGCTTTTTGTGCCATGGAGAACATTTCACATCAAGTGCTCATCTTGTCCAGGGGCCTGACAGCTCACTTATTCTGGCTGCTGTTCAAGGGGAAAAATAAATACTTTGCTTTTCTGTTGTTGTTTTTTTTTTCTCTCCTGTGCCTGTACAGGAGGCATGCTGGAGCCTAGCTGGAGCCTAGCCTAGAAATCGGAATCACAATTTTGGCCGAAATTTAACTGCTGATAGGTTGCTGAAGAAGTCTGTCAAACTTTTGTAGTAATATGAATGCACACAATTCCCTAGAATCTAAAAGGGGGGAGGGGAAAAGATGGTTTATAGTAGTTTAGTTACATTATTATCTCTTCTGTATTCAGATGAGGTCACTCAGGAGCTGATAGTGGCACTTGTGTCTCCTTTATTTGAAAAGGGTGGCACATAAGATCACTTCTTCAGTGGTACCTGTCTCAGCATTTCTGCAGATCCCCAAGACTCTGCTGTTGCAGACTTTTTTTCCCTGCAATATTGAAATGTTTGCTTGCACTGTGTGCTGAAGCCACGCATCCAGCTCATTTTTCTGTGGCGTGTTTACTAGTGCCACATCCAGATAGGTGTGAGTATCCCTGTTGTACATCCAGAGAACTTGGAAACTGTGAGATGCCAGCAATGTAGGATGTGTTTCATCCTTTCCTACCCATTCCTAGTGTCCCAGAGGTCCTTCACTTCCTCCTACTGAAAAAGCTGCTGGTGGTTCAGTGTGAGTAGTTAACGTCAAACAACACTCAAGTCATCTGTTTGGGATCCTCACACGCAAGAAGTCAGATCACATGCAGGAGATGAGGTCCTGAAATTACAGTGAAGAATGTTTTAGAAAGTTCAATTTAAAAGATTTTTTAATAGATGTCAGTAATAGATGTCAGTGTAGCATTTTCAATGGTAGATTGAAGGATAAGCTGACAAACTTGTCAGCATTCCCCTGCAGTGCTCTGAATGGATGCCCAGGGCTGCCAACATTTGTAACCTCATCATTAGCCTCCACTCATTGCTCTTTGTCAAATACTTCTACTGTCCACACTCAAATGGTCACAGGAAACTGTTTTAATGCAGTAAAACAAAATAAAGTTTCTAATTCTCATCAAATTAGGGAGAAGTTTGAAAACTCAAAGACTGGTAGGGAAAAAAAAAGAAATCCAGAAATTCTTCTGTTCAAATAATCTGTGTTTTTAAGAGATTATCTAAAGCTATGGCTTTTATTATTAAAACAGAGTGAAAACATAAAATGAACACAGTCATAAGCTATCTTGCTGCTGTTTGTCCCTTTGTCATATGGGTGCTCTGCAATGCCTACATTGCAAGGGAGAGGAAATTTCAGTTCTCTTTCCTGGCATTGGATGAGCCTCCCACTAGAAAGAACTTCTACAACACAGCAAAAAGGAATCCCCAAACTTTTCAGAAACTGGAAATGCATCCAAGGATTTGCCTGCATCACAGACATTCTTAGAATTTTTTCTTATAAATTGTATCTTTTAAAGGTACAAGACTGTAGATGTTTAAAGCAGAAAAATATCTCCATGTATGTAGTAGCAGGGGGAAAAAAAAAGCAGAAATACTAAAAAGAGGTCCAAAGGAATCTTTCCTCTAACTTGTCATTGAACACAACAACTAGGGATCAGCTCAGCAGCATCTAGCCCTTACAGATGGTGTCTATTGCAAGTATGACCCTAGTGCATTTCCTTTTCCTGGTAATTAAGATGCTGTTGTGTAAAGGTGTGACTTCAAAGTTGTGTCCGGGCCCCCCACTCTCTTGGCTTATTAGCACATTTCCTGGAGTAGTGGTAGCTTCAAGGTTTTGCTGAGCTCTGTTAGTTTGTGAGTCCAAATGAAAACAATGGGAGAGTTGAAACAACATCTGAGACGTGTGAGGAGCATTCTTATTTGGGGAGTTAATTGGATTTCTGTCCGCCTGGCTTTAGGTGAAAGATTCCCAGGCAATCAGCATTCCTGATTGTGACTATTATGGATACGTGGTGTTAATTAACAGACTCACAACTCAAGCTATGGTGCGAGGTTTTAGAGAGATGTCTGTAATATACACAAAAAACTGATGTGGTTCTGGCAGTACCTCTATTCCTCTGAATCTCAGGTTGCATGGTTTAGTTCGAGTCCTTGTGGTTTCAGACCTAGTTACTGCTAGATTGCCATAGGAAAGTATGAACACATTTGCTCCATATTACTGTGTAGACTAGAGGTAGAAACTCCTAAAATGTAACATTTAATCTGTGAAAATCCAACTCTCAATGTGAATCATCTTACATAGGAATTCTGTCTGAGTTTTAGTGTGGCAAGTGTCTCCCAAAGTGATCCTTCTCCCTCTGCTGAGCATCAGCAATAGCAGAATAGCAATTCAATTGCAAAGACTGTTTTGGAATATTTGAAAGGATTGCATGCATGCTAGAAACTGAATAAAAATCATTCATACCACAAAGGATTAAATGCCTTCTGAGAACGTGGAATTCCACATCTGAAACATGATTCTGTTCTTGCTCAGATGCCTTGAAATGGTAAGTCCATTTCTTTGGTTTATAGGTGTTTCCTGCAGAGTCCAGCTTTGCTGATGTGAAAGGAAGGAGCTAATGCTGTCAAATGGTCCTGTTTAATTGCACTACTTATGTCTCATATGTAGGTTGTGAATAATAATTTTTAAATTGAGGCTCATAATGTACAAAGGAATGATGTGAATCATACAAAACTTTTTCAGGAAGCAGTTTTTCTTCTTGCCATCTAGAGTGTGGGTATTCCTGCCTCATAAATTCAGCAGTTCGGAGGAAAAAAATGTATCATCTGGATATCATATAGGAGATTGATAGTTGAACGAGTAGGTTATAAGATAAAAAAGACTGAGCAGTAGGAGTCATACAGTTGAATAGGGAATGAAGAAGCTGCATGAAAAATTCTACAAATCATTTCAGAACAGTAAAAATTGGTTAACTTCTCCATTTACTGACGAAGTTATTTTTCACAGATGTTGACCCCAGCTGATGGACATTAAGTAGCCAGTAAATAGGACAAATCACATCGTACATTATTAATTTAGGTGATTTCTTTTCCCCTCCACAGGCAAAAAATGGTTTTTGGAGCTGGCAAATACAGTGGCACTGTAGGTACAGTACTGTTGACAAGAAACAATCTTCTTAGATGATACTAGGATGAATCCACAACTGTTGCAGAGACTTCTACTGTAGAAACTCCACTCTTCGTTGCAAGGTTGTTCTTTGACTATTTGAATGTTAACATTCCTTTATATGTGGTGTCCAGAGCCAACTTCTGTGACTGACATTCTCAGGCAAGGCCAATGTTTCATGTTGATTTTTGCTTGGTGTTGATTCTTGATAGGTCTTAGATGTGAAAGCTTATGTGTTTTTAAATATCTTAGAAGATATTGAGTTGAATCTCTAATACTTCTAGCTATTGACTTTTATTTATTTGTCATCTTTTTTAAGGTTTAAGGCCTTTTTTAAGATCTGACTGTCCTAAAGTCTTACCGGAGATTTAAACTGTTTAAAGTATTGTTAGGTGGTTTCCTTAAATGTATCATTACCTGCTTCAGTAATGTTTTTGGAGAAAAAAATACCAAAAAGCCCTTCAGAATTGTCAGGGCCTTTTTAGGTTCATTTATCAAGAATTAAGATCAATACTACCAAGTTAATGAAGCCAGATTAAGCAACATAGAAGCTTTTGAACAAGAACTACACATTTTGGAGTTGTTTGGCTCACAGAGGAATGCCTATCTGAAATTGCCAAGGTTTTGAATCCAAATTCTCATTTGTCCTAGGAGTTACTTAGTATACTTTTATTCTTTTTTTTTTTTTTCTTTTTTTGCTATAGGCAGGCTGTCAGCACCACGATGTAACCTGGAAATTAAATATCCTTTGTTGCAGTAAAATTTTTAAACATTATGGTGACGATGCTTTAATATTTTGACTCCTATTTTTAAATACTGCTTTTTAAGAGGTAAATGATTGCCTCTATGGAAACATGGAAATGGCGTCTTGATTTGGCAACAGTTCTGAGAAACAGCGCTTCTTCATTGTGCCGGACTTCAACAAGTTGAATATTTCTTTCTTCATTCATTCATTCATTTAGTTAGTTATTTAAAAGCAGGATTAGTTACTTCTGGGATCTTATTGTATATATTAGTGAACTTATTGTATATATTAGTGTTATTGTAGGATCCTCTGTGTAATATTTGGCTGAGATTTGAGGTCACAAACACTCTTGCCACTGAGAATGACCATATTTGGCCAGTGGATGGCTTGTCTTTCACACTGGGACACCACTGCAGGGCCTCTTATTTCACTCTTCCCTAGCAAGCTCTTTCTGTTCCTTTAAGATAGCTCTCTGCCTCTAGTTTGAGAGAATATTTCCATCCTGTGCAAATAAATTTATTGCATTCATGCAAAAAGCAACATTTTAGACTATTATTTTCATAATTGTCACCTATCAGCTCTGAAGCAAAATATTATAACTGCTTTCATGGCCTTTTAATTACTGGAGAAGGACTTGAGATATTTAAATAGCTATATCTCATTTTGTCAGTTTTCAACCTTATGTTATAAACTTGTCCAAACACAGAGGTGTGAAGGAAGCAGGTAGCACTGCTTTCTCTACAATAGCCTGTGTCCTAGCAGGGTTAGAGGGCTTTTCAACCCTACACCAATGATAACCTCTCACTCAGATCCTCCTTTACAAAGGTATTTGTGGGTATGGCTGAAAAGCTCTGGAGAACAAGAAAGAAAAGATGAGACTAAGCTGTTCATGTCATGTTACTTCAGCCACTGTAGAGGCTCGTGGTACCTGCTCCAACTATCTGGGGAAAACCTCTTGCAGAGGTTTTAGACACCATGATCAGCCGTAAGGTGATATGTTAAAAGGACTACCAAAACCACCCATACAAACTTGAAGCACTAAAGAAGCAATCACTGGAGACAGAAAATGCAGATGGCACAGCCACGGTATTGATTTGTTTTTCCTGGAATTCCAAGCTCATTCTTCACTTAAAATTAGTGATCAGCAGGGACTGAGCCACTCAGTTTATTATCTAGACCCCAATTTTCTCTTTCCTGAAAGTCTGTGTGCTCGTGGGTAGGCCAGATGTGCTGGTGAACTGTGGTCCCCCTCCCTGCCACACTCTCATGGTGGGCTCTCACAGAGGTGTGCATCCATCCTCCTGCCAAAGACAGAATTTCTTCCCCTCATGGCAGAGAGGAATCAGTTGCAAAAATAACATGCCTTTGGGTGCTTCTGCATGAAGGTGAGGCCTGTTGTGGCCAAAAAGAAGCCTTAGCATTGCTGGTTCATGTTGGTTGGTGGCTGAAGCAGCTTTCTGGATCTGCACAGAAATACCTCCTAACTGATCAACAGAGTAAAAGAAAAAAAGTTGACATTGAAAAAAGCTGTCTTTCATCATGATCAATCTGGCAAACACTTCCCCATGCCAGGATTACACAGGAAATAAGAAATTTTTTTTTATTACATGCCATGGTATTCATATGTGAGCTTCTGGAGTAGAGGTCAGCTTACCTGGTCAGACCATAGCAAATGCTTGTGGAGATTTGGTGTAAGATCACCAATCAATATGTAAACTGAGTGATGATCAAAAGGGTCTGTTAACTTTAGCAGGCTGCTCATCTAATATTAAGTATAAGAAAGAAAATGAGTAATAAAATTGTTATTATTGGCATCTTGGCTTGTATTTGGGGCATGCAGCACTGAAAAATATTAGTTTGCCTGATAGACATCATAGATAATAACACTGAGCTCCCTTACAGTGAGGAACTGCAGGTCCATAGATTGATAAAGTAGAATACAGACAGATGCTTGCTGCTGGAACAGATGTGCTGGTCTTAATCCATTACTGCTTATCTGCTGATGATTACTGCCTGGAGAGAGGTGGGAAGACTGCTGAGTGCTCCTCATCTGCTTTGGTGTAAGCTCAGATATCTTGCCTTAAGCTGCTGTTGAAGGCTGTTTAAACTAAGCCCAGCTGACTTGTCTGTGAAATAGACGAGGGTCTCAGGCAGTTCACTCTCGTTTTGTAAGGAGTGATAACATTTCAGAAGAGATAAACGGATGTGATAATTTTCTATGTGACTTGAAAAGTAGCAAAATGCACCTTGGAAAAGTTTCCCACCAAATTGAGATCAAGAAGATAGGAAGGGACAAAGTTGTAAATGTTTGTACATGGAAAACCACCATTGACTTAAACCCCATACATCTTCCCAGTTCATAACTCTTTAAGTAATTTTAATCAACCTTAGAGTTCCTAAAGCCTGGAGCTGGCTGAAAACATACCGTATTTTCAATGTGCTCGCTTTTGCTAGCAGCATTTGCCATGTACACAGATCTGTATAGCAGCTTCCTCTATTATTTGTGCTGCAGCTCCATAGAAGCAGAGAAGCAGCATCTTGGCAACTAAGAAAACAGTGAAGTTAAACAATACCAATGATTTAAATGTATTCCCTAGATTTCAAACAGAGAGTGTTTCTTTAACACAGATCTGATTTTTGAGCTGAGAGCAGGGCACGTATTTCAAGAGATGCCAGAAATATCTGCTCATGCTAGGCTGTGTGATACTGTGGCCAGTGTTTGTGGAAAAAAATGTAAGCACTTTAAAGATAAAATATTATGTGATGCCTTAAAAATCCCAGGGTGTTTAACTTGCAATGTTGCATGTTTAAGTTAATGGAGGTAAGAAAACATTGCTAATTGGAGTAATAAATCAGTGGAACTGACCATCTTTACATGAAGTTAATGTTTCCTTCAGTTCTACTATTTGATTCCACCCAATGATTTAAAAAACAATAAGCACATGAGCATTTTACAAACAAGACTCTATTTCTTAAATAGTCCTTAAACACAGTTTCAGCTGTAAAAGTAGCTCAGAATTGCTTCTGCAGGTTTTTTGCTTTAAGGTTAGGGGCATTATGCTCTTGTATTGTGTGGACTGCCTGCATGAGTTGCTGCAAAGTTCATTATACTGCTAAGGCTGTCAGTGGTATTTATGGATATTCATGTGCAGTGAACCCTTGAACCTGAGCAAGTCATCTGAGCGTTGCTTGTAGTTAGTGTTTATGCTTAACATTGGTAGCAGTATTTAATTGCTCCCTAGGAAAAATAATTGCAATTTGAACTCAGTTGTGTAGTAGACAAGGGATTGCAAAAATGCCAGGCCCGCAGGAAAGATTGTCCTTCTTATACAACTATTAATTATTAGACTTCTGTTTTCAACTCCCATTTCTAAAGTTTGGAAATTAACGTGGAACAAGTATATTATTCAAACTGTGCCATGTCCCATTCCCATTAAAATTAGTAATGGCAAAAATTGTGTTATGGAATTAATCCTATTTCAGAAGTATTTTCCAGGCATTTTTCATGTCAGCTGTGTATGGGAGAAAGGGTGATGATGCCGTTTTGCAATAGAGAGGAGTGGTGCTCTCGCCTTAGACTCATCTGAAGAATTTCTAATTCAAAGTATTGCAGTGTTATCCCTGCTAAAATTTCAGTTCTCATAACCCAATATCAGATGGGAAAATCCTGCGTAACGCCTGGAATGCCAGCAGGACTGTTATGGTCCTGAGGCAGGAGAAGCTATACATGTCCTCAGAGCTGCATTTTAGCACTCTCCTGCCAGTGGGAAGGGAGTTTATATTTCTGTAACTCTAGTGGGGATTCCTTTGGCTTGACACAATCCTGGGAATGTCTTTTGAACCATGTACATAGACAGAACAGATGGCTTTCATGGGAAGCAGGAACTACTGTTCAACATGTAAGAATTTTTTTTCCATTTCTTGGTAGCTTTCTAACTTGAAATAATCCTTCTACAGATACTGAGTAATGGTAATGATATCTTGATTCTCTCCTCCATTCCTCCATCCCTCCCTTATTTTCATTTTCCTGTCAAGCTCAAGGAAAAACATTTCTCACATATTCCAAGGGTAGAGGTGGGGTTTTTTGAGTTTTAAAGTCAGTCACTACTGAATTTTAGCATTTGTAATGAAAGCCGGATTGCTGAAGCTAAGCTGTAGTGGGGAATTTAACAATACAGTGTACTGTTCCTGTCCTCTCAGGCATCAGTACCATCTGACCAAAACTCAGGAATGTAGTTATTGACAGATATGCAGCGGCGTATGGAAAACAATCTTCAGAATTTCATGCATTTTGCTTGCAATTTGATTAAATATTTTGTAGTACCATATAGCAACATCAGTGAGTGATACGTTGTGACAGAATATGAAGTGATCACATAAGATAATTAAAGATCATGTTGAATTTAATTTTCATGCTCCTGCACTTAGGGGCTTGTCACTGTAAATGGACAGTTAACAAATTCGCTTCCCCCTGCAAACATTGACTCACTAAATGGCTCTACTGTCTTGTAACCATGAGTTTGCTTTTCATATCTTGTAGCCTTACAGAACACGAGCCTTTTTTGGGTACAGAATATCAATAAATAGATCTACTTTTGCTTTTGTTATGAGTGGGTACACTCCTCTGCACTCATCAGTGTGGCAGTTTCTCATAGATTTTGTTAATGTTTCTCTAACTTGCTAAAATAAGTAAGAACAAGCAACCAGATAACAGAAAAGAAGAAAACTTCTAAAATTTGGTGTGTAGGTATCTTTTTTAGTAAAAGTATTTGACCTTGAAAACATTTCCCAGTTACTATCAAGACAAAGAACAGAAGCTGTAGGTTAACATTTAGCTGCCTGTACAATAATGAATTACAACCTAACATTAGAGAGAAAAAATAAGTGTAATCCATTGTAATTCTTTAATTGAAAATGTATCATCATGGAATTGTTACTTGGATACCAGTCGAATTCTTATGGAAATGTGTTTCCTTTCATTAGCAGGTCGATTTATTTGATGATATTACGGAATTGCAGGTTAATTTTCATCTACTATCCTTGTGTCATACTGATACTGTCCAGCTACTTGTTTTAAATAAACACGTGACTTTTAGTGTCTAGTTTTTATTCTCTGTCTGAATATTTGCAAGTGCTGGGATGAACATATTACCTATAGCCAGGGAACTAAATTAGCAGATTTTAAGAAGGTGCATCCAGAGAATATAATAAAAATAGATCAGCCAAAATGAATTAAAAACATGGTGAAACTGAACCTAGATAGGAGGATCTTATTCTGTTAGACCTGAGTGAATATATTAGGAATTGAGAGCATAAAACTGTATCTGTCTGAATCACTTAGAGATAGTGGGGAATTGTTGAAGAAAAGCAGCTGCTGTTGTGTAAGATTTGAGAGTCTCCCATTAATTTCTAGCTTTCATCAGAGTATGAGAATTACCACAGCCTGGTGATGGTATAAGGTCACTGAGAGACAGTGATGACACCAGAGTTGCATCAACACCTGAGTTGACCATGTAGCTGTTACTGAATCATCTCAGCCAAACAAAAATTATCAGCACTACACTTTAGCCTCTGTCTTGGCTGGATGCTTTGGTGGAGGTGGTTGGTGTCGCACTGGAGGCAGGAAAAAAGAATTTGCAATGTGTTTGTTCTGTAGATGGAGCTGGAGCCTGCAGGGCAGGGCAGTGCCCAGATGGGGCCCTGCAGCAGAGAAGGTGGTGGCAAGACTTGCAGATTTTCAGTGCATGGGGATTTGCAAACAATTCTATCATAAATACCGTATTGAGATTATGTAGAAAGTCCTAATCAGTGAAGTCTCAGACACCAGAAGTTTCCTCAAGGGTCAATACACAGGTTGTGCCGTTAATATTTGCTCCCTTCCTCACTGAGATATAGGGACAATGTTCAGCTAAAAACCTGTGAACTGCAGTAGCAGCTCAGACTGCACACAGCCTGTGCTGTTCAGGGCAATCATAAAAAGTGACAAATTTATGGCTTAAATAAGATGAACTCTGCTTTGGTCCTGAAAAGCTCTAGCATAATGCTCTGATGCTCAGCTTCATTCTTCCTGACAGCACGAGATATCCAGCATTCCCCCCTCAGTCCTTGCTCCTTCTCCTGTGACCCTCAGCAAGGGAGCACCAGTCACGGCTGCTTTGGGTGTGGAACGTGCCCACTAGGGGCCTGGTTTGTGATTACCAGCTAGTTTTACATAGGCCACCCTAGAAGCTGTTGGGGAAATAAATCACTGCAGAGCTGTCCTGGATTTGAGCCATTGAAAGGCCTATAAAAATATTTGTTACCCAGATACCTGAGCTGGCCAGCCTTTTCTGCAGAACTTAAACTCTTACACGTTTTGCATTGCGCATTTTGGGTGGCTTTAGTCAGGCAGGTTGAAAAAAGTCTTTTTTGGCAGCTGGAGCAGGAAATGTGCATTTGCCATTTAAGTGCATGTAAATAGAGAAAAATCCTATTAAACTGCTATTGATGAGATGGTGTACAGTGAAATGAAAACTGACCATTTTGATACAAGTAGTTAATGCTACAGAGGTTTCTCTAATGCAGCCTGTGAAAAATAAGGTTTACTGTTTTGGGAGAATTTAAAAGGTTTAATAAAAAAGACAATAGGAGACAAACATAAAGCAAAGGGTTAAAACCGCCGGGTGCTTGAGCACGCGGGAGCTTCGGGAACACCCCTTTAAACACATTTTACAATACACAATTTGTTAACATATTCATAGACTTTCATACATAGTCAACTGTTTTTGGGAACTGTTTAGCATGGTCACTCTTTGGGTCCGCCTTTTTAGAGCATGCGTGTTTTTTGGCTTGTGGTTTTAATCCTCTTTTTATCATTTTTTAATTTGGGTGGTGGTCCCGGCCTTTGGCAGCCGGTGAGTGTTGATAATTGTCGTGTCACCTGCAGGGTCCCCATTATACGTTCATGGGCCGTTATCTCACTTAAGCGGGTAGTTTAAGCATACTATCTCTAAAAACTTATGCTTAACTTTTGCTATAAGCAGAGAGAAGAAAAAGAAGAATAAAAACTATATCCATATAGAAATGCTATTTTAACATTACACATACAGCATTTATCCCAATATTTGCGAAGAGCCAACAATATGTTATGCACTTACAACAAGCCTAAAAATTGTTCCCATCTCTTAGAGGAGTTTAGGATGTCCCAGCTTTTCTTGCTCCCAGTGCCTCACTTCAATCTGCTTAGCAAACAAGGATACACTGGGGAGGTCCTTCTCCTTGGAAATGCCTTCAGGACACCCACAGCATGGCTTGTATAATCTGATAGAAGGCATATCTATAAAATAGTCAGGCCTCTTTTTGTCACCCTTTGTTTCACACTGTCCATTCTCCTGGGGAGGTTTGTCTCCCATTCTTGGGAATGGCACTGATGCCTGAGCAGCCAGCCTGGTCATGGAGCCTCTCCCTGAGAACACAACTCCCTTGCAACGAGTGCTTCCTAGGCTAGCAGAGCGAGGAATTTTGGAGATTTAAACAGAATGGCTTACAGGTAGAGGAGCTTGCTTAGCATATGGTTTGTTTTACTTGCCAAAGATATTGGGGATTACACTTCCAGTGTGGTTTCTCAGCTGCAGAGAGAAACAGCAAAGAGCTCCTGCATCTCTGGATTTGTTCCAGCCCCTTGGTTGGGGCCGAGCTTTGGTTCCCCTGCACCCTCCTCTGCGACGAGGGGTTTCGGTGACTTTTTTTTTTTTGCACAGAGATTGCTTAAGCAGCCAATCCTTGTTCCACTCTCCCTCGTGAAGGAAATCCTGTATGAACTGGAAAGTGTTAGAAAGGATTTAATGAGATTATCATGAACTGTTACTTCACAAAAAAAATCTTAAGCCCGCAAGCAGCTGTGCTCTGTAACTGGGGACAGGTGAAGGGATGGGAAGGGCTAAAGAAGCTTTCTGCTTATTTAAAGAGGCAGAGACAAAAGTTTTTTTTTAATATCTTAATATGCATTTCAGCTTAAAAAAAAAAACAAATAAGGAAACAATATACTCCTCCAAAAGGAGGGATATTGTAGAAGGCTGGAGTTTTCAAATTTAGATTTATTTTTTGATAATATTGCAGAAGTAAGTGAAACTGAAATTACTATTTGAAAATTCAGTTGCTCAGTGGACTACACAAGCTCCTGCTTGCCTTCAAGCTCATCGTACTAGTCAGAAGTGCCTCAGGTCATGCTGTATCCACATCACATTAGGGACTGCTTTGAGGTTTGACTTGTGTTATAATAAATAGAATTTAGTAGCAATGGAGTGAAATTTGGTTGGTTTGGGGTATTTTTTCTTTGTTTTGTTTTCATTTTGGGTTATTTTTGTCATCATGTGCTTGCAATGGATCTGTAAATACAGCTAAGACTTATGCTGCTGCCAAGTCCTGCTTGCTTGGCTCTTGATGACACTGAAGTCACAAAATGCATTTACTGTCCAAGTGTTTGGTTGACTTCTGTGGTCTTTATGTACCTGTAGTGATAGGAAAGTTATGAATAGTGGCTGTATATTAGGTGCCTCCCTGGAGAGCTGGGTACCTAAAACCAGCGTGGAACCATTGTGGTTCCTCAGGGTGACCTGCTCTGCAGGTAAACTTACAGAGCAATATAACTGTAAACACAGGAACAAGTTTTGCTCAGAAACAAAAGTTACTTCAACTGGAAACTGGTAGTGAGTAAAGAGTTTTGGGGGAAAAAATACCTTTGACAAGCATTAGAGTAGGATATATCTTGGTAGATGCCTATCCTGAATGTATAGGATACTTTCCAAGTCCATCAGACATGATTTTGGGCTGTGAGTGGCCTTGATAAAATCTCTGTCTTTGTCCATTTATTGCCTGGGAGAATAGCTTGGAGGCTGAAATCCAAACTGTGCTGAAAGGAACTTCTGAAATATGAAATTATGTACCAAGATACTGTACCAAGAGACTCTAGCATAACTTAATTGCTGAGAACACCTCATGGTATGAGAGTATTATTATTTTTATGCACTCATTAGTATATTTTTTCTCAGTTATAAAAGCCCTGAAAAAATAATGTGAAATGATTAAAAAAAATTTTTGAGGATAATACCAACTCTCTTCATGCACTCCTCCCCTCTGTACTCAATCATCCCATCCCTGTTGGGCTTCCTCTTCTGTCCTCTTGCAGCCTCATTCTTTGGCATGTTGAGGGAAAAGAGAAATGGAGATTTGGGAGGCATGCTGCTCCTGCTCCCAGGAAGGCAGTAATAAGCTACTTCTGAAAGTGGTTTTGGGTATGTTAGCTTTTGGAGGAAAGAGCGACTTAAGGGAAGTAAAAGTAATTATTTAAGTTAGTTTAAATCAGAAAGAATTGAGCTAAACTGTGAAAGATTTGCTAAACTTGATACAAGCATTCAGGTTAAAATATTTTTAGCAAGTCCACATTATCAAATACAAAATCCTGATATAGTTCCAGAATGTTGGAATAAATCTGTGTACAAAAAGCATCCTTCTTTTTGTCTTGAAGAAGTCAAAGTAATCTTCTTTCTGTGGTGAGAAAAGTGAATAAGACATTTGACTCCAAACAAGAGATAGAGCTGATTCTGAAAGTGATTGTCAGTGAGTGTCACATCCCTCCAAGAACACTGCATTTGCATCAGGACACCTCAGCTGGTCAAAGGGTGCAGTATGAATAGGTGGGTGATAAAATATGAGATGAACCATCTCCTTGAGGAACAAGCAACTTAAAATTTGGGGGATGGTTAGAGAGGACTTCAATAAGAGGAGACAGAAAACGGAAAATAAAATAATACATATAAAAAGAAGAAGCAAATTGAATTCTTCCATTTAACCTTTTACATAATAAAAGACAGGAGACATCCCAATGAAATTAAAAAGCAATGCATTTAAAAATTAATAAAAAGCAAATACCTTTTATTGGAGACAGGAATATGGACAAACTGAGCTATGGCTCTGATCTGATGTGTCAACACAGAGATTGCTAAATTATGTGACCTTTTGAGGAAGTCTTTAGCTTCTGTATCTGGGTACAGTTCTGTTTTGCCACAGTCTGAGGCATCTGGACAGAAGCCAGCCCTGGCTCAGCAGTTGGGTGGGTGCAGATGCTCTGGCAGTGGTAGCCGTGGAAGATACATTGCTGTGAAGTGGCTGCGTGGCTCCCACTTTGTGAGACAACTTCCAGTTGGAGAGCCATGTGCAGGTTCTCATTGCAAGATCAGGCAGCATATGACAAAACCCTATAAATATTGGTTTCTGGTTTATTGGGTCAAATACATGTCCAAGCTCCATTAACTTTACTTTTATGATGCTGGTTCCTTACCCAAATGTAGTCAGCCTAGCAAGGAGCTTTAGTAAAGCTAAAGGTACCATCTTTCCTCACATATTTAGATTTTGATCCAGCTCAGAGAAATGGGCTTTTATTTATATCATAAAATAACCCATGCTATAGGTAATGACATTTGAAACCAACAAATGAGCATGTATGTGTGTGGGTTTGTGTGTATGCTTATACTGATAGAAGAAAAATAATTTCATCAAAATATTACAAGTTTTAAAGGCTAGTTTTTAACCAAGGAGGGGGAAAAACCACTGACTCAATCATATTAGTTTGGGTAGGCCTTCTTACTAGGTTGATTTTTTTTTGAAACTTTGGGATCTGTATGCTGCGTAGTCAAAATCTTTAAAAGAAACACTTCAGTTTAGACTGAACACAGCTTTATAGACTGGACACTTGGACCTAAACCTCAGCCCTTAGTTATTCTGGCCCACATGTGATGAGATGGATGGTTTGCTGCTTGTATTTTAAAAAGAATCTGGTGCAACTCATGATGCACAGCCACAGAAGGTCCTCACTAGGAAACGTACCTTCCAAAGGCAGTGTCTATGCTCCTGCTGTGAATGGCTTCAATTAAATCCCAGTGAAACTGGTAGTGGATTTCTCCATGCTATCATCTTGGGTATCGTGCCTGAAAACCACATCCTTCTCAATATAGTTTTCCTGTGGTTTAATCCAAAGATCTTTTCATCTCTCTTGACAGTGGGCTCTCAAGGGTCAGTCACTTTTTACATATAACTAAGAAACAAATGGCCCTAAACTGGAAGGAAAGAACCTCAACCAACCATCTCTGGAAAAGCAGCAGGACCTCCCCATGATAAGATGCATCATACTGTGAACTGATCTCCTTAACTGCAGCAACAAACTCTCCATCATTAAAAGCATTCAAAACTGGAAAGAGAAAACACACTGAACTCCTCAGGACATCCTGTCCAAGGCTTTGGTTGATGAGTATTTGCATTTTTTACTTACTTCGAGTTACATGATAAAAACACCTTAGCTTACTGTTTCTGCTGGAGTAGCCAGCTGTAGAAGAAAGTAAGTTTACACGGCCCAAATAAGTTTTGGAGCTAAAAAGCATGATCTAGCAAAGCAAATCATACTTTGTTTTGACACTAGTAATTTCACGTAGTCTATATATATGGGGAATAAAAGGTGTTTGAGAGGTAGGTATGATGGCTCGTTTGGGCAGCTTGTCTGTTTCCATGAGAGTCTGCAGACTGTAGAGTCAGTTTTATCTATAAGGATGATACTGTATGAGAATTTAGACTTTACAAATTAAGAAAGGCCCCACTAGTTAATACATTTCAGAGAAGCACATGCATCATTTGCTATGTGCTCTTATTTCCTCCCAACTCTCACAATTTCAAATGAACATGCAGACAGAAGCAGAAGGTTTATGAAACCAGTTGCAGTTCTTGTGAAATTGGGAAAGATGTGTCAGTCATTACAACAGATGAAATGTTTCAGTCATCAGTGATGGCTATAGTATATTCTTTGTAAAAGCACATGTTAATTTGTGGTGATAAGTATATGTATTTGTGTGTGGTGAACAATAGATTCATCAGTTCTTAAGGAAGTGATTCCATTTAAGGCACACTTTGAAAATACTCTGGTTTTGGGAATGATTTTAAGAACCCACTTTGGTTTTGTAAATACGGGGCAATGAAGAGACACAAGAGTTTTGGTTGTTTGGCTTTTATTTAATGGGCCTGGAAAGCCTTTTGTTCATTTTCCCTCCTCCAGAGAGTCTGCACACAGTCCGCCCCAATTTGTTAAAGACGAATTGTTGCCCGTGGTAACTGCAGAGAATTTGTTGAAAAGAACACTTTTAGAAGACAATGGGCCCCAAATATACTGTGGCACAGCTTTAAACTTTATTAAGTCTGTCTTGGACTACCCTCTCCTCTCCTGAGTTAAGGGAAGAAAAGTTTGGCAGCCTCCACGCTGTGAGCGTGATTGATGCCCAGAACATCTGAGAGACTTTTGTGCCCACATGCTCTCCATGAGTGCATAATGTGTGAATACTCAAGTAAGGTCAGCCCTTATCAGATGTAATCTAGGCCTGAAAACGGTGACAGTCATACCCCGTAAGTGAGAGCACAGATCATCCTTGTGCTTTGGACAAGTTATGGGATTTTCTCCTTTACTCCCGTTTTACCCTTTCCAAATAATGGGGTGTGTGTATGTCAGAGGGGAGGGGAAACTTTGGCAGATCTCTGGGGTAATAAAAAAAAAAAAAAAAGAGACAAAACCCAGAGGAATATGTGCCTGGAATACTAGATGGTCCCCTCAGCTGGGCCATGGGGGCAAAGGGGGCTGTGCAAGGCAGGGGCTGTCCCTGCACAGGGGCTGCTGGGGTGTGGGGCTCCTCTCAGGCTGCTGGGGGAGCATCCCCACTGGTGGAGCGGGGCAACAGGGAAGAAAAATTGGGCGAAAGAGGTTCAATTCACATCTCCAGTACCTTTTAAGAGTCTTTTCAGGGATTTCTAAGCACGTCACAGTTTTTCTTGTCTGCCTGTCCCTGGGTTTGAATGCCTCAATTTTTCAAAGTGGAGCGAAAGCATCTTTTTTATTCTTTTTTGAGTTTGTGCTCCATGGAGAGGGATGTGTTTTACCACAAAGTGAAAAAAATATTAGAGAATAAAGCCCTAAAGAATTAATTTCTGCCAGCTTTCCTGGAGAAAGCAGATGCAAGTGGGTTTCATTTGAAGGAAGAGCCTCCCATTTCTGAATATTACTGTAGTTTAAGTACTGGATAGCTTTTTATCTAGGAAAACAAAGAGACCAACAATGAACTTAGACTTTTTTGATTTGTGGTTCTGCTTAGAAAAGTATTTTAATGGGCAAAGAGCTTTTACAGAACACAAAATATATAGGGAAATAGCATAATTAGCAGGAATAAATAAAAGATACCATTACATCATTGACAACATTAACAACTGTGGAAACAATGATGTCATCCTCTAAGATGGGAATTTTTTTCCCACACTTATGATGACTTGAAAAATTTCTTTTCATTTTCAGAAATATAATGTCCCTATCAGGACAATGATTTGCAATACTTTTGCTTGCTTATGCATCTGTTATATGGAAGTGCGTAATACTGGTGTATTCCCTGGGACTGAGTGGAAGATCCATGAACACTGACTGCCTGCTTACAAACCTTGTAATTACAGCACATTATTGCTTGCTTCATTGATTTATTTTGCTTTGTGCTTTCATAATAACAGGAGTGTCCAGCTCCTCATTGAAAAGGCACATTAAAAAAGATCCCTTAGTTGCAGCTCACACCTTGAACTCTGAAGAGAAATATGAGCAGGAAGACCTCTCTTTTCCCTTCACTGTGCTGTCACATCTTTGCTTTGCTGAATGGAACAGTGTTCTTCACAGTAAGGTGTGAAACTCTGGAATACAAGACAGGAGATGAAATCCCTCCTGTCATCAAGTTCATGACAGTGGTGTCCTGAGCTACCATATTACATGTTTCCCCACCACCTTGTTTCTCTTCAAAAAGTGATCAAGTTGTAAAAGTAATTTCACTTAAATTAAAAAAGCAATTTCTGAATTCTTTAAAGTAGTTAAAAAGTAAAAAGTAATTTATACTTTCTTTTTGGCCACTGTCCCAAAGACGAATATCACCTGCTACCCATATACCCAGTATGAATGTGCAAAGAACCACCTAATTTACAAAGGTACATCATTGACTCTGAGTCTAAAAGACTCCTCCTGCCACCCACACCCTAACATTGGGCACTGATTTAAAACAGTTGCTTTAGTCTGCACAAGAAACTACATTCCTTGATGCGTTGATTCTGCTGACATCCTAAAAGCATCTCGTTTGGATTCTCCATATTTTCGGTGGCTGTCTTTCAGATTCAGACATTTACTGTTCTGAATTCATCTAAGTCCTTTAAGGTCCCACAACTGAGGCTTGTGGTACCCATCCCAACTGTGCAAAACAGTGATAATCTTCCATTTTGCAGTCAAAAAGGTCATGGGATTGACATCCTGTGTTTGACATGGGAAGAATGGTCTGCTTTGTAGTGTTCGATGTGTTACATGTGGCCATTTGGGATTTTTAATTTTACTAACAAATATTTTAAATGGTGTCAGCAGATGAAAAAGCACTAATTTAACACGTTTTTGTATGAGATCTTGGGAAGGAAATGCCTGGCATGCTTTTTGAAGACCACGTGTAGATTAAGTAGGAATTTTAAAACTAATGTAATTTTTCCCATGAAAACTGATCTGCATGGAGCAAATCTGTAATTAGGACCCCTTTTAGAAATAAATCGTTTAGACACTACTCTGTCATATATTCTTGCCATATATTGCCATGAAAATGTGAGAAAGAATGAAAAATTATATTGACAGAATGATTATATTCACACAAACGATGTTCCATTCATATGTATAGAAATGAATGTCTGTGTTGCAGTTGCACTGTTAGTTGGTGTAGTAATCAAACAGATAATAAGAGTTTTAAACAAAAGGTCAAGGAAAAAAACTAAATTAGACTAATCATTAAGAAAGATAAGAGCAATGCTGGTCAAGGTCTGGTTTATGAATGCTGTGGCCAAATTACTCTCTGTGCCATAAAAATGATTTTGATTCTGTTATTACTAATTGTTGTTTGACAGCTGCTAGGTGGCCACTTCAAAGATTTCCATTTGGCTAAGCATCATCAATGATGTAGATCTTTCCCAGAAAGTTTTGAGGGGATTGCTTGTTTGAAGCAAAATACCATTTGAAGCATGGTAGTGGAATTTACCCACTGAGATGCCAGGCTTTTATATCAGCTACAGCAGTCCAGTATCAGTGCCAAACGGAAAAAACATTGTCACAAGTGAGCTGATCAATCACAAATGCTACTTTTCCCATTCTTATAGATAAAAAAATAATAGTGCTGTCATTAATTATTACTATATATCGTTACAGAGTTTAATTGTAAATACCTAGCTTACCCGTGCTTGGGTTATTTTGCTTAGTGGCAGATGGGAGCCTCTTTTTATGGTACCTCAATTTTTAAAATTTCCCATTATATTGCTGTATTTTAAGGTGTTTTAAGGATCTCACCCGTGTTTTGCTCAAGAACATAGACCACATACTTCTGCTGCTCAATGGCATAAGAGTTGCTTAAAACACTTGTTCCTGTCATAAGAGGCAGATGTGCAGATGGTTCAAAAGCTGTGTGGATGTGGCGGTGCTAGGTTAACTATTGGACTTGATTATCTTAGAGGTCTCTTTAAACTTTAATTGACTCTGTGTTTGTGTGAGTTTGCATCCACTGATGACCTGCTGATGTGGAGGTCCATAAACCCCAGTCATAGATGAGGTGGCTTTGTTTTAGTGCGCCCGGCGGAGGAGCGACACAACTGCCATGCATGTGACAGGAGGGGTGAGGTTAAAACCCTGTGTGCGGCTGATTCACTAACAGGCTTACAGGGAAATCCCGCACTTCGCAAATGCCGAAGCGGCTCATTTAGTCCTTGAATAATGACACCAGCTCAGAAGGTGTCTGTAGCAGCTGTGCGGTGACAAGCCGCAGGCAGGGTGCCCGCTCCGGAACCGCGCCGGGCAGGAGCGGAGGTCGCGGTTCCTCCTCGCTCCTGGCTCNCTGCACGCCCGAGGTGAGCGGGGACCGGGCGGGCGGCGGGAAGGTGCCCGCGGACGGGGCGAGGGGAGGAGGATTTTAGCCCCGGGCTGCCTTTCTGGCCGTGCTGGGTGCGGCGGTGCGGGTGATGCTCCGCACGGCGTGCGGGGACAGCCGCGATGGGGCGGCGGGCGCTGCGCCTCTCGCTGCTGGTCCCTCTCCGATAGGCAACTTGGACCGCTCGAAAGAAAAAGTTTTAAAGAAGCTGTGTTGTGTTTAATCTGTCCTTAGAAATCCTGAGCGTTTCAGGCTTTATGCTTTTTGTAACTTTCGTCTGATTACCGCTTTTAACAGCGAGGGCTTTTTCTATTAGTAGCTGTATACTTAGGAAACGTCGTGCTGGTTTCGTAGGAAGACTGAATTTGTTCATGTTTAAGTCTTAGCAGGAAAGCATCACGCTAATTGTAAATGAAAATGCCGTATTTACCCACCAAGATGCAAAAAATTTGACTTGGCTAATAAGAAAAGGAGACACTAATTAGCAGTAAACAGAGATTGCAGTAAGGCAGAATTGTGATTGACAGGAGAATCATAGTAGCTTTATTCATTCTAGAGATGAAAATAAGGAGTGTATTAGAGGATTTGAAACGTACTTACAAACCTGCATTTGAAAACAAGTTCTGGGTGCAGTAAATGAACTGACGTGTTTTTGGGAGGTTTTTTTGGGAGTTTATAAATGTGTTTACTGTATTGCTTCATTCATGTACTAATGTTCTTTGGAAGAACTGTGAAATTACTGTCATTGAAGACTCGTTTTTCTGTTAAGCTTGGTGTCTCTTGAAAAGTGGTAAATAATTTAATGAAACAGTCCTGGATGTTTTGGCTTGGATGTTTTCATGATGGAGCAGTTAGCTAACAAGCTGATAATCACATCTGAAAGAAAAAAAAAATGCATAGCAAGGAAGTTTTTTCTTTTCCCCCATAAATTAGTCAGTTCTGTTAACTAACTAGGTAAACTCTCTGTTTACCTAGTTACCTCTCACCTACAGCTCTTCAGCATCGACCATGAGTTTTCCTGATGCTTGAGAAGGTTTTATCTGGCTTCCGTAGTAAGATACACTAAAGCTAAGGAGCAGAAAGAACAGCAGTGCCACTCGTGTAGTCCATTTGTCCTGGAAGCTTTCATGTGGTGGGAAGTGGGTGCAGTGTCCATGGGAACAGCTGGGCTTGGGGAGAGCGTGGTAGATGGCAGAGCAGGATTCTGAGCAGCAGCTGGTCTGCAGGAGTCCTAACCAAGTGTAACTGTGTGTGCAGTTCAGATTCAAGCTTGCAGTCCTTGGTAAGTCATTTTCTCCTTGAATCACAAAACTACTGTACTGGTGTTTTTTATCTAATGTTTGACTTCGTTTTCAGGCATCATTGCAGAAGTTGTGTATGAGGCTTAGGAGTGAGAATGCCACACAGTTTGGCATGGGATGAGCAAATTTTAAGGACTTTGGATGATATTGAAAAACGAGTTTGAAACCATTAACTGGTACTGTTGCTCCTAAGTGATACTTGTGTGGCATGGAGGCTCTGGACAAACTGCAGTCACACCTGACTGACCAGTCCTGGATATCTTTGCTGGGGCCCTCAGTATTCTGGCAGCACCCTCTGCTGCCGAAGTGGAGAGTGCAGCTGGGGCTGCATCGACTTCTCTGAAACCAGGACTCAGAAATGTACCTGAGCCTTATTAGGATTCTCTGTTCTCTTTTAAAACTGTGATGGGTGGATGCTTTGATGCTTTTCTTCATCACGATCCCTTGAAATCAAGGGGGGTCGTAGAGCATCCGCAGAGTTATCCATACCAAAATAATATTCTCCTAAAGATACTGAGAATCTTGGTGCACTGACCTTCAATGAAATAGTATGTATTCTGACTTAGGAGCATCTGGAAGGGAATTAGGCAGACAGGTGGAAGAAATGCAGTAGGCTACTCAAAGATGTGCACAGAAAACTTAGGTTGCCCAGAAGAGACCAAGATTTCTCCCTCTCTGCAGCATTTCAGGCACAAATAGGAGAATGCAGAAATTATGTCGGAAGAAAAGATCCTCAGATACTGTATCTTATCAACAGTGTAATTACAACTACTACAGGAGATTCCCAGTAATTTGAAACCTAGCTTCTATGAGTTCACTGTTTGCATTTGAAATAATATTACCAACTTCCTGGCAGTTGGGAGTCAAATATTTTCTTGGTTTTTGAGCACTTGTACTAACTTCTTTAGGAAATGTAACTAGTGTCTTGTTCAGCACAGGGTTTTTTCTCTCCCAAGGACTGTGTATTTGTTGTTTGCCAGCACTCTCAGAGGGTGAGAGGCTTGTGCTGGGGAATCTTTGCCAGGGAGTGCCCAGTGGTTTCCCACAGGTGCTTTCAGCAGCTCCAGCCCAAGATCTTTCAGCAAATAAGGAATTACAAAGTGATAGCAATTGAAGCTGAGTGCTTGAGGCTAATTTTAGGATCTAAATCTGTGGGAAAAGATAACTTCGGTAAGCTATAAATTGTATCACTGTATTTATGTATTTATTTTTAATAAAAAAAAAAGAAAAAAATCACGGTAACACTTTGCTATTTCATAACCTTTGGGTTATGGTTCAGTTTCAAGGTCAGAAATTGTTATGAAAAGAGAGTTGAAAATAAAATTAAGAGGTCTTCTAAGTAATTCAGACCATGCCTCAGGCTGAGAAGAAGATTTTCTAAAGCTTTATTAATTCAAGCTTAAATTTGTTTAGTACATGCATCTATTCTTTATCCCTTCAAAGCTTCTGTTTCCCTGCAGGATGATCCCAGTGAGGACATGAGTTACTCACTTGTGAAGTTTGTCTTCTGCCTATACATATACCTTGGGAGATCCTGATGGTTCCACATGGTTACTAAAATCAGATGTAGTTAAATCATTAATGGAATGACTGATTTGCACTAGATGCCAAGGGTTTACTTAATTCCTCTAAAATACATATGTACTTTTACCAGCATTTGACTTCCCTTCAGTGATGAGGAGACCACAGGTTTCCAGGAAATAATTCCCAGCATCTCCTTATTTTCGCCTCTAGAAAAATTAGTCTTTAGTGTACCCTGGTTGTCACTGTGCTAGCTCAAGCCCAATTCTACTTGTCTGGTCTTGAGTATCTCCAGTTACTTTTGCTGAACTTTGCTATGCATTTTTCAGTCTCTCTGCATGTTCCTCAAAATGCAGAACTCAGACTTGAGTATTTCTTCATTTGTGCAATTTCTTTTGTGTATGCATAGTTACAGTGGCTGGATATTGTGTTGTGCTGTCTTAATAGCACCCCAGCTTCTCCCAAATATTTCTCCAATTTTTAAAGAACACTTTTGAATGCTAGCCTCATCCTGCAGTTCATGTGTGATCTTACTTTTCTTGTATCTACAAGGCCTATGTTTTATCCTAGAGGGAATTAAAATGTTTTTGACATGGCTGGTTCATGACTAGTGTTGGCTGTTGCTCATATCTGAGTGTTGGAGTATTTTTGGCTGAATTTAATCTTTTCTAAATTTGAGATCAAAGTGTAAGGAAGAAAAGCACAGCAGTTCACTCAGACTGAACTGCAGCTCTTGTGCTCAGGCTTTTGGACTGAGCACTATTTTCTGTTTCTATCCTGCATTGCAAACTTACAGAGGGTAATTTTTCAGGCTGGAATTCAGACTTAAGGAGATTCTTTCTGAAGAAAGTGTTCAAAAACTAGGTCAGAAAAGGTAATGTTTGTTTGAAAACCGAATCATAAATAATGTAGGCCAAAAGCTACTTTAACTGAATGGCTAGAAAAAATGCTCACTTGAGTTCAATGATGCAACCCAGAGGGTTCTACTATCAAGGCAACTGGTGACAAAAGCTCTTCTTACCAAACCTGCCTCTTCGTTTTAAAAACTCTCTTTTATCCCATAACCTGAGCAAAGGTCGTCTTACAAAAAAACCAACCAAAAACAAAAACACCCCAAAAAAACAAAGAAAAAAACCCAAACAAGCAAAAAAAAAAAAAAAAACCCAACCTAAAACAAACAACCAAAGCCAAAAAAACCCCATAAAACAACAACAAAAAAAAGTAAACCAAACAAAAAAAAAAAAGAAATGTTTCATAAGAGGCTCAGCTTTGGGGCAAAATTGTAGTTTTGGCCTAAATGCTTTGCATCTGTCACTGCATAGCTGTATCAGTCCTATACATGGAATGAAGTGTAAGCCATAACTTACTGTAAAAATTGAGCTTTATGAAAATCCTGTGATATTCCTGCCCATCTTACCCATGTGTGATGGAGGCAGGATACAGATTTGGCAGATTTTTTCATCTTCCCATACTACCACTGGTGGCATCCTGAGTGGTGCAACAAATGAGCATCTTGAATAGTCAGAAAGTTGACTGTGTTGCAGCCTTGTCCTAAAGTGATGTGTGGAAATCATAGAGAAGTCTTTCTGAATGAAAGAGTGTAGCACTTGTGAAAAATAGGGGGAAAAAAGTATGAGAAAACTGAGCAGTTTTATCAAATTTACCAGTTGTATCTTCGAGAAGCTTGTGCCTCTTGGTGTACCCCAGCCTCATACTGTGGAGTAACATATCAGCCTTTATGATTAGTGGATCCAAAGCCACAGAGACTCTGAGCAGAGGTATTAGTCAATTATTTTTGCAACCTGGTAAATATAAACCTGATGCAACAAAATTTTTGGTATAATTATTTGTCAGACAGTTCACTGCTTAAGGGATTTAGCAGGCAATTATGTACTTTGGTGTAATGCAAAAAAATTTCATGTTCACCTGCTGTTCTGGTTGTTGTCTGGAGAAGTGCCAGGCCCCCACATCCACCTCTGACATTTGTTGCTCCTTGATGCATTTTAACACCTTAAATGTGTTAAATGGGAGACTAAAATGTAAAAATTGTGGGAATTGGGAGATAGGACCTGACACAGTTTGACTTGTAGGAAGTTGAAGGATGATCTGGGAAGTATGAGGATAGGTAACCTTTGGGCTGTGTTACACTTCAGAGGTAGCTGTGTGGTGTGGTTGTACAGCATGCACTTAAAGTAGTAATTTTTCAGCTGTAAACTGATCCTAGTTACCATACAGGAAAATCCACTTAAAGTTTGAACCCAGCTGTTAAATGCATAACCGTGTCTGTGTTCACGAGGTTCAGACTGCAGCTGTTACACGGCATCCCCGGATATTAATCTCTCACCATTAATCAGCAGCCAAAGTAGCTTATGGTGAACATTATAGATGCTCAAAATCTCATCTCTTCAGCATCATACCTGGAGGGAAGGTAGCAAATACTTGGGTCTTTCCTTCTTTCATTCCCTCCCTTCTTGTTTTTCTAGGAGATGCAGTTCAACTCAGGATATAAGAAAAGTTCTTTGCGCCACTTGTTCTGAACTGGAGTTTATCACCCATCCTCACCTGCCTGACCTTGACAGTGATACTGGGTTTGAAGGCCTGACTTCTATTGCAGTGTGGCAAACACAACACTTGTGTGATTTTTCAATGCCTTTTGTTCCAGATTCATCACTAGAAAGCAGGATACTTAAGTGGACTGAAACTAGATGTGCCATGTTAGCCCGAATAACCATGAAGCGTTTAAAAGACCTGCATGATTTTAAACTTAGATGGACTTTTTGAGACTCACAGGACTACTCTCTTCCTTGACTAACTTGCAGAAGTGGAGACTTAATTAGTTTAAAAAATGAACAGGACTAGTGTGTTAGTTATCCAGACTAAGGACAGTCTTGTCTTTTTACTAACTCCTATTTGCAGTTCTTCTATTTTTTAGTATTTGACACTGGAAACTGACTGCACAGAACATACTTTCTAATGCTAGTGATGTTTATGACGTTTGTCTGTGGAGTTACTGTGATATTGCAATGGTACTGGTCATCTATCAGCAGATTTTGGGCTGTTGCTTCAGACACAGTGTATTCTTGTAAGAAGTCAAAACATGCACACTAAGCAAGTGTATTGTTCTTCCTGTGCTGACCTGTGGCTTTGCATTGGCTTGGCAGTATAAAAGGTACTCGAGCCATAGCATATAAACATTCCATGAAAAGGAAATAGGATACTCATTGCTCCTCTTTTGAAAGAGCGTTTGGGAAATGTTGCTTGCTGAGCTTCTTCAAATAAACTCCTGATCTCCTTTGGGACAGCTCTGCTGTCCTGGCTCATCCGGTGGCCCTGTAATGCACTCAGGAGGTGTTCAAGGAGCACAAGGGTGATGGGAAGTGTTAGATTTGTTTCTGTTCCTGCTTTGCTGAAGTTAATGACCTTTTGGTTTCTGTTTTAAAAACACTCTGTGAGCTGCACAGAGACGTGAAGCCCCTTTATTACTAATCCACAGTAGAAATATTAGCCTTTTGTACTAATTTTGTTTTGCTAAGAAGATCACATCTGTGTATATTAAGTCATAGTTCTGTATTCAAAAGGATATTTGTATCAAGCAGGATTTTGAAGTAATATAGTGCCAAATGATCACAAAGATTAACTTCTAAAAAAATCTTTCTGGGTTTCTCAATTTCTCAAAGGAGAGAAAAGAACATCTTGAAAGGGAGTGCTACCCGTTCCAAGACAGTTGTTTGCCAATGGATGAAATTTAGGAATGGTTAGGAAGGGAAGACCTGGTCATGTTCCGTAATAGAGCTTGTTAGAGCGATAACAGATCTACTGAGATGGGCAGGACTGGGACTGTGGGGATACAGAGATGTTAGGTGTCTTTGGAGATTATATGCAAGACATTTAACATTGTAAAAATGGAGTTATTTAGTGTTTCCATTCCTTCACTTAATTGTAAATGTTACCTTAATTTGTTCTTTCTGTTCTCTTTTACCACAATAATTTTTCCTCCACTTCTCTTTTGAGTAAGCCAATACAAGTGTGACCTTTTGGGGAACATATAGCCTGATGATGTGTCAGGATGAAGGAATTTGCTTAAGTGTGTGACAGCATTCCCTTGAGTGTGAAAGAAGGCATGTTTGTTTGTCCCAGCAGTATTTGGTGTCCAGTACGTGGTACTGTTACCCAGAGTGCTCAGTGGGATTTGAGCTTTTCCCCAGCCTTTGAAATACTGAACTTTTGGTGGGTAAGGAGTAAAACTCAGTAATTCATTTGAGCATGTTGTTCATAAATGTTTGATCCGCTGCTGTCGGAGGCAGTGTCTGTGGTCCCTGTGTCTGGAATAAGTGGTGTGAATAAAAGCTAAGCAGTCTGCATGAAACATAAGCACCTCAGGAGCTCCATGGATACCAACACTATAATCTAACCTAAGCTGATTGGGTGAAAAATGTGGTTTCCTGTCTTCACTTGAAAAATACGTTTTTCAGGCTTACTGACATGCATACTGCAAATTTAATTTTCATAAATATTTCATCTCTTTCTTATGCTCAATTTAATCTATCAAAGCCACACGGTGCAGGAGACATCTGGTATTGTGCTTAAGCAGCTGTGTTTCATTTGCAGGAGGTTTCCAGCGAATTTCTTTTTCTTCCCAAACAGAATATCTTGGTGACTGTGCAGAGTACTGGGAAAATCAGTGTGAGTGACATAGGTTCAGAAACAGATGGACTTAGTTTCTTCCTTTGCCTAGGTTGGGTAAAATCTAAGGCTCTTCATGGGAGGCTTTGTTTTGTATCTGGTCAGCCAAAGCAATAAAAGAACTTTTTTTTCTAACCATGGCACCTTGTATACAGAGTGAACCTTTACAACAGCCAGCTGAATTTTCCTTTAGTAGTAAAAAGCATAGAAATTCTAGTCTGAAGTGTCTGGAATTGACAATCTAGTTCTATACTGACACATGCTGTGATCAATCAAAATATATTAAATAAATTATTAATTGAATACCTCTTCTAAAATGATAATGCATATTAATTAGGCCAGTGTCACATTATACTAACCTCTTTTCTATTGTGACAAGTAACAAGTGAAAACTCAGTCTTTGCTGTAAATTGTTAAATGTATTCTGTTTGATTAAGGGCCACTCAGTAGATTTTGTTGAATGGCTGTCTGTGGGAAGCCACCAGCAGAAAATACAGCTACAGATGAAGAAATAACATTTTCACCTTCTGAATCTGTCATTGCCGACTTCAGTTTTGCAAATAAATGTAGACTTTGGGAGCATTCTTTCAGATCAGTTTTCAAAGAGCTGGAGCATCGCATAAACTATTATTTTTTAAATGTAGTTCTCTGTATGTTCTGTTAGCAGTTCAGTTGTTAGTAGCTGCCTGAGGATGTACTTTATTTATTATTTTTTGGTGCCTTATAAGTTTGAAAATAAGTAAATATATACCAGAGGTCATCAGTAAAAAGAGGGGAGGTGAAAGATTATCTGAAGTTATTATGGCGTTTGTAAAATTTTGTATCTGATTCTGTCCAGAATCAGAAGAAGATAAAAATTCCAGCTGTAGCTGTAGAAAAGAAAATGTGGGAAGTTTTTTGCTGCAAGTAGGGATAGCCCAGCTGCAGTAGGCATTTTAAGCTGGACAGTGAGGATTAAACTGTCTAGGGAGTGTCTTGTTCATGTGGGAAAATTTGGGCATGGAATTGCTGTATGAAATGGAGATGCTGGTATGTGTAATGGTTTCTCCTTGGTAGTGGCTGTATTACATGTACAGAAATTCACATTTCTCTTAGATTACAGTTCCCATGCAAACCCAGATACTGAAGTGTAGTGATATTCTGGCATTTTTCCTGGTCAGTTCTCTTTAAAAAAACAGGGTTCTCCAAAATGTTTGTGGTTGATCCAGTATCTTTAGTAGCAGCTAGTGACAGCTGACACTATCACTATGGGTAGTTATTAACATACTCTGCAGTGCTTTGGTTTTTGAAGGATTTTGATGCTTTTCTTAGGCTGACTGTTCTCTGTGGCAGAGTGAGATGCTGTGCTTTCTACAACATGAGAAGGATTCAGTCTGGAATATCTGCTGTCATTGTACTTTGTTTTTGTTTTTGGTTTTTTTTTTTATTACCCACTCTATTATGACTTTGACATAAATCCCTTAGAAATTCTTCTTTTTAGGGCCAAAAAAAGTCCTAGTCACTTTCTGTATCTGTGGTCATGCACTTCAGCCACATACATGTTTTGTGTAATAATATAATAGTAACATCAAAGAAAAACAGACTAAACCTCCTAAAAATTGTGTGACCTTTTTAACTAAGCTTTTTTCCCTTGGAACATGTTTGTGCAGTCAGCTAGCATCCTGCCACCAAAGAGTGCTAAAATAAACCTAATATTACAGCCTTCCTTTTGTAACAAATATCTTAAGGTTATTTTAGGTAACAAAGAAGTAAAGCCTAGCTGATGTAAAAGTAAGGGAAAATAAATTCTATCTCTAAAACACAATGTTTTTAGTAGGTGAAAAAGCTCTTGTTTTTCTGCCACTTCTGTAAACTCTGTTGGCAGAGGACTGTGTGTTTAGAGAGCAAGGAGGGAATTCAGTCTGGAGCTTTACAGCCTTGGGTGACAGCACCTTCCACACTTGGATAGAAGAGCTAGAGGAGTGCTGTGGTCCTGTGGTTAGATTTACACTTTATACTAGGTTAGGTTTAACACTTTTTCAAGGATTTTTCAGAGCTAAGTAAAGGTGGTGGAGTAAATCTTTGTTACATTTTTATATAGATCTAAAAGATGTATAGAAATCTGTGCTTCTGTGACAGTTGGCTAGAATGACAAGATTTTTTCTTACTGTGTGCAGCATTAATGATTTGTATATTTCCATTGTTTATCAGTATACTATTTATCTTCTATTTATACAATAAATAGACAGTATTAGGGGAAAATTCAGTTAGGAGTAGTGTGAGAAAGTGCTATTAAACTCATCACTGAAAGCATTTAGTATAACCCTACCACTCCTCCTGCTCCAGTTCTCTTGTCTGTTTAATATTTTAGTGGTAGTAACCAACCTTTTACTGAAGGAAACAATACAGCTCAATTTTCTGAAAAAATTAGTGGTTAGTTTACTAAGAACCTTTCAAAGATACAAAGCTTTATAGAATAGTCCCACCTAGGATACTCATTTAGTTTGTGGATCCAGATCCACAGAAGTTCTACAGTTGAACTAAGTTTGGCTCATTTCTTTGGGGGTTTGTCACAAAGACACCTTTGTGAATCTGGTCTGTTCTTTTGTTTTACTTTCTCTCCTGCAAAATGGAAATAATAATGCAGTCTGACTCTACAGAGCTGTTTATGAAAGACACTAATTGGGAGTAGCTGTCTCCACTGGTAACAAAGACCATAGAAATATTTGTAGGTACATTATAAACAGTAACAAACTGCTACTCTTTCATGTGCTTTCAGATGGCTTTCAAAATCAGAGTGGCAGCCCACTTAGGTCATGAGGTATTGCCATGTTGCATTCCCATTGTTTTTCTTGGGGCAGCTTAATCTAAAATAGTGGAGAATTAATTTCCCTTGCAGAATGGCAGAGAGTTTGTCACCATTTGCCTGACTCTCAGACAGGATCTTCAGTTGTGAAGGCATTTTGGCCTCCTTGCAAGAAACACAGGAGGAGGGATGTGGCAGAGGAAGGGTGTGTGTTCCAACCTCAGCACTCCAAAACTCAATCTGTTAATCTGGGTGGCTGTGTGATCTGGACCAAATAATTCAACCGAGTCCTTAATGCATTCCAAGTAATAAATTTTAAGGAGAGTAAAGTGGCATTTAGAAAGAAAATTTATAGATCTTAAATGATGTCAGCTGTTAAGTTTCATGTACCAAGCAAGTCACGCTACACAAGCCCAAAACAGATGAAAATACCCTTACTAGTGCTGCAATCATATTGTCTGTGTTTATGTTGTACATGCAACCTTTGACTTCTGTGCATGTGCGTTGCAAGTCTTTGATAACAGATTAGCTTTTCCATTGGACCCCTGCATTCTTCAGTATAAAGAATGAACAATCCTCACCTAATGAGTTCCTATTCACTCTTTTATTTTCTGTGACCATCACCTTATTTACCACATGCTATTCAAACCCTGCTGAGGCCGTGATTATTCATTTCCTCGCATTTTTTCCTGAGACACCCATCATTGTAGTATCATTAGTGTAACATTACTGTAACTGTAAACTGTTCAGTTTTACAAATCACCAAGGTTAGACAAAGGGATATCTGTCCCCTGTTTAGCAGGTGGAGGGAGCAGAGAGTGGTTCTGGCTAGAAGACACCCAGGCTGCGGTTTCACATTTGGGTAAAACCAGCCTAATTTAGCATGTGAGCAACTAATTTAGCAGTGTACAACTCCTTGCTGTTGGTTCATCTCTCTGTTTGTCCCTGGGACTTAGGCAGCTCCACGGTGGAGAAGCTCACTGATGTGATTGCAAAATGATGTCACCAAAACAGAAGGAAACCGAGTTTTTGGTTGGACTGTCTCTTTTAAAGGAAGTGTGTTCTGACGTGACTAAATTCCCTTGTGACATTGCTTTGCTATGTGCTTGGTTTTGGGGCACACTGGACTCCATCCTTTGGCATGCACTTGCTTGAGGTGTGAAGCACCTTTCTGGCATCAGTGATACCTGTGAGTGCTGACTGTGCTGGGTGATCAGAACTGAGGTTTTCAGGTTGAGCACATGCAGGAGTGGAGCAAAGAATTGGGGACTGCTTAAGAAAAGAGTGGCTTAGATGGTCATTCTGGCTCCACCCCCAGGAGTGCTGGGGAAAACAGGTCACAGCAAAGCATCAAGTGGCATTGCTAGCAGATCATTCCTTTTCTTTTTCTTTTTTTAGTATTTTTTTTCTACTTGTGGTTATTTACCTCACCTACTTTGTCTGTTTCTGGCAATAATTAAAAAGAGGTTCTATACACAGTGATAAATATCCTTTATTAAACTTGCAGAAGTAACACTAATTCAGCCATCTCCTTAGTAGGCAGGTGAGTAGGTGAGTTGATTTTTTTTGTGTGCTTCTAACATATTGTGGTTTTATAGGTTATTGTTTAGACTTTGAAAAAAATCAAGTGGAAACCAGAAGTCCTCTCATGTAGCACACCCCCCGCATTGTGCCAAAGCATGATGCATCACAATGACCATGCATATCCATGTCACAAAACTTTTCCCTTGAGTGAACAAAGTGGCACAAATAATAGGTTGCAAATCTCCATGTGTCCAGCACTTGGAAGGGACAGGATGTTTTGCTAGGGCCTTGCAGAAAGGTTTTTCCACAGAGGAGTTAAGAGATTTAACAAATCAAAGTGCAGTTCTAAGCTGTAGAGAAACATCCAGGACGCTCTTGTTTTCACCCCACTCAATTTTCCCCAGCACGTTCCTCTCCTTACGTGAGTTTATATGGTTCCCAGATTTCTCAGCTCACTTCTGCTGCTTACCAGTTTTGTGTCCGATGCTTTTTCTCAGCTTTTCAGTCCAGCTTGGTCTATTTCTCAGTCACTCATCAGTTTCCTCATCAGTTCCCAAAGACTGAGATGAACGACACCATCCCCTGTGCTGTTGCACAGCCTGCCATAGCCTCTCGCAGGCAGGAATAAGGCTGCTGGAAAAGTCCTGCTGAGCTGGCATGTTCTTTTGGAGGTGACATTGTCAGGAAATTCAACTCCTCACATCCCTGGGGTGTCAATTAGTACAGTCAGGGAGGGTTACTGATTTATTATTGGGCCAGGCTAGATCTTTGAAGGAGCTGCAACAAATGCACTCCTTATTCAAACTCTTCTGCTCATGAGTAAAGATCTTGTTTAGGAAAAGCTTCATGGAATGTACTGTAATGCTTCAAATTAGATTTACTACAAGCCTGCCATATTTAAATATCACAGAATGGTTTGGCTTGGAAAGACCTTAAAGATCATCTAGTTGCAACTGCTGCCTCTGTCATGGGCAGGGACACCTTCACTAGACCAGGTGGCTCAAGCCCCATCCAACCTGGCCTTGAACACTTCAGGCATGGGGCATCCACAGCTGCTCTGACAACCTGTTTCCAGTGCCTCACCACCTGTATTGCTTCCCAGCACTTTTGAAAGTCTCTAGGCATGTGTGCCACTGATACAAGTAAAGGTCTTAGGAGGAAAAAAAAAATCTATGAACACTTAGAATAATTTTTTCTTTCATCTTACATTACATTATCAGTATTTTAGGAGTAATGGAAGGCTCATGGTAATGTGTCCAACCAAGATTGGAATTTCAGTTCAAGTCAAAGGGGTTTTTTTCCTCGTTTTTTGGAAATACTTCCAATAATGCTCAGTATAGCACTGGAATGGCTTATGCTTTGTAGCCTTTGGCATGTGATTCATCACTCAGGTTACACTGGTAGCGCCCTCCACACCATTAATTTCCACAGGAGGGAGGAATTCGGGGTCTCACAGGATCAGTTTGTTCTTTGGATTTTTTTGTATTCCTGTAATGCCTAATGCCACCTGGCAGAGATTTTTTGCTTTGATATATGTTGTCAAAGTGAAAAGGGATGTTTCTGCTGCTGTTAACAGTCAGCTGTTTGGATGTTAACTTGGCTGTTTGGGGAGGGTGTTTACTCCTCTCTGCTACTTTCATCTCTTGATTCTAAGAAAGGAAACATAGCCTTCCTTGTTGGCAGCTGGGAGAATAAGGATTAAGTTCTCTAAACAAAGCTCAGTGCCCTTGTCAGGTCTCTCTTTTCAGAAGGTCTCCAAAGCCATAGTAATCGAAAGGCAGGTTTCAGGCAGAGCATTCCTTCAAAACACCTGCTGGATGGAGCTGAACACAGTATGCTTGAAGTGTATTGTGTTCTAACAGTTGGAAATTTCCCCTGAAGCTCACTGGACACAGACCATAAGGAAATACAAGACACTTCTGCAACACTCTGAGCACTTGGTGTCTGTTTCCTTAACCCCCCTGAGAAGAAGCATGAAGGAGCTCTTTGCAATAGCATTTTTCCTCCCTGTTTTTAGACATTCTTTGGCCTGTTAGGGGTCCAGGCTGTGAGGAAAACGTAATTCCTGTTAATAAAGAACTGGTATTATAAAAGCCTGGCAGCTTGTGTCCAGCTGAGTTGACTGGTGGATCTTCATCTCCTCTCTTGTGTGTGGCCCTTGTTGGCTTGACTGTATATCATCTATCACTCTACACTGCAAATACTACTTTTCACCTTCCCCTATAAAGTAACAATTCAGTTGCATATACATGGTAATTCTCTGCTAAATATTAAGTTCTCCAGCTGTGCACAAAGAACATAAAGCTTTGGAAAGCAAAATTTTACTGCTCTGACAACCAAAACCCCAACTGGCAGAAGCTGCTATTTGCAAGAGATCTCATACATTGAATAGGGGAAGACACTGTAAATTTTGTTATTTATTACAGCTTCAGTTTGACTAATTTGAAAAATCAAGGCAGTTTATAAAGTAGCTTTGTAGTTCAAAATATTCATTAGCCCTTTGGAAAATAAATTTTAAAAAAAGATTGTGTTGATGAAACTGAACATCTTCCTAGGGAAATAGCATTAAACAATTAAAGCTCTGGAGACAAATGTGATATGGATTTTCTTATTCAAAAGAGATGTTTTCTTGCCTGCAATAAAAATAATCTCAGAGGAGATTAGGCAACATGGGTAGAGTTAGAGAACGATTTTTAATGCTGCTTTATTCTTCTGAGATTAAGCTATTTTGATCAAAGAAACACAGGGCAGTGTTCAAAGTGTAATAGAAATATGTTTTAATTTTACTTAAGGCCTGCTGCAGCTTCTCCAGAGTCTCCAGAGTGAGGTAAAAACAAAATACTGTAGCCCTCTTATTTCCAAAGATTCAGTGTCTCTCTTCAAAACAATTTCCCCCTGAGAACCTTAGGAATTCTTTAGCTGCTGTTTTCCTTTTTAAAAAAAACCCTTCTCTTTAGAGAGAACAGTGTGAGACAGAGGGCTTGGAACTCGATGACCTTTAAGATCTTTAAGGTCCTTTACAATTCAAACTATTTTATGATTTTAGGATTTCAGATTGCCACCAAGACTGATGCTACAATTGATCTAACCTCTATTCATATTCTGATGGGAATACGATAATGGGAACAGTATTGTTGGAATCTTGGAATTCCAGTGATGGAATTATCTTGATAAGAACACCGTGGAGGATAGGTCTTTTGGCTTGGTGAGCAACTAACAGTAATATGGAGTCTCTATAATACCATAATATGTGTTTTATGAATGTTACATTGAAATATTTTGGATTTAGGTTATTTTCTTTATTGTTCATTAGGCCAAGCTAGAATTTCAATGTTATGAAATTACAAGTGGAGTTACATTAAAATAATTTTAATAGACTAAAAATTAAGAGCTATAGATTCAGTTTTTGAATGAGTTGAATTCGCATTTTGAGGTAAATTATAAAGAATGACAGTAAGTCTGCAGAGAACTTTGAATTGTCTAGGCTGTCCCTCCACCTGAAGGCACTTTACCTAAACCATTTCTGACAATTATTTGTCCTAAAGGTTTTTTAAACCTTCGGGAAGAAATGTTTATTATTCCACCTCTGTAAACAATCTGTTTCCATTCATTGTTAGGGTTTCAAAGACAACTTGATCTTCTGGATCCCTGAGATCTGAGTGTTCAAATTTCAGCCTTTGTTTCTCACCTTGTGCAGGTGCACGTGGAGCAGGGGTGCATTTCATCTGGCTTTGCAGGGCCTTTTTACTCATTTCAGAGTTGTTGCCATGTGGCCCTTGTTGCTAGACTGAAAAAATCTCGTAATTTGTCCCCATAATTAATTGTTTTCAAATTGGTGAAGGTACTTTTTGTGACTTTCTGGATTTGTTTTTCACAAGTTTTTCTCCCCTGGGAGCAATGCTGCCCAAAGCACGACACTGCTCTTAAAGTGAATTTCCTGCCCTGAGCAGGAGCTCAGCTTCCTGCTCAAGCAGGAGCTTGTTTATCCTTTCTTACACAGAAGAGTCTATTGATATCTCCTGATATTGTGCTTTCTCATAAATTATTACACTGATGACTCACATTAAGTCAGTGACCTCCTGTCTGGTGCAGCAGATTATTGACTAGCCAGTTGTTCTCCATGTTGCATTTGTGTGCCAAATTAGGACAGTTCATTATTTGGACTTGTCCTTGCTGAATTTGTGGTGTGTCAGAAATGTCTCGTATGGGTTTGTCATCAGTGCACATTGTTCTTCTTGTTAATAATTGCTGTTACTTTTACAGATGGTTTGGGAGCAGATCGAAATTACAGAATATAATAATATCGGTGGCAGCACATGAAAATACATCCTCAGTGCTGCCAGGGAAGGGAGCTGGAGTTGGCAGGTGGGTGTGGGGATGGAAAGGAACTGTCCTGCTGCTTCTTCTGCTAGGGAATTAGGAAAAAATTGTATGGGAGGCTGGGACCACTGCTGTTCTTGCTCTGGTCGGCCTCTCTGCCCCCTTCCCATGTGAGCAATTCCAAACCTCAACTTTCATTTAAGCTGTTCAAAACGGGGAACAAGCATTTACTGCTGCACTGATGCCTCCCCCACCTCATGGTGAGTGAGAAGTGATGCATTATTTTACTGTCTTATTCACAGCTGGTTCAATTATTGGAGGTGGGAGCTTAAACTGTAAAACCCCTGAGGGACACCTTTGCATCAAGTCATGTCCATCCTAAATATTTGATAAGATAATTTTTCATTTATCTGTGAACTGTCCAGTGCTCAGCTGTGGGCAGAGAGCAACTCCCTTTGGAGGGGCTGATGTCAAACCCCTGCAGCAGTGGCAGCTGCTCTTTGCTGAGCATTCCTGGAGTCAGATGCTGCTGCCACATCCCTGTTGTGCTCAGGGAGGTACTTCCCACTGGCAGAGAGAGACCCTAGCTATCTCACAGGATGCGGGGGGAGATCAGTGCTGTGGCTTCTTCCTGTCACCTGCAATTCCGCATGTGAGTATTCTTGCTAACCTTTTCAAATAATACCAAGAATAAATGATTGACATCTGAAACAACACATTTGTTCTTAACAGCAAAGACTAGACCCAGAGTAACTTATTGTAAAGCTCTGTTTCCACCAGACAGCGATCTATATTGAAGCTTATTAAAGTCATGTGTTCAATTTTTTCATAATTGCCCCCATTCAAGCTATGGCAGGCAGCCAGTAAAGCACTAAGTGGAAGTTTCTGTCAGTTCACCTGTCTTTCTGTAGCTAACGAAGTGTGCCGGTTTTTGTCTTGTAGACGTTACACAATTCATTGTCAGAGGAACTTGTTATATATAGACTTAAAATAAATTAGTTCGAGACAAGGCCAAAGCCATTCAACTCTGCTTCTTTGTATAGCAAGTCATGTATTTATTATACAGAGTGACACATTAATACTTTGTTTGGGTGGAGAGCTTATTCTTAAACAAGAACAGGCGATTCTGGTTCTTGGCTATATCCATCTGTTAAATGTCCTAATTAAAAAGGACAACATCCTGTGTAGCATGGGTTTCATCAAGGGCACCCACCAGTCTGAATTATGGGCTCTGCTACTTTCATTGATGGGTTAGTTGGAAGCTCTTCAGGGGAGGAGCAGGGGTTGCCATGTTTTCAGGCCCTTGTCCTCTGCTAAAGCCCAATTTTCAGCAGAGGTGTCCTTTTGCTACACTTCTATACCATGGGAGAAAATTAGCAATTGCCTCCCATCAGCCTCCTTGGAGAAGCAGCAAATTAATTTTACAGTCTTGAAGGAAATAAAGTCTTCTAGGAAATAAAAGGGGGTTTTAAGTTTACCGCTCCTGATCTCTACGAACAACAGGTATGCAGCTTATCAAACCTGTAATTAATTCACAGTTGGAAGAGCCTCCAGGTTAGAAACTTGACTGCAGGAGAAGCAACACTAACAAAGCAAAGGGAAAAAAAAAATCTCCTGTTTTCTATCAGAGCAATTAATCTTGAAAATTTTCTTTGCCTGTGAGGAGATTGGCAAAGACAGCTGTTGCTTCATCCTGGAAAACAGCCCAAAAAAGGTCTGCATAAAAAGATCTTGCAGTGATTTCATTATAAGCAGTAAGTTTAGCAGCAGCTTTCTGGATTTTCTTTTATTCTACTGTAAGATTCAGGTGTGCTGGTGTGTATTCATAGAAGGAAATGAGCAAGCCTGCAATTTGGCTTGCTGGCCATTAGCAGTGAAATGCTTCTGGATGAGCTTACACAATTGTTCAGTTGAGTGAGCTCAGAGTAAGGCTGACACCTTCATTCTGGTGATATCCAAACTGTCAGCACATGTTTTCCTTGTCCAGCCGGTTTGTGAGCAGCAAAGTACGGTATCTGGTCAAGCCTGAGGGGGAATAAAATGCAGCCTCCCTAAAGATAACTTTAGGCTCCCCCTGATTGCTGTTACAGAGAATGTCTTTTATAAACTGCTCTCCTGGAGGAGTTTTTCTGATTCATTTTCCCTGTTCACCTTCCTCAGAAAGGTTGTGTTAACACAAGCTTCTCCCTGCAGTCTTGCCTCTTTCAGGCCTTTTAAATAAGAATCTTCAGCAAATCTCCAATTTTTTAAGATTTTGTATACAAGGGTGCAATTCACCTTCCTTTTATGTATTTCTAGTTCTATTTTTGTTGCTTGGAAACTTGGGAAAGAGAAGAGAGGAAAGGAAGTTGAAGAGGTTGCCAATGGTTAAATTTTTGCACTGGGTTAATTCTTGCTAAGATGGGGTGTATAGCTCATGTCAGGTGACTGGGCATATGACTTGTACTCTGCCTGATGGGTTTTCTGGTTCTAGATGTTTTTGCAGGCTGGATTAACTTCTGTGACCTGTTTTTTCAGGGTGAACATAAATGTGATTCAGACAATGTTAGACCTAATCAGGATTAGCTCCTTTGTTATTTTGCCTATGAGGATGACTGAGGTGACAGTTTACTGTTCAATAGATAGGACAAAACACTGCAGGGTAAATTTACACACAATTAATTCCAGCTGCTTTTCCCAGAAATGCAGAAACTTGTCTTTTATTCCAGTCTGCAGTTTGTGCACATTCAGGCAGCACACAGAAGAGAATGAGATGTAGTCTCCCATCTGTGCCCTTGCAAAGACATTCGTGGTCCTGTGGAATATCTGGGTCTCAATATATGCACATTAATTGAATTGGATGGCTGGAAAAAAAATCTTATGTTGATGATCTATTAAATAATTTGAAGACTCTTCTAAAATTAAACACTAGCATTTCTTCGGTCTATTCAGGACCTGGAGAATGATCTTCTCTACAAAAGAGTCTAAAAGGGCCTTAGCAATGTATCTCTTTTTAATTGAACAAGCATTATTTGTCTAGTTTTTTCACACAGCTGTGCTATTGGGTTCTTTCATCACAGTAATGCTTCCTAAGATCGCTATGTTGTTTTATACCTTCTGAAGGAAATGCCAGAGCTTAGAGTTTCATTTTCAGCACCTCCCAAAATATTTCTCACTGTTTTCTATAGACTGAATGTGTCTTCTTGCAAGTGTGTCCATCAGCATCTATTCAATATATGAGAAACAGCCCTGGACTTGAAGGCTGCACTTCTGTCAGCACTTAGAAGACTGAGATGAGAACTGGAGTCTCACTTTAGAAGATACAGTGGAGACATGCATGGCAGTTTAAAGCCCAAGTGGTTAGACAGAAGTTTCTGCAATTGGTTCAAACATTTTTAAAATCATGAAATAATAGATAGTATTTATTGCACAAAATCCCAGCAAAGGGCAGCATTCTGTCCTCTTTACAAAAGTAATCCCAGTGTATTGTGAGAAACAAAAGGTAGTGTTTTGACTGAGAGGATTTCACCTCTCTCTTTCTTCTGTTAATGAATAAAGGTGAACTTCTGGGAGACAGAAAAGGTGATAATGGAGAAAGAATTCAAATAGATGTTTTGCCTCTGATCTATAGAGCATGGAAGTAAATCCTATTGCCAAATAGTTGAAACTAACCCCCAACATAAAAAAAATTGAATCCATTCTCTTCTGCACCTTCACTACTGTTTTTCACACAGTTGGTGACAAGGTGGTTGAAGTATGGACACATATCCAGTGTGAGCAAGTTTCATTTATAATGCTATTACAATGAACATTTTACTTACAAAAACCAGGTTTCAGGTTATAACTTCCACTTTAAGTTGCATAAATGAAGGTTAATATCTGAGCTGATGAATAAAGAGGGGTTTTCTTTGTAGGTGGTTTTTGGCAAAGTTTAACTCTCATTCTAGAATTACTAAGTTATTGAGTTATTGAGTGAAAATCTCATTTTAGTGAGATTTTTTTCAGCCTTCTTCTATTATTCTGTGGGGAACAGCATTCATGCAGTCTTATCCTAGCAGGATATACTAATGCAAAGTACAGGTCTCTCTGGAGAATGAAGACTGTTTTATGAATTGGTTCCATTTTCAGGGGCAAATATTTATGAAAAATAATATATTACACCGTTCAAAGTAGACCTGTAGATTCCCTTTGCAGCACTACTCACTGCAGTCAGTAGCAATTACTTAAGATTTGCCCCATAGATTTCACATGTTCTCTACCTAAATATTTGTTCTGTACTAACAGCAAAATATCCTACAGAATGTTGCTCATGACTGACATTTTGAACAGTAACTGTTGAGAGACTGGGAAAGAAAAGCTGGGCATCTGATACATTGTGATCTTGAAAAGGTATTTAATACCCTAAAACTGTTACTGAAAAATGTATTTCTGTTGGTTTAAGTAAGAACCCTGCCAGGTGGGCTGAAAGCAGAGGAGACAGAAAAGAAGTGACGAGTGGTTGTTAATAGTAGTGTGCTATGTGAAGCATGCTGAAGTTACCCTTAAAAGTCCAAAGTGGGGATGAGGCTTGCTGCCAGGGCTGGAGAGCTTTTGTTAAGGCTGCCCTTTAGCTTAGTAGAGACTTACACGTGAGGACTGCCATGTAATCAGTGCTGAATTTGTCTAATATTTGATGCTGAAGCTTACAGTTGCTTTACTAACAAATGCAGACTGTATTGGCTTGTAGCCATGTTGTACAGAGAGCCATGCAGGGTTTGAAAGGCATCTTTAAACCTTCTCCTTCAATACTGAACTCAAGCAGGCCTGTGCTAATAGAAGTGAAGCTGTGGTGGAAGAGAAAATGAGCTGCCCTAAGAAGTCTGAGTGGTATGTGAAGCAATGCACGCTGCAGAGCAGCAGTGGGTGAGGAGACACGATCCTTAGCCAGCCTTGTTTCTTCATGCCTCCTGTATTTTATGTTAGTTATTTCCTTCTCTCTTCCCTGCTGTCTCTTAATAAGTAAATGGAAAGAAGCACAATCAGCCTTCACACAGTAGAATGTTTTGAAAATACTTGAGTGATTTGCTTGAGGTTTGCTATTGAAGGAGAGATACTAGACAATTCCCTGCCTCTCAAAATGCCACTTTTCTGTGATTCCGTGGGAAATATGTGCTGTGTCCTACATGATACTTTTTTATCCGGCAGGGCTGGCCCCAGCTGTGGCTGAAACCTTGTTTCACCTCTGGGATTTAATCATCAGTGCGAAATGGCAGCATCCTTACATATTAAAAAAACCCCAAATTAAAAACAACCAGAGTGTGATTTGCATTAAGCCTTATTAAACCCCAGAAATAGTTCTAAGTGGATCATTGATATCTTTGTAAGACCAAACCTCTGAGGTAAATTTATGGAATGGGTATTTCCTGAATTTCTGCTGCCTACTGTGATAAAATCTTGAATACTGAGAAGATGGTGGAATGCTGACTTGTTTTAGCTAGGATCCAGCAGATCACTTTATTTTCACATCTCAAGATCTGAATTTTGTGAATTTTTATCATAATTGTGGATATTTGACTGTCTAAATATGTACATGACTTCCTGTAAATCTTCTAAATGCTGACTCTCCAGCATTTCCACTTTTGGGAGAAAATGCACTTTACTTGGCTTTCTCTTGCACTTCTTTTTAGTCTAGTGTGTGACCTTAGCATCCTATTAAAATGTGTAGATAGAATAGTAAATTTCCGATATTCTTTTTCATCATTATTCTTCATTGTTCTCCTAGAAAACTGGAAAGTGATATGAAGGATAGAGCTGATTGAAGACAATTAAAAAGCATAAGAAAATAAAGACTGGCAGAAAAATGTTTGGATTTGGGCCCAAAGTACTCACAAATCTGAGTTATACTTGACTAATAGTTTCAACTAAATGAGTAGAGGATTTTTGAAATTGTATGAGTACAACTTGTTCTCAGTAAAATGTAAATATTTTTCTTTTAAAATAACATTTCCATGTAAACACTGACCTAGCTCTAAGCAACAAACCCCAAAATACAATGATTTCAAGAAGGTGTAAATAATCTAGAAAATAAACTAAATCGTGTGGTCTGAACAATGTGCATTCAAAATTACATTTACAGGTTGGCTGGAAGTGGAGGAAGCTTCAATAGCTTACTTGAGCTTATTTCCGATTTTCATTTTTAGTAGTCTCCAAATGTGAAAATTCCTGACACAGTCATTCTGAAGGTTTGGAGCTCCTGTTTTATTGAAAAAACAACAACAAAAGCCACAAAAAAACTCCAAACAAACAAACAAGAAAACAAACACAAAAACCCCCCAAAACAAACAAAAAAACCCAAACCAACAAGCCAAAAACTCCAAAAAATGCACAGTGACTGACAGGGAGACCATCGAGGGAGAATTATTACAGAGGTGGGAGTGAAAAAGAGAGAGGGAGAGAAAGTACACAGCCTCCATATGAAACCAGATCACCCACATTTTTACTGGGAGATTTGCAAGGTTGCTTCATCCTTCTGTTTGAAATTCTCCATAGGTGTGTCTTCTCCTCTCACTCCCGTGACAGCACTATTGGTGACACCGGGTTTTTCAGGGAGAATGCACTTGCTGTGCTGCTTTTCTCAAGTTAAAGCATCTCCCCTGCCAGAAGTGCAGATCACTCAGTGGCTTTTCTCAAACAGAAACTCCCAGGCACCCTTCCACGAGCAGCCTGGAGGAGCAGGAACGCTTGCCTTATAAACAAACATGGCCTGGGGAGGCTGGCCCGCCAGCTTGCAAAAATAACGCACACCCAGGCAGGGTAAATAGTTTACATCTCCTTCAGCCTCTGGGTTGTGTCACAGAGCTGCTGGTTGAAAGGAGAAAATCTACTGCAGCCTGAAACACACATCTTGGAAATGGGAGGGTGGAGAAGTTGTGCTTTAGATAGCTTTCTGTGGAGAAAATAGATCTTAATCTGTGTCCTGCGGACCACAGCTGGCAGAAGAGCATCACTGTGTCTGCTTTTGGCAGGAGGCATCAAAACAGTGCACTGAGTTGAAGTCTTTCAGACATTGTGTCCTATTTTTCTTTGCAAGGCACATGCAGGAAAATACTTGCTTTTAATTCATGTCATTAATGAACACAAAGTGCAAAAAATGAAATGTATGCAAACTGTAGGAGTACAGTATGTCACCTCTCCTTTACTGCCTAAATGTAAGCTATCTGCCCACAGGCAAAGAGGAGTGAAAGATGCTTTAGAAATGTTTAGGTATTGTGGAAAGATGGGTCCAGAAAATTATTCTTTATCATTGCATTATGTGGGAGGCAACTTTGGTGACTAGATTTTGATAGCTTAAATGATAGGACACCTGCTCAGATTCCACCAGCCACCAGTTTTTCTTTCTTTAGAGCTTAAACCGAATATAAATCAGATTATTTAGGTTTCAGGTTTCATAATTTGTTTTTCTTTAACAATAATCTCTTCACCTTAGGGAACTCGCAGCACATGTGATTTGGGACTACAAGATGAAGAGGTCCCTCAACCAAGGGCTACAAAATTAGGAGTGGGGAAACACCTGCACATCCCTGCTGGCAGAGGAATTTTGACAGGGGTGTTTCTTTTGGCAAGAACTGCTCCCTAGCTGGCGTTACTGTGGAAGTGAAGTCCTTTGCTGATACCCTAATTGCTGCAGGATGGGTTGAGAAGTTCATAAGCAGGGCTAATAGCTTGAGCACATTGTGCTCCATCTCTTCTCCTTGGATGAACTCCTGGACACCTTTTGTTGAATGTCAGCCTGTTAAAATCTTATGGCTAGCTTGATTGAGGAAAGGTTGGGTCCCACCTGTCAGACAGCCCTGTGAGGTCATCTGGAGGATTTTGGTGATCCTCTGCTGAGCGAAATGGGAAGGAGTATTGAGCTGACTTTTCTCCTGGAAAAGGATGGAAGTGACAGAAAGGAGACACTGGCCAGATGATCTGTGTCTGCTGAAGGGCAAATAAATACCGACATACAGGAAAACTATAAAATTCTTCAGGGATGGGGAGAGGATATTTCTAAGGGAAATTTTCTAGTGCCTCTGTTCTTTAATAGATTTCTTCCCTGTTCTCCCATAGCTCTAAGATGTGTGATTTTTGGCTCTTTTTCAGTGGGGTGTTTCCCCCCCTCCCCCCTTGTTCACATATTTTAATTTGAAATCTCTCTAGAAGAAGTGTGCAAAAAATTAGAAAGAATCTGTTTTACTGAACTTTTTTGAACTTCTGTAAGTAGTACAACATACAGATGGAGTGCCATGATTATGCTGGTTTCTTGCAAGCATGTTTGAAAAGCATGGCTTTTTTCACCTTTAATCTGGCAGTATTTTGAACTATTCTAATACAATGATCTATATAAAGTACATCTGTTCCTTTCTAGAAGTGTGCTGAGTCTCATTTTGCCATGATTGTTACAGGCAGAAACTGAATTTACCTTTGGCAGAAGCAAATACTCCTGAGAGTGCTAAGAAGGAGAAACTTCGCAGGGAAAGGAAAAAGTGGTCTTAAAACACTTGATTAATTTTATTGCCAAATCTGAAACCATTTTATACTAGTGAAGAGAACCAGAAATATGATGCTAGAATACTGTGGTTCCTAATAATCTCTTTCTGAGTGGGTGTGAGGTTTATAAGTCAAAGGTTTTGACTTCTTCCTGACGTTTCCTAGTATTTTATGGGTTATGGAACAATGAATGTGAAATGCAAAAGGGACCCTGTAAATCTATTACAGTGCATGCTGGTCTTTATTTCACCTTAATTTTTAACATTATAACTCAATTTATTTTCAGTGGGAACTAAGATATAGGCAAGAAACAGGGGAATTACTTCACTAAGTAAAATTTTTAATTGACTTTCTCTAACTGACAGAGAAAGAAAGAAAGAGGAATTCTCTACAGGTGACCTCTTGCTGTGAAATGCTAAACCCATTGCAGGTGACGGCAAAACTAAAAATGCTTGCACCAAAGCCTGGGATTTCGTTCTATAACTTAGAATTTTTAAGGGGGTGAAAATTTTAGGTTGTGCCTGTACTAAAGCTGTATGAACAGTTCAGAAATCACTGATTCCTTCCTGAAGCACAGCGAGCTTTGGATTCGAGTCTGCTCAATTCCGTAACTCATGTCAACGGTGCTGTTGAGAATAAAACCAAAGAAGTAGGCTTGTTTATATCCTGAGTGTATCACCTACTGGAACTACAGCCAGCAGGGTGTAGAATAGATTACAAAATTCTAGTTCTGTTGGTTTTGTATTTAACTCTTCCTCTTTTTCTTCTTTCTTTAAATGTAGCTTCTTAGGTTTATTGATTTCTTACAATGATTTTCATATAATAAATTCTATTGCTGAGTAAGAAAAATACATAGTACAAGAATTTTTTTTTTCTCTCAGAGTGTATTTTAGACTTTTCTGAACGTAAATTTATTAACTTTATTCCTTCAATTAGCTATTAAAAGATTCGTTCTTGCTTGTTTTCAGGTTAGGTGGCTAACATTTAGTGGAGAAGTTGTGTTTGGCCTACCAACACTTCCTCCATCTCTAGGCTTGATGTGACCTTCATGTTTTTCTCATGTATGGAGTCACGGTTTTGAACTCCAATTCTAAGCCAGCTTCCAAGACAAAGATAACAGAGAGTACCCATGACATTTCCTCCCCAGTAATACTCCCTCTGACTTCTCTTGGTACAGCCCAGCTGCTGGGATTTGTGCCTTGTGGCTCTGCTCCTGAAGAGGCTCCTGCAGCCATGTCTCACTATCAATCTGGCAAACATTAGTCATAGTTGCAGCTGAATTTCCGATCGGTATTCCTAGCTTTGTGCCATGTGTGTCCCATATCACTTCTGTTGGTGGACAAAGTAGGTGTTTTCCATGTGAAGACCTGCAGTTTTTGGGGACCTTACCCAGTTTTTTGGGTAAGATTAATTAATTGTGGTGTATTTTCATAGAAGAAAATTACTAAATCTGACATATTTTCTGATGTCATGCGTATTTAAGTGTTTACATTAATTTTCTGCTGAATGTATTAAATCTTTGAAATGTGTTTCCTTGAGCATGGTGGTAACATAGGGAAAAAAACGTGAATTCTGTGTTGGAATAAATCAACTGCCCTTTTTGGAAGTGTTTTTCTAGTGTCTGGTTCTTTAACTCATAGAGATTGATCTTCTGTCCACCGGCTTCAGTCCAAGGGGAAGCTACTTTGGAAAGGAAAGCAGTGTAGAAATATAAAATATTACATGTAGAAAAGTGTGAATGTCTATAATAATCACATTAATCTTTAAAAATGTTTTTTACCCTTTTCCTTCTTCATCTCACTGGAACTCACTGATAATGGTTGTTTTATCTGGTATGGTCCCCCCTCAGGAAAGGACTTCAGCAAATCATTCCTCTATTGAAAAGTTGTGTAGGGAATTGATTTAGTAGTGGTGCATTAAAAGAACAGCAGTAAGAAATACAAGCTGAGAGGGAGTAATTTCAGATAACTTTATGGGTAAATAATAAATAAAATAAATAAAACTTGTGCTTATTTACAGAATATCCAAATACTTTTCCTTATTTCTTTGTTAAGGTTGATGAAAACAGTAGTCAGGATGTGTAGCATGGAAACAACCTCTTATTTGTCAGACTTGACCACCAACACTTTCTTTAAGAATTCTGCTATTTTATGGAAGAAAGCTTACTTTTATATTCTTTTACCCTATATTTGGCATCTATTTCCTTTCATATTCTGATGGAAAATGTGGCACAATTCATGCATTTTAGATATGTTAACAGTATTTGTAGTGAGTTACAGTGCATTACACTAATGAAGTTTAATTTTACATCTTTAACTAGCTTTAACACTATTTTATACAAATGAAAAGTGTAAAGCTTGGGAAAATATTTTTCTTTCTCTCTGAAACAACACAGCATCTCAGCTTGAGACACATATTTGCTGTAGGCCCCTTGTTCTTATGCCTTGGAGTATTTTTAGAGATTGACTGGAGCTGAAAGCAATGAAACTTAGCTGGATGACAATTTTTATCTCTTTTAAATAGATTAAAAGAAGAAAAGGGAAAGAAAAGAATAATTTCAATATTTTAAATTTATATTGGTGAGCACAGCCACGTTCTTGTAAGTGAAGTCTCTACAAGACCCACGCTGTTGTGTTTTGTTGGCATTTGTTGAAATTTCTTTTTGATTTTTGCTGAAGTCAAATGGATTGAAAAAGAAATAAATATATTTTAAAAAGGAGAAAAATTATATCTTAAAAAACTGTGAAGGAACTAGGTTGAGGAAAAATGAGAGTGTGATTTGAAGAACAGTAATAAAATATGGGAAACGTGTTATTGTCATTATTTTATAATTATGTGCCTTATTTTAGAATCAAATATGTGTGAACAAAATGTTACACTTTGTGTTCATTGTGCACATGAGAAAAATGGTTATAAGGACCACAGCTTTCATACTTATATTGCTTATATCGACATTATCATATTGAATAGTAGCGCTGTTTTCAATTTTTGAATTATTTCATTTTCAGTGATTTGTTCAGTGGAACTAAGTCTGTGTTTCCTCAGTTTAGAGCCCTAACAGGTTAATTATTTATTGATGTATGTTGCATTTAGATAGAATCTGTATCTGACATACATAATATATAAATTATATATTTTCTTGCTTATATTTATTTCAAAATATCCCAGCTAGATGGAATCAAACTGGTAGAAAGGCCATGGATGCATGACTTGCCTTCCCCCCAGTGCTATTGCCTACATTTTCTTTTCCTGCTGTCCATATTTCTGGCAATCTCTCGTGGATATCTGTACTTTGACAATCAGGCAAAAGAATCACTGGAAAATACAGCAAGCACTGTTTGGTCTGCTGTTTTCCTCTGAACTAGCAACTCACAGTATAACTGGGTTTATCACTTCAGGATTGTTATTAGAGTGTGTGGTTAGGATAGGCAGAAATCCTCTGGTTGCATTTCTGTTCTGTACTGGGTTATCCTCTGTTGTATTTCAAGTCTCAGGCCATTCAGGATAATCTGGACAGAGCTGGGGAAGAAGGATTGTCCATAGATAGCATTCTTCTGTCAGTCCTGTAATAAAAGTTCTCATCTGCAAAACTGAGATGGTTTTAAAAGAACATAGTTACTCACATCAGTGACTTGCAGAAGGGCAAGGTGCATCATGGAGCATCTGGGATAAGGTGCCACAGGTATTCATCACTTTGGGAAGAGGACCCACTCTTGGTTTCAGCATGTCATAACCTCACTCTTAGGTTTTGTTACTTCACAGGATGCTTGAATGCAGACTAGCTCTTTTTTTGGCTCCACAATGAAGCTAGGTGATGGCATGTTCAAGTTTTTAAAATTATTATGGTGGCAAAGGCTGTTCATGTTAACAGAATCTGTGTGATGTTGCTGAAGGCAAAACAATTTTTCTAGGGAAGGGTAAAAGGAGTGTGAAGAATTGTAGATTGTGAAAAACACCTGCTTTAGGAATACTGTCCTCTTAATTCGCTTGAGTTAGCCTGATTGCTGGGAGGAGTCACTCATATAAAACTATCAAATCCTGTTGGGAGAGTGATCTCTTTTTATTGGAAGAGACTCTCTTTTAATCCATGTCATAGTCTTTAGGACATTACTACCATATGATGAAACTGAATATTTTTATTGAATCTATTGTGTAGTGCCAGTGGACCTGAGTAGAAGAAATGATACTGGAGAGAACATAAAAGGAGTTTCTTTCCTCTTTAGATGGGCGTAGGAGAGTTCAATATTACCAGAAAAACTGCTTTGAACAATGCTGATAAAGAAGAGGTTTAATGAGGCTGGAGCTGTTTGTGGAAAATTAGTCTGTATTAGGGTATTATTCCTTCAGGGAGCGTTTATAATGCCGGCAGGAATGTGGGAAGGGGGGCGGATCAGATTCCAGCACAACCTTGCAAGCTTTCAGCTGCTGATGTGTGGTGCACCTGCATGTTCCCCTGCCTGACCTCGGACCTGGGTCGAAAATCTCTGGCATCTGGAAGTGCGAGGAAAGATCAGGTTTTTAATTTTTTTGTGTGTGTGTGTGGGGGAAATCCATCTTTTTTATTGTTTTTTTTAAACTTAGAATGCCTTGTATTTCACATCTTTTAATATTTTACATCTTTTAAAGGATACTGGAAGCTATTTAGTGGGTATGTTTTTTAGTGGTTTGAGGTTGGGAGTTTAAAAAAATTTTTTTAGAGCTACTATCTTAAAGATCTCATATCTTATGTCCAAATAGATGAATAATATTCAGATGAATAGATGAATAATATTCAGTTCAAAAATCTGGTTAGTTGGCAAGACTCAAGAAATTAATTTCATACTCTTGCTTATCTCAGGAAGAATGTTCTCCTTTAGCAAGTGCAGATTCAAACATGACAGCTTAGGCATTTATCTCATTTGTGGAGGTCTGGAATAGCATCTCATTTTCAAATTGTAGCGATGTAGAGATAAAATGTAAATACTACTGTATGAAAACTGCCACTTCATAACCTTGTACACCATCACTGGTGGCTGCGGTAGGAACTTGCAAATTGTAAGTGCACGTAATTTACATTGCTTGGATTTAACTGTTTTGTAATTACACTTTGATTTGTGTTTTTTATCAGACATGGTGGGGTGGTTAAGCTGTGCTGCTTATGAACTTCCATGTGAGTAATTTCATGGTATAAAGCTGTGCTTATTAAATGCACGGATTTTCTCTTTTGGAGTTTAAAAGTTGTTTGATTTGGCATCTGTAGCTTATTTCTTGCAGCCTACTTAATTGAATAGCTTCTATGTTTATCTTAAAATGCAGATAAATGGCTTTCAGCACAGTGTTTATAACTTAATAGTTCCTGAAATGAGAGTCAACATTATCTCCTAGACTCTACTAGTCATAACTAATGATCCCTCTGCTTACACTGTTGAGCAAGCCTGGAGACACTGAACCCTGCAGAGAGCAAGGGCCCTGTGCAGTGGGAGGATAGTTTGGATGTGATGGCGCCTGCTAGACAAGGCTTTCGTGGCTCAGTGGTGTTAATTGGGAACCAAAATTTGTCCTTGGCTACCTCTAACCTCCAACCCCCTATTACTGAACTGTTCAATGAATATGGATACAAACCTGAGGGGGAGTTGACAGCACACAGTATTCTCCCTTCTCTTATCATTTAAGGTGAATAATATCAGATTGCTCTTATATTTGCTTCAGTTTTACCCATCAGATTTTGCAACACAAAGTCTTTGCAGAAATTTTGTGTATTTTAATGTTCCAAACCTCACTGGCAGGCAGCCTAGCAAGGCATTGTGTTGAGGCCTGGAAGAGGATGAGAAAATAATTAGGCATGTGGCAATTACTATATTTTGTTCTAGGCCTTTTAAAATTATATTTAAATTTGTTAATGAAAGAAAGATTATTTTTTTTATATTTTCCTGACCTTTGGGTTAGCTGTGAATGGAAAGTGGTAAGCTTTCCTTTTTAATGGAGTTAAGTGCATGCTCTGGGGATAGAGAAGGAAAAGAAAAAAGTCAGGTGAATTTGCCACCCATCAGTAATGCTCTATTATTATTACCTTGGGAACAAAAGTTCTTTGTTTATCCATCAAATTAAAATAATACGGGGAGCAACGATGCCTCATGGTGTTAGGGGTTAATATTCTTCTACATTCTGTCAGCTTGTCAATACGACCTTTTACTGAGATTTTTAACTTGCAAGAAGAGTATTTATTGGAAATATGATATAGGTGTTGTGAAGTGGATATCACCCTTGAAGTATTTCAGCCAGCATAGTATTCTGGACAGGCAGTCTAGCAGGAAGCTTTTGCTGGGTTTAGGTGAAGTTCAGCTAGATATATACAAAACAGTCTATGTCCCTAATTCCTATGTCTCCCCAGCCATCTAGTCCACTATTTTGAGAGCTATTTAAATGTAAACATTTAGGTGTGTGACTGGTTGTAAAAAGAGCTGTATATGAAAGCTGTTCCTACTTAAAGACACTTACATCAGTCTTGTTTATGCTCCAACTTCCATGTTTTTCATTGTTTTTCTGAGTTTTCATGTTATTGTAGAAGTAGGTTTTGAACTTTGTGTTGCCAGAACAGCAGGCTGGTACAGAACACAGTCTGGGTAGCACCACATGCACTGCAAAGGCCACAGTGTACAAAGAAAGCAAATTCAAACACTGCTTACAACTCTGTAGATGACTTTGTTGGACATGGCCATGAATGAGCTCCAGGAGGCACAAGGCAGAATGACCAGGATGTCCTCAGAGAGTTAAAGAGAGGAATGTGATTGCTTCCAGGAGCGCCAAGCAGTTTCTCGCAGGACCACGATTCAACATTACATTGGCAGAAATTTAGACATCATCTATCTTTTTCACTTGGTACATGTGGTCTTGATAGAGTTACAGGTAGTTCTGTAAACTAGGGATGAATCAGGAACAGACTAGAGATGGAGGAGGGAAAATATAGCCATTGCCTCTGCTAGTATCAAATAGCTTTACAAAAGCATATGTAAGGCTCCTAAAAAGGAATTAAGTATTTAAAAAAAAAAACCACATGCAAATTCTTAGAAAGAGGAAATTTGAAGCAGCTTTTTTATTTCAATGTTATGTTGTATAAAGTTTTGTTTCTTGCTTTTTATTTTGTGATCTATCAGACATCTAGATATCCCACTTGTTTCAGTCAGCATCTTGTAGAGCTAGCTCTTCTATAAGAAGCCAGTTGAAAGTTCATATAGTTCCAGATTAGTTATGAGCATTTTCTCATAGGAATAAAGCTCCTGTTTCTTTGGAAATAATCCCATTGGTAAACAGCAGCTGCAATAAACTTTCCACTGAGAAACTTGATACATAGTTCTGATTGTACAGATATCTCTTTTTTTCATCACCAGTTTCCAAACGTGGAATTAGATTAGGGAATGATGGAACAGAAATTGAATATCATTTTGTAGAGAAGAGCATTTCAGTACAAATGCTGTGAGCCTGTTTTGACTGCAATGTCTGATGTTTGCAGCTTAATATCAGAAAGAAACATTAGTAACAGCATCTGTTGGTCGTCTCTGACAGTTACATGCTACCATGAAAATGATAGATGTTATGTGAAGGAGGTGTCATATATTATGGCTGTATTATCTGGAATAAATCCGAATTACCAGATTAAGTTAACTAAATTATTTAAAGCATCTGAAGTAATTGTCTGTGTGCTTTTGTTTTAAAATAATAAAATAAATATAATTAATAAATAATATTGGTTTGTTTTATATTAATATGTGTGGATTACAATTACAGGGAATCTTTAACAGTGGTTAGTCAACTTGCACAGCAAATATCATGCTCATAAAATGCTCTCAATGGCTATGTACTCTATGTTGAAATTAAATTCTTGCTGTTGTTCCACAATGGGACCAAGTTTTATGCTGTTTGATG